>JANRMT010062814.1:29142851-29162916 GCA_026402145.1 Polypterus bichir lapradei | reverse complement strand
TTAGTTCGCCAATAAAAGGTGTCATTTTGCTTGACTTCTCACTACATTCTTGAGGTAAGAAAGTTTCTGGTTTGCTTGCTTGCTGTGATCACTGCATGTAGAGTTTTGATATTTGCCATGGGTGCACCCTTCATGCTGGCACACATTCTAGATCATACAGAAGCTTATTTCCACTACTCCAAAAATGTACTTTGTCATTTCACAATAATTATTGCTTTATTTCATAGTAATTATTGCATTTCCTTTGCAAAAATATTGTCTACTGTTGCCAATATCATTGTGCACACGCCTCCTTCAGGAGTCTAGTGACGGCTAGTAAGGGAGTGGTTGAGTATGTGTGTGGTGTGACAAGAACTAAATAGACATTATCAGCATGTGTTTAGTTTTAATCAGGTTAAAGTTTATTAGCATAGGAAGAGTGCTAGCACAGAGCTGTAATTCCTGCCTCACATAACCAGGGTTTGCATGTCCTCACAATTTGTTTACAGATTTATTGGTATCAGTGAGTGTGAGTATCTGTTTTAATACTAAATACTGGAAATGTGTCAGCAATACTTGTCAAAACAGTTTTAGTCCTTCATGTGCTGTGAGGTAAATTGCATCCATCCCTTTTATTCTGTCTACAGAACAGACAGCAATTCACATCTGGGTATCAGCATTCAATAATATCAGTAACAGTGCTTGGAGACTATTCCTCAAGGTGAAAAGTATTCGCTGGGGGATATTGTACCCCTGGGGCTAAAAGGTTGTCATTGAGTAGTGAGATGAAGCACACAGCCAGTCTCTTTTTAAAATGGCTGAATCACATATGTAGTAATTTATTCTCATTCTCTCCCCTAAAACAACATGGATGCACCATTTGTGCAATCCCAAGATCCAGATCAATATTCATTAACGCTCTTGGCTTGCAAAATGAACATATGCATTAAGTTTAAGGCTTTTCTTTTCATGTTTGAACCTGGCCAACTTTATCCCCACTGCAAGAACAGACAAGGTGTTTTAAAATTTATAAAAAGTGCTTTACTTTAAGGCACAATTTCATGTGGAAAACTATTATATACCACAATTTACAAGAAATTACTTCACAATCAAATAATTAGAAACCAAATTTGCCCTTTTTTGTGACCACACACCAATTATAAATATCTCTATATGGCAGAGTTTGGTTGTATATTTGGCATGGGGCAGGTGCGAAATGAAGGTTATTTGTGAGCCACAACTTGTTTCTCACTTTCATTGGATGGAGAAACACAAGCCATTCCAGACTACCACAATGTCCTTTATCTGACGTGGTATCTGGCAGCTCTGAAACTGCACACACATGCTACTCATAGGCATCCCATCCACAAGTTAGGCTTTAACTAGCTAAATATAAATTAGGCCAATCTGTCTGAACATATATGGAAAACGAAGAAGAAGAGAGAAAGAAACTCATTTATTCATGCATGTTATTTCAATATGAGCTTCTTGTGCCTGGAGCTGGTTCTGGGAGCATTAGATAAAGGATAGGAGGCAACTTTGGATGGGACATCAGCTCTTCACAGGGCACACTTGCTCACACCTCCACACCAGCTCAGGTTAGACTTATTAGTCAGGTAAGCCTGTGTGTTCTTGGCATTAGAGAGAAACCCTGCATTATCATAGTGAAAATGTACAAACACCATAGAGACTGTGCCAGGCAGAGACTGGACTCCAGCACTATGGAACTGTATGGCAGCAATACTGACTAGTCCTCCATTGTGCCAACTACAAAAAGAAAATGCCATTTATAAACAGTGAGAAGTTTATTTTTACTTTTCTCATATTTTCAAAAGAACCTTCAAATGTGGCAGGACAAGATGGATAGTGTCGGAGGACACATTTCTTCAATTAGAAACAGGCAGGTGAAGTGACTTGCTCATAGTTGTATACTTTTAGTAGCAGGATTTGAACCCAGAGGTCCAAAGCCTTAATCACTATGCCACACTGTATTGCCCATTTACAGGGTATTTGCATTTTAACTACTGACTACCTACTTATGGTAACTGTATGATTTCACACTTCACAATGCACTTAAAGTGAACAAATGTAGTTGATGGAGTTTTAAACAAGCTGAACTACTTTTTGTTAACATTTTTTACTTTTACTGCTCATGCTAAGCAGGATTCCTTTTTTACATAGCTCCGAGTTCCATTTTCAGAAAAAGATCAACAACATAAGAAGGATTGGAAGACAACAGACAGAAGGTGGCGCTCTTGGTTCAGTTATAACAGAAATTAGGCCATGATAGCCAAGCAGTGAAGTAGCAGACTGCCTCAGAGTTCTGTCCTGCTCCAAATGTCGACATAATAAGCACATGTTATTTAAAATCTAATTATTTTTGGCTGGCTACTGTCGTTTAAAGTGTGTGTTTTATATGGGATTTAATTACTCCTATGCCCAGTTTGTAGGCTGCCCTGATTAAAATAAAGAGACCTTGTCTCACAGAGAAATGTGCATTTCCAATTCCCTTGCTTTTTTGAAACAATACAGTATGTTATCTTTAAAAGAAAAATCAATTATGATTGACTTCAAGTACATATAATTGCATAATAATGCAAATAAAAGTTTATCTTGTCTGCAGAATACCCTTGATATATGCGGTGTCTCTGGAGATACATGTGCATTGTACAAGTTATATGTGTATTACAGCTAAATATTCATCCTTTAGTTAATAATAAAACACATCTATCCATTTTATTCATTCTTTTACCAAACCTGATTATTTCATTACAGAGTTGCAGAAGACTATCCAGACACAACAAAGTAGAAAGCAGGGTCTAAAACTGGCTGAGACTCCAGCCTGTTACAATGAAAATATAAATAAGACGCGGGAATGACTAGGATTCTGGATAAATGAAATAACTGATTTTAGCAGCTTTATATGGCCTTACATTATGTATGTACTTTTAAATAAATGGTAATAAATAAATAACAAGGATAAATTGAACAAATCACAGACTTCAGACATTGTGTGAGGTGTTTTTGCTTTGGTTTGGCGCTGGTCCAGTCAGCTTTTGATGAAGCTCTGAACGAAGTGTTTAAAGATTGTTAAGAGACAATTAAAAATCCTGATGAAGTCAATTGCTGTTCTTCCTCCCAAAGTATGACATTTTTCATTCTCTCAGGGTAATAAACATGGCTTCATTAACTACCATTAACTGACATTTGTTTATGTTTTAAATCTTTGACTTTGCTGGTGTATTGCATTGTATTACCTTTGATTTTTGTAGTAGAATATTAGCAATGCTCAGCCCATCTTAAAAACACTTAGCATGACTTCTTCTACTTTGTGCTACTGGTATGTTCTCTCTTAGTGACCAGGTTTGGGCTGAGAGGTCAGACAAGGTCAGTTTACAAAGACCCTCATGATTGTTGTTGTGACCCTCACCAGGATAAGTGGTTTGAGAAGATGAGACAAGATGACATACAGTAATTTCATTATGCACAGCATGTTTTCCTCCATAGTAGCATTGTATTGCATGAACTCCATGTACATAGTTATTGGGGTGGTACAAAGGTAATAAAAATACTTACACTGAACACTGCGATCAGACTCAGATACTCCAACACATTTAAAACACAAGGCACTTGTATCACTCGCATTACTCATGTTGCATAATCCACACGCCAAGTCATCTAGCCATAAGCTCACAACATTCCAAACACATGTATTTCTACTAAAATACTGTTAAAGAAATCACTTCTGGACAACACTCTCATGAATGAAAATGGAATGTGCTGTGATGCGAATGAGCATTGAAATTGAAAGCCCACCTCATTTATTGGTCTTGGAGCCCAGGAAGAGAACCAGCTCGGACTTGTACATATCTGAGATGATTCAACAAGCAGAAGGTCAGTTGACACGTGTAGTTTTGTAGCCTGCTGCTAAATAATCGTGAGGTACTTCAGTTGTGGCTCTCCACTACAAATATAAATGTAATAATGGGAGTCGAGTCCTCAGTTCAAATGCACGTTCATGCTGCATTTTCATTTACAAGAGTTTTTGCTGGAATTGGTTTACTAACGAATAACAATTCACCTTAACAAAAAGATAAGTGTCTGTGTCTTTGTCTTTGTGTATCTGTCTAGTTGCTTTGTCTCTATCATTTCAACAGATTGTGTCTCACAAACATTTGTACGTAGTAATAAAATGCATTGCATTTCTCATTCCAACAGATGGCAAATCACAAACATTAACACTGCTTTTACGAATCCCATACCAAATGGCATATAACAGAGACACATGCATTACATTTGTCATTCCAACTAATGGCGTGTCCCAAACATTTTAGTAATGCATTTTATTACTACAAATGTTTGTGATGTGTTATTTGCTGGACTGACAAATGAAATACATTTTATTACTACATGTATTACAAAAGGGCGGCACGGTGGCGCAGTGGTAGCGCTGCTGCCTCGCAGTTAGGAGACCCAAGTTTGCTTCCCGGGTCCTCCCTGCTTGGAGTTTGCATGTTCTCCCCGTGTTTGCGTGGGTTTCCTCCCACAGTCCAAAGACATGCAGGTTAGGTGGATTGGCGATTCTAAATTGGCCCTAGTGTGTGTTTGGCGTGTGGGTGTGTTTGTGTGTGTCCTGTGGTGGGTTGGCACCCTGCCTGGGATTAGTTCCTGCCTTGTGCCCTGTGTTGGCTGGGATTGGCTCCAGCAGACCCCCGTGACCCTGTGTTCAGATTCAGCGGGTTGGATAATGGATGGATGGATGTATTACAAAAACATTCCAATAGATGGTGCACTACAAACATTAATGCTGCAAGTATTAACAAAATGTTAGTAAAAATACATCTGCTTGGAATGTTACAAGCGCTGCGGGGGGCTGGTGCGCTGCCCGGGGTTTGTTTCCTGCCTTGTGCCCTGTGCTGGATGGGATTGGCTTCAGCAGCCCCCGTGATCTTGTAGTTAGATTATAGCAGGTTGGATAATGGATGGACGGGTGGATGTTGCAAGCATATGACTGAATGTCTTGACATGTGGATTAATGTGACACAAGTAATGTGAGAGTTTTTTATAAACATTCTGATATTGTTTGTTGTTGTCCAGCATTGTTCATCATAGACCCTTGTTATATTAGAAACTTGCTATCTCATGTTTTGGTGAAGTATTCTATTAAACTGAAAAGATTCAACTCCATTTCAGTTACTGTGTTTTGTTTTTGTTGTATTATCACTCCATTCATTGATTTTCTGAACCTGCTCATTCTAATATTGGGTTTGCAAAAGGCCAAAACCTGTTCCAGTAGCAATGGGCACAAAACAGGAACCGCAAGTCATTAAAATACACACCTCTCTGTTTTACTACATTGTTTGTTTTTTATTCACATAATTTGCTTCTCAAAGCACAATGCAGTACTGTATTTGAGCTAGGCAGGAGTTCCTGTGATGAAGTGGTGCCCTGTCCAGATTTTGTTCCTTCCTTGCACCCAGACCTGTCAGGAAGAGCCACCTGCAACATTGAATTAGATTAAGTAGGATTGTGACTGCTGAGATAAATGATGATTCGAGAAAGGCGTTCAATGATGTATTGTCTCAGGCTCTCTCTCAAGAGTACCCAGTGGCATCCCTCTGGTTTATAATGTATAGCATGCAGACAGTTGGGGGCCAATTAACCTCATTAGCACCTGCAGGTGTGTGCATCATATTGTTCTTTAAGTGGAGCACATAGGAGAGGCTAAGCCACTGAGAAAAACAAGAGTTGTACTGTAGCAATAATAGGATATCGTGACAAAAGCAAAAGGTTGGCCATAAGACTCCAGAGAAATGGCTTTTCATGTGTTAGTGGCTAATGCTATAGATTGTATAGGTCACTAGACTCGGCAAAAGGGAAAGAATGGACTCTAGTCTTGCCTTTCAAAACACAAATGCCAAGATCATGTTTTTTTATGACCCTGCTTTTTTCAAGTAAAGGGTTGTTGAGACAAAGAGTCAATTCTGGAAGCAAAGAATCAATTTATTCTAGTTAGTATGTTTGTCCTTTGCAGCAAAACTTTCTCAAGATTACTACTGTTAACTGTGTGAGACACTTTAGTGACATTTTCGCTCTGGATCTTTATAGCCAGTTAGGTGCCCTTTATTAAAGCAGTAAGGACAGAATATAGTTAGACTCTATAAAGCACTTGGGGGTCAGCATCACATCAACAGGTGCTACATAAAATAATCAAAATACCTAATTAATGGGGTAAGCAGGGGCAAACAAAGGTACAGAAATGGAATACTATGCATTATAGTAGCTCTTCAGTTCATAGCTGAATATGGTAATAACTAGACAAAGGATGAGACTGAGGACTTAAGGGAAAACCTGAGTGCCAGAGTGATTAGCACTCCCTTGATCAAGGAGGTGATTCAACTATTTAATAAACAATTACCTTGAAAGTGCTCAATAATAAGTGACTGACAAGACAGCAGGGGCATGTGCAGCACAGAAGAGGCTGCACAGTCTAAGACTGGAAAGCGCTAAAAACAACACAAGGAAGATGGCAAACACACCACACCTAGGGAATAAGAGGCACAATGCTTTACTCATGTGAACAGCCTGGCACTCACCCAGGAAAATGCTTGCTTCTGAACCCATAGGAAGGTTGAGATTAATTTCTGAGCTTGTTTTTCTTTCTCCCCGTCCCTCACTTGCTCTCTTTTTCTGCAAAGTGCATACGTCAGGCTTACTGTTTTATGGCTTAATCTGATTGTGGCTATAAAGCAGCACTTGGCAGTAGTGACCAAACTAAAGATGAAATAAAAATGAAAAAAAGGATTTTCTCGTAAACATGTGCCAGACAGAATTTTGTTTAGGTAACCTTTGTTTTTTTTTCTGGACTTCAATAAATAGCTGGAACTTTCATTTTTTACAGAAGCTGCTTAAATAAATGAAGAAAGAAAGAAAGAAAGAAAGAAAGAAAGAAAGAAAGAAAGAAAGAAAGAAAGAGCAGATGTATATAATGTATTTTTTTGGACGTATTCACATTATAATTGGTTGCATTGCCATGTGAGTATTATTGTATTCTTCTAATGAAGATGAAAAAAAAATGATATATGGATGTATACTATATGATGTATGGTTTAGAAGAAAAATTGAGTGCTGCATGAAAACATTGCACAATCTAATTTATCTATTTATATAGAGGGAGTAGATATGTATTTATATATACACTATAGTTTGAATACACACCAGAATGACTAAAAAATTAAAAAGAAAGAAAGCTTCTGACTTGGTAGTCATAGCTACAGTGAGGCATAATGCAGGCATAATGCTGTTGGTACAGAGCCCCAGTAGCATTTCCTGACTTTCTGGCTGCAGCCATGTACCTGATGTAGCACCTGGCACATTTGTACAACATCAAAACCTCATACCCATTTAACCACTTCAGGGTCACGGGGGTTTCCCGTCAGGACCGAGCTCAAAGCAGGAACTCAGACTGGACAGAGTAACTAGCCTCATACTTACACTCACAACTGATCAATATGTAACCACCAATCACCTAATCTGCACCAGCTTGGAGATGTGAGAGGAGAATGAGAGACTCTACCAGGACTCCACCAGGATGCCGGATCCCTTTGGAGACAAATAAAGTATAATCTATCTATCTAATGATATCTCCGCTGTACCAGATGCCCTCATATTTATTTATTACTTCAATTACTCTAGATATACAAAGTATACAGTATCTATCTATCTATCTATCTATCTGTCTATCTACCAGGCAGCAGCACAAATCACTTTGCAACTGTGCAGCCCCATATTGTGTAAACCAGTGGTTGTTAAATTCAGTCGTCGGGACACTTATGTGTCTGTTAATTTTTATTCCAACCAAGTTCTGTTTTAATTGGACTCTTAGCCTAATTAAGCACGCTGTTATGTTCCAGTTCTTGGGTCAATGTAGAAAATGCAAAACTAAGTTTGGTAAATTTCTATTAAAATGTAACAAGCATTTACATATGTTACATGGGTCTATTTTAGTGTATTTTTTTTAACTTATTTTTTAATGATTCCCATCATCATTACAGTTTTCATTCTGCTTTTCCAGATGCTCTGGTTATCCATTATTTACTAATGGACTAATGGAGCCTGACATTGAAGTACCTGCACCGTGTCAACATTCAGTGTCATTTGCCCAAATGTCTGCTCTACTTATGCTAACTGTCATTATAGGATACAATCAAGTGAGCAAATTAAATATAAAAAGGGCACACTAAAAGGAAAAGGAGAGTTAAGCATTTAAAGCAATAGCAAAAATACAAATATATTTAAATGCCTTACAAATGTACAAATCACACTGCTGTGCTTTTCTGAATGAAGAAAATGACAAAAAAGACAAAACAACTTAATTAGATGTAAAATGACTCACTGAGTATATTTACATACACCTTGATCACCTGGTTATTCACAGAAACCAATTGTAAATCCTTATCCTTGCTGGAGAGACCAGATTATTGGTCTCTACCCAGTTATTTGGCCATGTCAACCTTGTAAACTGTTATGGTTAAGGATGTTGTAGTTTGCATAATTTATGTACACTCCCTTAGCTTCACAGATGCTTCCAGCAGCCAAGGGTTAAAAAGAGTGGAAGTGTCCACAAAGATCAATTTCCTGAGGCAAATATGCACGTGATTGCATTATTCCTTCTCCTGGTTCAAACAGTTAGTCTCAGTATTTTAAAAATCACTAAATTTATTTTGATAAGCTGAATGGACAGTAGAGTGATGTGTTAGATGTAGCATGCATTACTTTTTAAAGTAATGAGTGAACTAACACAATACTTACTCTGTAGAAGTATAAACGCCTGCATAAATTATTATCCCAGCAGTACTGGATGTAAAACAAGAAGCACACATACTGGTAGGCTGCTACTTTGCAGCATTCAGTTGCACAGCCAAACAGAAAAGAGTGTGCTGCATGCAATCCGGTGAAAGAAACATCTCTCTATTATAATAAAAAAAAATCCTGGGACGAGACGAGACTTTTTATCCTGGGATGAGATGTGACTTTTTCAGAAAGATACTTTCATGTCCCGCAAGACAACACTTTGTGCCAAGAGATTTAACCACGCCAGGGGCCAGAAATAAAAGATAAAGAGTAGATGACAAAGTAGAACGTTGTAAAGAATTCAAAAATTTTGGCGCGATACACATGCAGAGCAGGTTAGAGATAATAAAAGTACTAAAATTTGAAAGTCTCAAAAAAATTATAGTAAAGATCGCATTAGTGCAAACAAACAAACAAACAGAAGAGAGAAAAGAGATTGAATATATTGTTCAGATTTAAACTTTAAATCAGAGACTTGTAGATCATCTAATTCATGTTGCCATCACGGAAAAGTAGTGTTTCATCCAAATGAAGAGGCATATCTATGAGAATTAAAAGATTTGTTGTTTAGTGAAAGTGAAATCTAAATATGCGAGCAGCAGAGACACAAAGTGGCTGGCGCGTTGCGCATGCCGGGGGGTTGTCGAGCGAGGAGAGCAGGTGGCAAAGCCCCCTATAGTATTAATAAAATGTCAGTTTAGTTTCAATTCTGCCCTTTATCAGTGACAGTTGAAACATTGTGATTGGGTGATGCAGTGGCCAGTGTTCCTACAGCGAATCACTGGTGCCTAAGGTTGGAAATATAAAAAAGACTTACTTCACTGCACATGAAGGACTAAACATATTTATAAAGCGCAAGAATATTATCATGTTTGGCTGAATTTCTGGTCAGTTTAATGAAGGTTCATATATGGGCATAGGATTTAATAACAGATGTTGGCTATTCAGTGTCGACACACTGTTATGTCCTTTTTGTAGCCCTGAGACCAAAACTGCACACAGTACTCCAGATGAGGCCTCACCAGTGTGTTATAAAGTTTGAGCAGAACCTCCTTGGACTTGAACTCCACACATCAGGGCACTATATAATCTGACATTCTGTTAGCCTTCTAACATTGTCTGGCAGTTGATAGTGTCGACTCCACTACAACTCTTAAATCCTTCTCATAAAGTGTACTTTCAATTTTCAGACCTTGCATTGCATATTCAAACCTAACATTTTTACTTCTGATGTGTAATACTTTACATTTACTTGGTTTAAATCTCATCTGCCACAGATCTGCCCAATGCCTGTGTGCTGTCTAAGTCCCTCTGTAATGATTCAACGGATTGTTGATTATCTGCCAAACCACTTAGCATAGTATCATGTGCAAACTTAACCAGCTTGATACTTCTATTCGTATCCAAATCATTTATATACAGTATATATTAAAAATAGTAGCAGCCCTAGTACTAAGAGACACCACTCTTACATCACCCAATTCTGTTAATGTTCCCTGAACCATACCCTCTGCTTCCTGTGTCTGAGCAAATTTTGTACCCATCCACATACAACACCCTAAACTCCCACTTCTTTTAGTTTGATGTCCAACCTCTTATGTGGTACCTTAGCAAATGCTTTCATAGCAATCATATTAGTTCTCGCTGGTTTAAGGATGTTTGAAATTAAAAAATATAAACGCTGTTCTCAACTTAAACAGAATATTTCTCATTTGTTATCATATAATATCTGCCAAGTTGCAGTGAAAGGATGCTTGCAGAAATATTAATGGAATTTTGCTGGCATTGGCCGGAGATGTGCGTGGGCACGCTTAAAATTGCCAGTCTTTCATTTTGGTGTGAAAATGGCAAGACAGTTACATTTTCTTCCTCAAAAGCCTAGCTGAATGCTCATTTGTGGTGATTACTGGCATTCTGGAATATTCCAATAAAATTTCTGAAGTAACTCTAACAGCATCAGCAAACTGAAGGGTACTTAAAATGTTGATTTGCAAAGAGTAATGGTGGCCTTGTTAAGCTGGTAAGAGTGACAGCATGCTTCTGATTATGATAAACTGTCTACAAATGAAAATGCAGTGTGTTCTGGACCAAGGACCACTTTGCCAAATTCAGAAATATGAAGGACCACCTATGGACAACTGCCTCTCGTTATCATAGATTTTGAATTTTACCTCGTTAATTTACTTTAAGTGCCTATGTTACTTCAACTGTTATGCCTTTAGAAGGGTGCCCTAGGAAAGACAACAGAAAACGCAGCACAAACAGAACTCAATCAAACTTACACTGCACCTCACTCTCTTTCTGTGTTGAAGGCTAATTCTTGTAGCTCGGAGTACAGAACTAGAACAGGAGACAAGTAAAGCAGAAGATTTTATCATCAGCAACAAATGTACACAAGGTGCTCTGTGGTCAGAGTCTCAGAAGAAACTTCTTACTGATTAGGTGATAAAAAGATGACAAGGTCCACCCATGGACCACCTGGGACATACTCACGGGCTACCAATAGTCTGGGGATCACACTTAGAGAATCACTGTTGTAGTTGTTTGGAAAACCACCTCTCCTAACAAGCAATCATCTCCCCCTGCCTTTCAATTGAATTTACTTATCCAGCATAATAATTCCTAGGTTCATCAACAGTAGTAGTGTGCTAGCACCCCCTGTCAGTACTGTTACTCAGCACACCCTTTGTCCTCAAAAGCTCTATGAGTTCACTTTACTGCCTCCACCCTTACAAATGGAAGTCACAGGGTAGTACACAATATGCAAGGACCAAAGAAAGACAGAAATCCCATCAGTGATCAGAGAACATCCATACTTGCCATTATGGGTAAACTGTGGATTTCCTGCAAGATACCCTCAAATAGATAATGGAGGCTTCGGGCAAACAATAGAGAGCAGTCCAGACAGCTCACATGAAAAGTTCCTGTCCCTCCATAACAGAGAATATTGGAGGGGGCACACCCGAGTTGCTGCACATGACCTTCTAAGGGGCACACTTGAATTGCTGCCCATGACCCCAATGAGGGGCACATTCAATCTGTTACTTGTGATTCCAGAAGGGGACACATCCAAGTTACAGGTAAAGGGATCAGAAACATTAGAGGTGAGTACTATAAACAACAACTCACCTCTTAGCTTAAACATTTTAGTTCTGACACCCCTGCTCTAAGTTACCTAGCTGCCCCAGTTGAGATATGCTTTGGCTGTCTGATGCTTTGCTGGGACCACCAGGGGGTAGTATCCACTTGTTAGTCCTGCTGGAACTACCAAGAAGTGGTCTGTCTGTCTCACCTGCTCTGTGAGGACCACCTGGAGGTAGTATGCCTTTCTCATTTGCCCTGCTGGGCCTACCAGCAGGTGGTGCTGACTTGCTTGCCGAGCTGGGACTGTGAGGAGGTTGTCTGCTTTCTTCACTTGCAATGCTGGGGCTACCAGGCGGTGGTCTGTCTTTCTTGCTTGCTCTGCCATGACCACTAGGAGGTGATGTGCTTTTCTCTCTTGCCCTTCCTTGAACACCAAGAGGTGGTGATGCACCTTCTTGTTTGCCCTGCTGCAACCACAAGAAGATGGTGTGTCTGTTTATTTGCCCTGTTGGGACCACCAGAATGTTGTCCGTCTGTTTCACTTAACTGCCAAGACCTCCATGAAGTGACCTTCTCACCCCATCTGCCATTCAAGGATTAAGTCCCCTCTTTGTGCTGTTCCCACAGGAGACTGATACATATACTTGACTCAGACTGAGATCTGGAAGCCACCCTTGGTGAGAGGTTTATGTTATGCTTCAGCCAGAGCTCCACTCCATAGCTGGAGTAGAAATAAATGCAGATCTATGCTTATTTTGTCCACAGACTTTTTTACCAGTGTTAATTATTTAATTTTTTTATGTCATAGTGTATTGTTTTATGTTCTTTGTCCTTGTGTTTTGTGGGTGGGGCTCCCAGAGGCCGGACCACCTGCCCATCACCACAAGGTACAGCGCTCAACCCTATAAAAGTGGAGAGTATCCCACAGTACCTTGAGGTTCATTCAGATGCAATTAGGAGCTTGGTGAGTGTTTCATTTCAATTTCTTTTGATCTGTTTGACCTTTTATTGCTCAGTTCTTGACCACTCTCTATATTCGTGTTGGGACTTTGTTTGCCTAGAACTACCTTTGCCTCTTCAGGCAATTCCTTTTTGCCTTTTGTGCTCCATGGAGCTTCTTGTAAGCAGAGCTTTTTTGTGAAGAATAAATCTTTTTTAGTTATACTCTATGTTATTATTACTAGCCAGATTTGACAGTTTCCCCCTATAGTGGTCATTTTTGGAGATATTTTGGGACTTTATTTGCTTTCCTTTAAGTCCTGAACCATTTCAGTGCTTCAAGAGTATAACGCCCATTTATTATCCCTTGACCATCTGCCAAGCCAGTTTTCCAAGTCAGGTCCCACAGACCCTATTTACCCTTCACCAGCCTTGTTTTCTTCATACAGGCACATAACTAAATGTATCGTATGATTCTTGTATTCTAAAATTGTGTTCATATTGTTTGTTCCTTTAGTACTTTCTTGATAGACAGAAAAATAATTATTAGGAAACTGAACATTTAGTACATTCAGTTATTTCAATAGTTAGACAAGTAAGGACTTATATAATACCTCAATTTATATAAAAATTAGACAGATATGTCTTCTGGACACAGAGCAAAAGGAAGCCAAACTGGGAACAACAAAAATTGAGTAATGAATGCATTTAATGCATCTGAGCAAAAACGGATCATTTGGGTTTCTTATGTACTGCACCTTACAGGCAGAAAGAAACAGCATGACATGCCACCGATCAACTTTTGCTTTGATTATTACATCACTTTTTGAGTGTGAACATTCCCTCATTTGAGAGTTGTGTTCTCACAAGCCTTACCAGTTTTCATATATAAGTCAAATTCTGTTACAACAAATATCATTACAATGAAATTTTCATTACAACGAAGCATTTTTACGGTCCCAACATTTTCCCCATAAGACAGAGTCTATAAAAATCTTGTTACTATGAAATACATTCAGTATATACTTTCATTACAGCGAAGTGGCCAAAAGAGCTTGAAATGCCTGAATGAATCAATCACAGAGCAGTCAAAAAAATGAATCATCCATAGAGCAGTTAGTTCTGTGGTCTCATTTCAGTTGTGCATAACGATCCCCGAACAGAAACATTAAAAATTTTTCTCTTTTTTTGAATTTTCCTTGTACAATTTTTTTGCTGTGGTTGTTTTCTGTAGTTTTCAGTGATACCTTTCACTTATTGCTTTTCAACATTTGAAGAACATCCATTGGAATTTAACTCATTGTCACCTTCCTATAGAAATGGTAGATCCGAAAGAAAGAGAACTGTTCACATTAGAAAATAACTTGAAATTTTTGCAGTTCTCAGAAAGAAAAAAGATGTTGCCAGTGAATTTGGAATTTCGCCATCAACTTTCTTGAAAGACTGAGCAAAAATAGAAGCAAAATCTCTGGTTGCAAACCTTGGGCTTTAGCACAAATGTATGCGAACTGCTGCATTTGAAGATGTTGAAAAATCAGTTTTTATGTGGTTCAGTAATGCTTGCTCAAAAAATATTCCTATTAGTGGGCCACTCATTCAATAAAAAGCAAAGTCACTGTCTATCTCCTTGGGCAACGGAGATTTTACTGTCAGCTGGAGCTGACTAATTTGCTTTCTGGATCATTTTGGAATTGCAGCCAAATCAATCTGTGGAGAAGAATCTGCAGTTCCAATTGAAAAAGCAAACAAATGGCGTGCAGGTGAAATCAGGAAAATCTCTTCAGCTTATGAGCCTGAAGACATCTACAATGGTGATGAGACTGGAGAATTCTACCAGCTGCTACCACATCACACTTTAGCACTCAAAGGTGTGATCCATGCCGAGGAGGAAAAAAATCTAAACAAAGGTTGACAGCTCTGTTTTGCTGCAATTCAACTTGCAGCCACAAAGTTATTCCTCTCATCATTGGCAAGTTGACCAATCCTCTGTGTTTTAAGCGTGTTAAATACCTTCCCTGCGAGTATAAAGCAAACCAGCAAACTTGGATGACTCAAGACATTTTGGGAAACTGGCTGCAACAATTTGACAAAGATATTGTGACACGTGAGTCCCTGTCTTGTACCCCAAAACACAAGGCCGAGTCTCAGTACTTTAGCAAAACCAGCTTTATTCAGCTTGAAACAGGAACAGCAGTTATTTATTGTAGTGGGATCTGCCATTCCCCTATACACAGACACAGCAGTCAGGCAGGGTTGTGGCCAGGTTGGTGGCCAAGTAATACTGTTCCCTGCATTTATAATGTTCCTTGCATCACCCATTGATGACAGGTGCTTATAGCATTGGCTCAGATTTGCTTCTTCCACAGACATGGCAATCACACTTCAGGATGGACTTTTGGCATGTCATTCCATTGGGGTAGTTCCAAAAGATTTCAGAAACCTCACAATATGAAGAAGATGAAAAGGAAGATTCTGTTTCTGATTGATACCTGTGCTGCCCACAGCATGCTACCACATTTAAATAATATTCGCGTTGAGTTCCTCCTTCCCAATTGCATGGCAGTGCTTCAGCCATTGGATTTGGGCATCATTCACACCCTGAAAGTGTATTATCGCAAAGAAATGCTGAAAAAATTCTCGTCAGCATAACTTGTAGACAGGAGGAGATGAAAATTAACGTGAAAGAAGCTGTTGAAATAATTGCAAATGCCTGGACACAACTTAAAGAAAGCACTATAGCGACAAATACAGAATCTCATTACTTTGAAATTTTCATTACAACAAAATATTTTTTAGATCCCTGGCACTTATAATGGAATTTGACCTGTATGTCTTTAAAACAACAGTACACAAGTCATATACAGTACATTCCATGCTTTATGTGCATATCTTGAGCAAAAGAAGAATGGTAAAAGTATTATTTAATAATATATAAAAAGCAGACTTGCTGTTCTTATATAGGCCATATGGAAGTGTACTTGTAGCATACAGAAATTATAATACATGTTCGAATATATTCTGATTCCAATGTTCATATTTAAAAAGTATAACGTTTGAACCTGATTTTTTGTCTAATTTGACAGCCCCAGACTGCAATCAAGGAGAAGTGCTAAGAGGCTAGTGAAAGCCCTCCAGTCCAGCAAGTAGCTCCCATTTGGGTGAGGGGAGACCATGCTCCAGAATGGAAATGCAGAGAGATAAATAGATTGCAATGTAGTTTGGTGAGGCCAGCTATGAGGTCTGTAGCTTTACAGGTAGATAGCCACTGCAGACACTGGAATTAAGCCTCAGTCTTGGACAAGAGGTTACTAACTCCAGATGGGATTTTAAGGTTGCATAACAATGACTTCCTGAGTATTAGAATAATTATGTGAAGAAAAGGCTATTTAGGTTAACAGGCTTGCCAATCCAGTCTGCCTAATTTGTTCAAAATAACCTGAAGCAAAGTTTTGACGGTCTTTAAAGTTCCAACCTATTATATCGCAGTACTTGGTAATTCAGTCCATGAGTCTGTGTTTCTCTGTCTGAAGAAAATATTTGTGTGAAATCTTCCCTTAACATGTTCCCAACTGTGTCCCTGTGTTCTTGTTGCAGAATTTTCATCCACTGCACTAATTACTTTCATAACTTAAAACCCATCAATCATATTACCCTTTAACCTCCATTGCTTAAACGTGAAAGTTTTAGCTTCTTCAGTTTTCCATCATAGCTTACTGGTATGAGTAAAGGAAACACACAAAATATAGGGAGAAAAAAGAAGGATTCCGTGTGGTATAAATAGACTGGGAATGTAGGGGTGGAGTGGGATGGGGGGGTCACCCTTACTCGATGACTGAAGTAAAGAACACAGTGTAGTTAGACCTGTGGAGCTGTAGTGCTGCTGAGCCGTTTACTTATCTCTGTTGTGTTGTAAAGGATGGTAAAGTGACCTGTGGTTGTGTGTTTATAGCAGACTGAACGAACAATCACATGATAATCATCATAATAGAAGAAAGAAAAAGAAAACAATGACATCTGCTTACTATCAAGCAAACTGCAGAATGTGATTAAGTGATTAGTACGAGAAAGAGCAAGGAGACAAGACAACTAAGTACATAGACAAGGAAGAAGTAATCCTGAATATATATGTTCTAGAAATACAAAACATTTTAGGTGAAGCAAACCCATCTATGATAATTTCCCCAGACACATTATATATGTATTCAGAATTCACAATCAAGTGTAAGTATTGAATTTAGAAATTATTTAACTTTCTTTAAAGTAAATAAAGGATGACAAAGTGACCTGTGTTAGTGTGTTTATGGCAAAGTGATAAAAAAAACAAGTTATAAGCAACATAATGTCAGAAAGAAAAAGAAAAGAAGCAACATTTAGTGAGCATCAAGCAAATTGCAGAAGGCAACTAAGTGATAAAAGACAAGAAAGAATAAGAAGTCAAGACGCTGATGCATGCAGAGAAGTAAGAATTAATCCTGAATACCAAGCAACTGAGCAGCAGACAAATGTGATGGTTCATTGGCATGCAAGACAAAGTCCAGGATACAGATACAAGAATAAGAAACAGAAAGAAGTACACAATGACAATTGAGAAGCTCATCAAATATTGAAACTGCCGACTATATCAAAGCATTGCTTTGGTATCTTTATATAAATGTTTCTTGGAAAACAACTACTTAGCAAAGGTGAATTAGTGATATGATTAATGTCAAGCTGTTTCTTTTTCAATTTTTTATTTTTATTGGTATTAATTGAAGAAAACAACATTCCATACATTCATGTCAAACCATTATTCACCCCCCACGTGAGAGAAAGAGAAGTGGGTCAACATGAACAGATCCTCTAAGTGAGAAATACATTTTTTCCAATTTCAAATAGTATAGAATATTAGTTACCCATGGAGTTAAAACGGTTGGGCTGGGATTCTTCCAGTTGATCACGGTTAAGTCAAGGTTTAAATAAAAAAAAAAATGTGCTCCAAAATACAAAAGTTCCACTTGATATAGATGAGGTACCAGAAGAAATAAAATACATTATAATTTAAAGTGAAAATGAAAGAAGTAACTATTTTGAAAACATAGGAAGTATCAAGAGCTCCTTATCTTTAACTTGGTTTTTATTTGCCCTTTATTTTAGGACCATAGGTCCGTGTATTTCACTAGTATACATATAGTCAAAAATGTAAAGCTCTCTGCAGTCACATAACTACCTGCTATCTATAGGGTGGTGCAGATCTAATTATGTAATTTTCATTATGCTATAACTTTTTAAGGTTATTACATTGAAAATCACAAGAAATATCCCGGACCATCGAGAAGTGTGCGAACTGAGGCCATGAAGAATCGTCTTCGCGCCAAACTGGAATCGTCTCCGCATAAATCAAAGTCATCCAGAGGATCTGGATCTGCATAATTTGATCTGGACTACCCTGTATAGGAGACCACTTTGGAGGAGAGCTCAATTGTCAGAGTGATGGAGACGGAACACAGGGTAACCAGTGAGACCAATCATCTTAAAATACTTACACGCCAAGTAATCTACTGCCGTCAGTAGAACAGCTTTGACACCTCTATGTAGACTGTGTGGCCCAGTGCTTAACTTCATGTAACATTGCTGCCCAAACTGTGTCATATGTGTTCATGTATGTGTTTCTGTCCATGCAAGTCACATTTATTACAGTGTTTACTGTAAGAGAATATTTCTTAAGCTCACAAGACAGGCTCCAAAAGTCTTACATTTTTAAAGAGGAAGTCAAAGGAAAAAGGAGAATTTTTTAAAAAATATTCTTTGTTTGTTTCATCCTCACTTTTGAATATTTCCTCCTAGGGACATTTTAGCAGTATCCAAGACCGACACTAATTTCTTCTGTTTTTGCCAATTTACTTGACATTTATTTTGAATCATGTTTCTGCTTCTGACTGCTTTTTGATTAGTCTCTTGTCATTTTTTCTTCTCCTTTAGAAATGATGCATTTCTTTATTTATGTAAGATGCTTTATGACTATACATTATTTAAAGCATGCTATTTAAAGACTGAATGAGACAGGGTTTCACCTTCATTTTTCTCCTTTCTCGATTTGCATGTCCTATAAGGTACTATGAAGTCGGTGTAATTACCTGTTCAGCTGGTCTTGTAGCAAGTCCAGCCGCTGCTCAACTTCTCCATATGTGATATCACTTTCTGTTTCAGAAGCTCCTCTTGTTATCTGAGATAAGGCTGATTGTGCTGATTCATTTGGACATTCCTTTGGATATTCACATTCCCATCCTGTATCTCTAAGCTCTGCCAAAAGAAAAAAGAAAAATAAGCAAGCTGATGGAATGTTAATCAGAAAATAGATTACAGAATAACAAATTACTCTTCATTTGCATTGCATGAATAATGATTTCGTTTAGGTTGCCTTGGATAAAGGATTCTGATAACTTTTATAGAGACATAAGAAAAGAAAATTGCATATACTGTATAATATAGTATACCAAAAACATAAACTGTCAGGAGGCTGAACTCAATTAGACATAATATAATATGTAAAACTAAATTTAACACATAAAGTAGATCTGTCATTTTTCTGGACCCAATTTCAGCCTACTGATGGAATGGTTTACAACCCATGAGGCTGAGTCATCATTTAAGTGTATTAGTGAGTCTCTGCAAATATAGCAGAAAGAATCAGTGTGTTGAAAATGAGGGAAAACATAAAAGTCATCCAAACTGTATGAGGCACCATTTGCAAAATCCACTTTGAACAGGCTGTGTTTCTATCTCAGCACAATGAACTGCTAATATTTCTACCTCTGTGTATCTGAAATGAAAATAAAAATTTATTTGATTACATGTGATAAGGACAAAAATAAGGGGTTAGGTATTAAATGCTTTGAAAAATTTCAGTATTAAAGTGCTGATAAGTGGAGCTGAATAAGACAGATCCAGACATCAATGGAGATGTATAGAACTGAAATATACCTTTCAAATAAATAAAGTGTGTATGCCTTGTATGTGTGTGCATATAAATAAATAAATAAATAAATAAATACACACACCATGTACACACATATGCACTCATTAACACTCATTTACATACATACAGGTAGATAGATACACAGATTATACAGCAGTCTCAACCAGTTGAACAGAATAGTCAAAACATTTGCTTAAAAAGTAGATAGATAGATAGATAGATAGATAGATAGATAGATAGATAGATAGATAGATA
>JANRMT010062814.1:29093101-29124673 GCA_026402145.1 Polypterus bichir lapradei | reverse complement strand
GATGATCAGAAACATTTTGTGTGACAAACATGCAAAAGAATAAGAAATCAGGAAGGGGGCAAATAGTTTTTCACACCACTGTATAACTATAGAAAAAAGGGTAGCCATCTCCTTTTGGCATTACTGTTTGACTAGTAGCATCTTCATAGCTTCACATTTTGACAAAAATAAATAAATAAATCTTTGTGCTATAGGGAAGGGCCCTCCATTCATCTGTTCATTTTTCTCATATATTGCAGTTGGAATTGTACATTATGGAGATTTCTTATACAGTGAAGCAGAAGGTCAGATAAAGAACAAAATATTTACAGTATTTTTTCTTTACTTTTTAAAATTTACATTCTTAGATATCCTGAATATGATAGATAGATAGATAGATAGATAGATAGATAGATAGATAGATAGATAGATTATTTAAGGAAATTGCAGGGTGTAGCAGTAGACAATAAAGGCACAAACATAATGAGAATTATCATAATCTTAAGTACAGTATACTAACAAGGAACAAGTACACATATAACAAGAGTTATTTATAAGTAAATTACTTACTAAGTAGGTATTTACTAAGTGTAATGATTAGAACTGCACATACTTATCAGTTGCAGTTTAATTAGTATAGGGTGTCAGTTATTGGCTCAGTATGTTGATGCAGTATACCTGTATTAACACAGTATACTGTACATGGCATCATTGTCTGTTAGACCAGCTCAGTACCATTCAACACATAGGAATAAGACCACCTGGTGCAGGGGTGACTCATTATACAGCCTGATGGCTGGGAGTACAAGTGACGTCACTTAGTGGTCTTTGGAGAAATACAGTTGTTTCAGTCTGTTACTGAAGGTGTTCTTCTGTTGAGCCAAAGCCTTATATAATTGGTGGGAGTCATTGTCCAGGATAGTAAGCAGCTTCCTGAGTGACTCTGTTCTACCACTTCCTTTAGTTAAGTCCAGCCTGATCCTGTCTGATACCTGCACTAATACCAATCCTCCAACAAACATCACATTGACAATGACTTTGGCTACAACAGACTGGTAGAAAACACATAGGAAGGGCTTGCAAACACCAAACAACCTCAACCTCCTTTAAGAAATAGAGGTGACTCTAACCCATCTTGCATATAGCCTCTGTGTTACTCCACTGAAGCCTGTCATTCAGATACACCCCAAGGTACTTACATGTTCTCTCCACCTCCACATCTTCACCATCAATGTGAACTGGAGGTATAATGGGTTTGACCCTCATTATGTCTACGATTATCTCCATTGTCTTACTGATGTTGAGCTGCAGGTTGTTCAGTTTACACTATTCAAAAAAGTCCTCCACTAGTGTCCTGTATTTATTCTAATGCCCAACACTGATACACCCAACTATGATTGTAGCATCAGAAAATGTTTGAAGATGACATAATTCAGTATTATATGAAAAGTCTAAGGTGTACAGGGTAAACAAGAAGAGAGCCAATGCAGCTTCTTGTAAAACCCCTGTGCTACTTCTGGCCATGTCTGATGCACATGTTCTTACACCACACAAACTGTGATCTACTATCAGTGCTCTTGCATCATTGACTGGAGCTTCTCCCTCAGCAGTTTGGGTTGTATGGTATTGAATACACTAGATAGGTCAAAAACAATAGCCTCTTCTCACCCTGCTGTGCTGATTTTTACAGATCGGAGTAGGCTCTAATAAATGAAAGCATAGTCTAACCTTTATGTGGTTCTGGTAAGCAAACTGCAGAGGGTCCAGTGACCTGGGGTAGCATGTGAGTCTATCTTAGCGTTTCCAAGGTCTTCATAACGTGTGAGGTCAGAGCCACCGGTCAATAGTTATTTAAGACTTTCGGCTGCATTACCCTGGGTGCTGGGACCACACATGATGTTTTCCATAAAGCAGGAACCCTTTGTAGGTTCAGACTCAGAGTGAAGATATGCTGAAGGAATACACATAGTTGCTCAGTGTACTCTTCCAATTCCTTAGAGTTAATACCATCAGGTCTGGCAACTCTGCATTGCCTGAGTTTCTATAGTTCTTTCTACACTTGATCCACTGTGAAGGCCAGTTCTTGGTATCTAGACCACTGGAAGAATGGTGGGCATAAGGCATTGTAGATTGTTCATGACGGTGGAGACACTGACAGTTGGTATGCAGAAGTTTGAATGGAAAGTGAGGAGGATGGAGGGTGTGTGGACAGTGGTGTATCATCTTGCAGAGTAATCTGCACTGGAGTTTGGGATCAAGGGGAAGAGAAAGCCACAGATTGTTCAGGCACATTGGTGGGTAAGTTGTGATCAGGAAGGTCACAGTCAAACCAATTAGAAAATTGTACAGATTCTGGGAAGTTTTAAATGAGTGCTACTTTTTGGAACACAATTTTTAAAGCTGCTTCCTTAAACCCATTGAATATATTTTACTTATTTTAATTTCTAATATTACTGCATTTCCCAAAGCCTCTGTTAAATAGAGGGAAACAGACGATTCTTCCAGACACATTAAGGTGGCAAGCTAGTAATGCAACAAAGGCCACTATATTAGCACTGAGGAAAGAGGCATCAGGGTAACCTATAAAACTGCATTTCAGGGTTAAAGGGTAGGGGGCAATGAGTACAGATAAAAGGAGAATGCTCCATGTGGAATGAGGTCATCAGTGGAGTCCCTTACAGGTCTGTGCTGGGACCATTACATTTTTAGATTTAGATTAATTACATAGATTTCAGTAGAACTAGTTAACTTGTGACCTTTGCAGATGATACTAAAATTGGAGCAATGGCAGACGCTGAGAAGGCAGCAAAAACAATTCAGAAAGATTTACACAAGCTTCAAAACTGGGCGAACACTTGAAAAATGCAGTTTAATGTAGAAAAGTTGTGCCGGACAGCCGGGTCCCATGCCTGGCCGGGACGCCCCTGCTGCATATGTTCCGGGGGAGCCACCGTGGACAGCTCAATACCTCCCCCGGGACGCTTGGTGGCAGCCTCCCTGGCCGCTGTTCGTTTTCCAGTCTCCCACATGGCTCCATGGGACATGGAGTCCTCCACAGCCTGGTTGGGAGATGGGGTGGCCGCTAGGGGGTGCTGCCGAGAGCCAACAACCCAGATGGACGAGTTATCAGCCCCACCCGGAGGTGCAATCAGGACCAGCTGGTCAAGCACCTGGAACACTTCCGGGTGGGCTATAAAACGGGCCAGCCTCCCTTTTTTCTAGGCTGGAGTCGGGTGAGGAGGAGGACAAGGTCGTGGCAGAGGAGGCGAAGAGAGGCCCGAGTATTTGTGTGTGTAAAGACAGTGACTAGTGAGAGCCTGGACTTTGGGGAACTGGGAGTTTGCTGGCGGTGCACTTGACTTTGTGATATAATTGTAAATAAACGTGTGGTGATGGAGCAAATGGTATCCGCCTGTGTGTGTCCGGGCCGCTATCTTTCACAAAGTGTAAAGTGTTACATGTGGGCAACAGGAATGTCAGTTATAAATACAAGATATCCTACAGAAAGCAACCACTAAAGAGGATTTGGGGTTTATGTTGACACAACGTTCTCATTATCTAAGCAATATGCTGAAGAAATTAAAAAGCCAAATAAAATGTTAGGTTATATCTATAAACTTGAATATAAATCAAGGGATGTTATACTCATACTACACAACACACTAATGAGAAGACATCTGGAGTATTGTGTGCACCACGATACAAGAAAGACACAGCAGCACTTGAGGCTGTGCAGAGAAGAGCAATAAAGTACATCCCAGGACTTAAGGACATGTTGTACTGTGACAGAATCAGAGTATTAAACCTTTTTAGTATTGAGCAGTTGAGACTGTATAGGGACCTAAACCTGGTCAGAGGTGTTAATAAAGTAGATCCAGTAGAATTCTTTTAACTTAATTTTGAATCACATTGTACCCCTATCATGGGACACCAACTATGCCCCGTGCAGCCGCATGACCAGAACACCGCTATCATGATAGCAATAATACACAATATTCTTAACAGAAATCTTTCGGGGTCCTGTGACTAACACTCGTCCTATTTAACCCACTCACCAAAAATCCCAGCCCAGCACACAATATAAAGCAGTAAGGACATAAAAAGGTATATTTGCATATCTACAAACAAGACGACAAACGTTTTGACATAACCCCCCAACCAACAAATACATCACTTGCATAAAGTTAGAAGTTAACAAATTAGGTGCGAGATGCAATCTCCATGAGTAACCTGTTTCACAAAAACAGAAAATCAAAATACCACAATCTGGTTTTGCTGTCCTTTAAGTTGAAAGATGCAAAGCCAGAAGCCCGATGGAGTACACAGCCAGCTGGCGCCAATAATATTAATGTTCTGTCCTACCAGTCAACAATTTGGTTGTACCAGATTAAGTACAAAAAAGTAAATCATCTGAGACACGTCTCTTTTGTACCCTGAAGACAAAAATTGATTTTTCCAGAAGGTGGCTCCCATTGCAGGCTTTTTCTGCTAACACGTTGTAGCTCCTCACTTCAATACCAAATGTCCCCCTCTCTCTTCCTCCTTTTCCAGGTTAAATCCACTTTAGTCAACCAGTCCCATCTGTGCTGTATCTCCAGATCTGCATTATGGGGCAAACCTACAGCAACCTTTTTTTTCCTAGTATTCATTAAGGGGAAGCACACTAACAAAAGGTCAATAATATGTGTGGCACCCACTACAACGTACATAAGGACATCAGTGGAATTTACCAGAAGAACATTTAGGATTGAAACTAGGAAGCAGTATTTTACATATTAAGATGTGGGAATCTGGCACTGTCAAAATTTAAATAATAACATTTTGTTTTCTTGTCCATTTTGGTGTCTTCCATTTGTATTTTTTAATTATTAGAGGCACCACCATTTTGTTGGTACGACTCAACACTAGGAAGGTGAATAAAATCTGCACAATATGTGACATCATGGAGGTCAGTCATTTAAACCTTGTTCAGGGATTAAGTGGTGTTGGAACTTTGTATGCATAGAAAAACGGCTTTAAAAGATAAATATATTCATGAGCAACAGAGAGAAAAAGGAAATAGCTTGACTAGTTTTGTGACTGTGAGCTTTGTTTTTCCGTTAAATTACTTTGCCAACTTTTGACTTCAGTTTATTGACCATTGCTTGTATGACTACTCTCTGCCTTTCTCTTTTAAAAATAGCCTCTGTTGATTTATACAAATTTCTAAAACAGTCTCATTGTGTAGACTGAATCAGACCTGACTCCCATGAAAAACAGATTATTCAGTAGGGTAAGGGCTACAGGCAAAGCCACAGTATGTGGTCAGCAGTAGCTAGTGGCTGGTTACATACCTGTGTCTGTGTCATTGGAAAATTGTGTTGTAGGATTTTGATATTTCTTTTGTGAAGTATTAATCACTCTTAATTAACATTTTTAATCTGCATCTGACTATTTATTTCCCATACTTTAAGATATGGGGCATCATGATGGAAGTTTAGCTGGCCATCAGAGAAGACATAGTTGCTTGTAGTTGATTAAGTAAACAATACTTCAATATGTCTGATGTATTTTAGAATTGAAAGAGTAAAAACATGAACCTGATTTGAGGATTCATCCAAGGAACAGAGGTTGAGGTAGTCAAGGCATGCGGATACCCTGTGGTGCACCATGACAGGAACTTGAATTGTCTCTACCACAGAAGGATCGAAGTCAGCTGTGTATGCTGAGGAGGTTAAGGTCTTTTGGTGGGGGAACAATATTTGCACATATGTTCTATAAACTTACTGTATGGTGTGGACTTGAACCCGGACACAGACAGGCGGACATCGTAAGTTCACCCAACACACGTTTATTTTCAATTATTTACAGTGCACTCCCCAGTGCCTCTTGCACCGTTCCCCCAATGTCCAGGCCTCACAGTCAAAATGCCTCTCTCTCCAGCTCCGTCTCTCTTCCACCCGACTTCCGCCATCGACTGAAGGGAGGCGGCCCCTTAAATAGGAACCCGGATGGGCTCCAGCTGCTTCCCGGCATTCCTCTGTAGCCATCATAAACCAGTCTTTAATGATCATTTGCATCTGAGTTTAAAGTGAAATGTTTAACGGCACCCCCAAACTTTCTAATTAGTCATATGTAATGGCCGCATTGCCTTGACATTGCAATGACAACAGTGTATTTCTTGCATAGCCCAAAATCAAACAAAGAATGCTTCAGAGAGTTTTAATGTGCCCTGTTTTTTAGCAGCCCCCAGCCTTGACTCCCTATAAAGACAGGATACAAAAAAAACTCCCAAAAAAAGCCCTTGTAGAGAAAAAAAATCAGAAGAAATCTTGGGAAAGGCAAGTCAGAGAGAGAGAGACTCCCTTCCAGGTAGGCTGGGAGTGCAATAGGTGTCAAAAAAGTGGGGTAAATACAATATTTAAAACAGAACAGAAGTAATCATCTTTACAGAGCTAGAAGGCCAAGCCATCACTGCCACCTCAGAAATGTAATACAATATTACAGAATACTTTGTTCTTGCACCGTGCTCCTCACTGTGTGCAGACATAGAGCGCTGTGACAATTTTGATATATCTACTTTTTTTTTTTTTTTTTTTTTTAAGAGTAAAATAACAATAATAACAATACCAAAACATTAAACTATTTAAGATGATTAAAAAATATATGTTAAGGTATCAACAAATAATGCAGTATTTGGTCCCTTTTGTCCATTACCAGTGTGAGACAAATGTTTCTCCTATTTATTCTGAGCTACTTCTTTAAAACGAGATGGTAGATTTGTAATTTTTTTGAAGGTATAACCTTAGGATGGGATGTAAAGAAAATAAAAGGCTGGTATACTGTAAATTGTTTTTAGTAATAAAATGTGGAACTATTTTTCTAAAGGCACAGATATTTTTAGAATAAACATTAAAAACAAGGCTTAAGAATTTTGTAGATTTTGCTTTCTGCCAAAGCACATAGAAATAATCAAAAATTAATGTGCCTACCTTTGAAAGAATGACTTCTTCTTTCAATCATGCTCCTGGCTGGAATCACAGATGCCTCTACAAATCCAAGTTCATTTTTGTGACCTATTGCTGATGGAAACCCTATAATTGCTGGACTCATTGACTTCTTTTTTTCATCTCCAGAGGTAGAAAAAGATGAGGAACTACTTTTTCTTTCCTCAATGTCTCTCTTTGAACAGAGGGTATAGAAAACCTCAGGGGTTTCACCAACAGTTTTACTGCTTTCTCCTATGGGAATAAAATAAAGCCATACCAGTTGGTTCAATTCAGTACAAGTGATTAGAAGAACACACAGAACATCAACTAATAAGTGCCACAATACAAGAGCAAAAGAGTTCATCCCTAATATGGATGCTGTTGAGTGTGCCAATATTGTTAGGGCAAAGTAAGGAGAAAGCAAAGCTCTGAAATAGGAATGATACCATCTGAGATGGCAGGTGGCTACAGCACAGCCTAACATGCCATTATACTGTCCGTATATACATACACACACTGGCATTCAAAGTTTTGAATCATGTACCATTATATTAATTTTAAAATATATCCTACCCATTACTGCTGACTGATTTATAATTTATTATTTACATATAACTAAAAGCCCCATTTTCAGCATCCATTATTCCAATGTCCTAATGTTAAACTCTCTTGGCTAACCCTTAATTATTCATGTTTACATTCAAATAAGTTATTAGAGAAACGTTTGTAATTGAGTTAGCACAGCTGAAATCTGTGCACACTACTGTCTTGAAAGATGAAGGAAAACAGGATCTAACCAAGACAAAAAAGAAGAGGAAGGCCCAGAATAAAGATTAGAAATCAAAAAACAGAAAATATGTTTGCAAAATGAAGAACTGTTGTTGGCTTCTTTCTTAAAACAGCACATATCAAACCTGTGTGTTAGCTGCAACAGTGACAAATCATACTTGGACTTATCCATCCATAATACACTTTTACATTCAATGTGCGTTATTTTTACATTTTAACCATTTCTTTTTATTTGCCACTTTTAGATATTGGTTTTTCTTTGAAACTCTGGCTCTAAGGCAAGAATATCAGGATCATCTTTTCACTGTTGCAGATGGCAGTGGTATTTGATTCCTGCTAGTCCAAATCCAGAAGTGTGTCTCACAAATGCTATGTAAGTCTTTCCCATGAATTCAAAAAATACACTTTGTACATTTACGCAAAAGGTTTTAAAAAAACTAATTAGAACCAGATAAATAAAGTGACTCACTTGGCATACATGGTGAACTAATGGTGGGGACTGAACCTGATAAGTCAAATAATTCAGCACTTAAGCCGCCTAGGTGGCCACATAGCCAAGGAGCTTTTGATTTGTAGCCATGCAAGTCTAAATTCTATAAAATCTATTGTGTGCCTTTTGTCAAAAAGAGTTTACTGCTGACAATATCCACCTGCTCTGTTTACTTAATTTTACTACTCTTCCCATTCTCATTGCCTAGAGTTTTTCACTGCCAGTCTACTCTATATATGTTCAGTCATTTTTTTATTCAGCTTCCCCAGTGTTTAGTCTCTTATAAAAGATCTTGTGTTGCTCTGAGGACCACTGAGAGATAGTTCTGCTGTGTACACCAATTTGCAGGAAAAGGCCCCAGTTTCTAGAAATCCAAAGATTGTAACAAGTGTATGTAAATTATTGATTTAAAACATATTCTTGTGTGTTTTTTAAAGTACATTTAGATTAAAATTACAAACATTATCAAATCTTTAATTTAAGGGTGCAAAGTGGGATCCAGCCCTGGAGAAATCAACAGTCCGTAGCAGGTCCCATCATGCACATCCCCATACTCACACAAGGCAAGTTTGGAATTGCTAATAAAGGCAACATTCACATCTGTGAGATATGGGAGGAAAATAGAAATACCTGGATGAAAACTCACACAGAATGTGGATAATGTACAAAAAAATACATATATCTGGATGCAAACTTTGACCAAGAATAATGGATATGTGTGGCAGCAGAGCTAACCATTGTGCCACCATGTGGCCCTAATAAACTTTTTTTTAACAATATTGGAGCATGCCTGTAATATTCATAGTAAATTAAAAGAATGTTATCTTTCTAGCTATTTTCGATAGCCATTTGACCTCACCAATTAAGGTAATTTCACTTCAAAAATGACATTTCTTTCTTTCCCCTATAACTTGTATCTAACTAAAGAAGCAATCAGGCGGCTCAGACTTATTAATCTTCTAAAAGATCTCACCCTAATAAAAACAAAAAAACAAACAAAAAACACTCATACTGGATCTTCCTTGTGCAAATTAAAGCAAGCTTTACTGAGGACACTAGAAACATTTAGCCCTATTGCCCTTTCATTTCACTGATATTAGCTTCCATCTACACACCCTTAGGCAAAAATGTTATTTCAGTGTTGTTAATAAGGGCTTCTTGAGTCCACATCATGATCAGGCTAAAACTGAGAATCTCATCTGGATCACTACGATGACTCACATCACTGCTGAAATTGCTGCTTTCATCAGGCAGATCCTATTCTACTTCCTTTTCTGACAGAGCTGTCAGTTTAAGATTTTTTTACCTAAATCTGTGTAACTGCAGCCAACTGCAATTTCACCAGTTTGCGTTTATTTTGATATTGTTATTTTTATTACTTTGCTAAAAATGCCTCAGCTATTTGTCCATATGGGTGGCACGGTGGTGCAGTGGTAGCGCTGCTGCCTCGCAGTTAGGAGACCCGGGTTTGCTTCCTGGGTCCTCCCTGCGTGGAGTTTGCATGTTCTCCCTGTGTCTGCGTGGGTTTCCTCCGGACGCTCCGGTTTCCTCCCACAGTCCAAAGACATGCAGGTCAGGTGGATTGGCGATTCTAAATTGGCCCTAGTGTGTGCTGGGTGTGTTTGTGTGTGTCCTGCGGAGGGTTGGCACCCTGCCCGGGATTGGGTGTTGGCTGGGATTGGCTCCAGCAGACCCCCGTGACCCTATGTTCAGATATAGCGGGTTGGGAAATGGATGGATGGATAATTGTCCATATGTCTTTCTTTTACTTGTTAGGTTCACTATGATAACAGGCTGATCCGGGTGGGCATGAGCTCCATATCCCAGTAACAACTTCAACTAATCCTAAGGGGCCTGAGTTGCCTCAAAAGCTTGCATATTGTAATCTTTTTAGTTAGCCAATAAAAGGTGTCATTTTGCTTGGCTTTTCTCTATAAACTAATCTTAGGAAATTTTAAGGGGTTTCTAGAGCAGCTGATATACATAATCCCTCCAGTATGTCTGGGTCTCCACCCAGAAGGATGTGCATACTGTATGTCATTTCAGCTATAGAAGAACTGTGTGACAAGTACTTAATGAAATGGGTTTCCATGGTTGAGCCACTGTACACAAGTCTAAGATCGCTTTGTGCAATGTACAGTGCCTGCCTGGGTGCTCTGGAAGATTGGAAATGCATTATCTGAAGTGATGAATTATGCTTCACTATCTGGTAGTCTGGTGGATAAATCTGCATTAAGCAGATGGCAGGGAATGCCTCCTTCCAAACTGCATAGTGCCTACTATAAGATTTGGTGGAGGAGAGACAATGGTCTGGGGCTGTGTTTTAAGGTTTAGGTTCCAGTGAAGATTAGTGTAGGTTGTAATAGTTGTAAAATTGAAGGTGTGTCAACTCTATATTAATACCCATGGCCTACCATGGCTTAGCAATGGAATTATCCAACATGCTCATATAAGTGTGATGGTAAAATGTCCACAAACGGTTGGCCATATAGTGAACAAATTAATACTAAAAACACAAAGACACTTCTTGCTCTGCAAATTTATGGAGTAAATAGTACATCCCTGCAAGCCTGGAAACCTATATCCTAAAAAAAATCCATATAATATATCCTAGCACGTATAATCATAAAACACACATGAAGAAAATTGGTAAACTCTCGCAATGCCTTGGGTTTCTTTGTATGAGAAAAGTGCTCATCCACTGTCCCATGGCCAGGACAGAATATACATTACTCTTCAAGGATTCAATGATTTAATCATTGATCACAGAAGGCTGACATCTGCAGCAATGATCATCTGTGGACAAGACCAATTTTGGGATGCCAGGCAAATAATGGCGGTGCAGTGATTGTTAAGGATAATTCATGACACACACTAAAATCTAAATAACACTTCACTTCTCAAATTCAGATCAAGTGGTCCACTCTACCCAATCCCACTCCTTTATATGTCTCCATCATTCTAAAAAGTGGTGACACGCGAGTGCTTGCTTTATATATAATTTTTAAAAGAATATTAAAGTTTTCATATTTCATTGTTTTACTTTCATTAACCTTAATGTATTTAATTAGAATTTCTGGTAATTTAAGTCCCCCAGTAAAGTCATTCAGTAGAATGTGGGAAGTTGAGGTTTTGGCTGCACATCCAAAATCTACTTCTGCTAGCAGATTACTTTTGGCCATGTCCATCAGTATGTGCGCTTAGAAGAATAGGAATTGTGCTGAAATTACATAAAGGGAAGGAAAAAGGTAATAAAAGAAGCAGCCTGACTATAGGGCAGCCCTTGGCTATTTACTGTTTTTGACTTTTTTCCTTTCTCAATTTTTTTTTTAACATTTTGTACCTTTCAGCACTCCCTGTTTTTAAATCTGTGTTTTGAATTTCAGACTTTAATAAGTAATAAACAGTATACTTTTTATCCAACTTGCTCATGGCTTTGCAGTCTCTTACTTAGCCAGGTCTGCACCACCCCCCCATAGCCCCCCACCTTTTCTCACGTAGTGTCACTCTGCTGTCCATCTGCAACTGTATGATGTTCATGCCCTTCAGGTTGTGACTAAATAGCAATGTTGAGAAGAAGATAACCTGCTGTCTTTGAGTAGTGCAACTGCAACTCTAAGAAGGCTAAATACTCTGAGAAATGAATGCTCTCTTCTATTACTTTTTATGTTCTCTTCTATTTCTTTTTTAATGACTTGCTGCATTGGACACAGTGGGTGCACTTCTCTCTCCCAGCCCCATAGGCATTAGGTCTGATTACTGGCTTGGTCAATGTCTGTTTGTAGTTTATGCACTCTTCATCTGTTTGTTAATGCCATCTGTTAAGGCATTTTCTTTTTGTTTTCATATCCCAGATACATGCAGGGTGTGATAACTGGTGTTTCTAAATCAACTTTGTGTCAGTGAATGTGAGTGGGAGCATACTCTACAACACACCTTTGTCCCACCTAGAGTTTCCTTCCTACCATGTGTTTAATACTCCCTTCAGTTCTCAAAATTAATATGCAATATATGGGTGGATTAATTGAACATAGCAGGAACATGTTCAGATAATTATGAAACATCTAAATACAACAGCCTATTTAGATATGTCACAGCAAAGGTGGATGGAAATGTACTGAATTATCCAGTCACTACTTTCTATTTAAAATTTCAAAGGACAATTTTGAACTTTAAAAAGCAAAAAACTCACTAATAACCATGCAAATATTTTGTAATGCAAAAAAAAAAAAGTGAAACATCCTTGGGGTGCAATAGGGAGTAATTACAAGTTAATGACTTCAATTTGTATCACATTTCATAACAAGAAGCACATGCATGCAGCTCTGTGCCACTCATAGTAAGGGCAGTGATTTATTTATGTGATTAATAGTTTCTTTTACTTGTATACTGTGTCTTCTCTTGTTTGCCTGAGAAAATACAGCACCCAAGTGAGTCACCACTTAAACAACAGCTGTTTACAGCTCTGAAACAGGGCCGGCTTATCAGAAGCTGTCATCGCAAGCTGTTGGGGGGATTAGACAGGCTGCCAAAAAGGACCATTTTGGCTGCTACTTAAAATCATCAGGCAGTTTTAAGGGAGTCCGGACACCTCTGCTCTGGTGCATCTACAGTACATTTATCCATGTGTAAACAGGAGTGGACAGTCTTTTAAAGCATATCAGTCAGCACAAATGCTTTGTACTTTATGCGGATGAATTTTAGATCATCTCATTAAAGCATAATAGACTTACCTGTGTCTGTTTTCCGTTTAAAAGAAATCTTCCTCCTTCTAACTTTTGAATCTTCCCCTTCTGAATCAATGCTTTGCATAAAGGTGGCAGGCTATAAAAAATGTTAAATAAATAAATTGTCACAAAGTGAAATATATATATCTCACTCTGTCAAAATAAACAATCAACTGAACTGCACAGCCTACCTCCCCAAACTGGACTCTTACATGGCGATTTTCTAATAGCATTTTTGTTAGCTGTTTCTCTCTCTATTTTCAGATAGCATAGCAGCTCTTCAGTGGTTTCAATGCCCTCCTGCAGCTTTGTCAAGGTTACTCTATAAAGACTCCTTCTTCACCAGCTCACACTGTTTCAGAAGTCAAAATGTTCAAAGCCTATGTAAAGGTCAGCTTCTCAAATGTCTTATAGCATTTAACTCTTTCTTACATCATCTGATTTGTCCCAATTAACTTTTACACCCTGTATTTACCCACATTTGTATTTTTTTTTTCAAAATAAAACAATATAACCTCTAGTTAGAACAATTTAATATGTCAAATTTAATTAGATTATGCAAATATCTATGTTTCATGTTGTATTTTGCATAGCTTTTGCATAGTAGTTTTCCTTTAGGAGTCATAAATCTATCTATCTAAGTGCCTTTCATCTCTATCTATCTATCTATTATATTGTGCCTCTTCTGTATATTATATATATATATATTATACAATGTCTTATCTATCTGTCTATCATTGCATTTTGGAATATAAGCCATTTTCCTGTTCATTTTCACTACTACAGGACCACTGGGGAAGTGGAACCTATTCAAACAGCATTGAGCACAAGGCAGGAACTATCAATGGATGCTTTGTGTCCAGGGTTGAGAATGACCAAGTAGCCCAACATGAACATCTTTGTAATTGGGAGTTGGGCAGTTAAAATTAACGTCGAGACATGCAGTAGATACGTGGTCCACTCAGTCAACTGGATGGGAACTAAACCCCAAATGCCGAACACTATAAAACTGTAACAGACACAATCTCAGACAATTAAACACTGCAGATTTTCAACCAAATGTACACATATATCTGAAATACAGTACAGTTGAGTTCATTAGTTTACATACCCTGGCAGAATCTGTGAAATATTGGCTATTGTTTGGAAAATATAAGTAATCATGCAGAAAGTTTTCCTTTTAATAAATAATAATACTAATACATTTTATTTGTATAGCGCCTTTCCCATGCTCAATTTAATTTGGGAATGTGCTCAGGCGAGGTAATTTATTATCACATAATTGTGTGTGTCCTTTTTAAATCATAAAAATAACTGAAATCACCTAATTGGCCCTGATCAGAAGTTTACATACCCTTGAATGTTGGGGCTGATAATGTACACACAAGTTGACACACACGGGTTCAAATCAAGGGTAATTAAGGGAGAGTGTATACACCTGTGACCTCTTTGATTGCAATCAGTTGCTCTGCACAAATTGTCAATTTAAATTCATGCAGAGCTGCACTGACTTTGCTGGATACCAAGCCATGGGGAAAGCACAAGAACTGTCAAAGGACTCCCGAGAAATTGTTGATTTATATAAATCAGTAAAAGAATATAAAAAGATATCCTGAAATCTGAAAATGCATGTCAGTAGTGTTCAAATTCTGATAAAAAAGTTAGGAGTTCTGTTGTTATCTGGCCACAGTCAGGTAGACTAACCAAGATTTAAGCCACAAATGCAGGATCATTTGTCGAGCTGCCAAGGAAAACCCACAAGTGGTGTTGCTGTTTCAAGATGCATAATAAGAAGGTACTTGAACAAAAATGGGCTGCATGGTCAAGTTGCAAAAAAAAAAAAAAGCCTTTCTGTGCCATCGCCACAAAACAGCCCACTTACAATGTGCCAAAAAGCATCTAGACAAGCCTCAAAAGACCAGAATTGAACTATATGGTCACAACCATAAACACTATGTTTGGAAAGGACACATGAAGGCCCATGACAAAGGTACACCATTCCTACTGTGAAGCTGAAGATGAATCTTTGATGTTCTTGGGATGTGTGAGCTACAGCAAGTTGATCAATCGGAGGCTACAGCAGAGAAAAGTGAAGGTGCTGGAGTGGCCATCACAATCTCCTAACCTCAGTTTCATTGAGCCACTTTGGGGAGATCTCAAACGTGCAGGTCATGCAAGACAACCCAAAAATTTACGGGACCTGGAGGCTTTTCGCCAAGAAGAATTGGCAGCTCCACAACCGTTATGGTGGTGCACTGTGTACTGCTGATATCACCTCAGTTTCAATGAGGCTCATTTTCTCAGACTGACATGTGCTTTGGAGAACAAGGAAAGTGTCAGAATACTGGAAGAGTAGGAAAAAATCCACTTTCCTGTTAGGATTTTCATACGCCACAGTTAACTCAACCATCCATTTTTAAATATAATATATAATTAATTCTATGTCTGGCACATGGCAGTCAAAAGTCATGGATGGGATACCCGTCCATCATAAGGTAAACTAAGGGGCACCCATTAAAATGTCAGGAATTTAAAATCTATGGATTTGCCAGGAGTTCTTTGGAGTCAAACCTAGAAAATGCAGGAAGCCAGTTAAAGTTGTACAGAATCAACATGGTCACTGATTCAAGTCTGAGTGAGGACTCTAGAAGCACAGGTTTGAAGCTTGGATAATAGATTAGATGAGACACATGCCAATAAAGAATATCAGAACACAATAGGGGCTATAATAAATGTATGGACACATTTATCAGTGTCAGAAAAAACATGCAAATGAGAAGGTGCAAGAGATGTTACAGAAGTGGAAGAAAAAAAAGAGTTGTATTATAAAGAAAGGAATGAATAATTTACACCAGGTTGGAGTTAACTCTTTTCAGTTAGGTCTTACTGGCAGTTAAGATAAGCTGTCTTTTAAAAAGTTATGATGAATCTAGCATTTAATTTCTCTAAGGCAGGTTATGAGCTCAGAGAAATCTGAAAAAAGGCCACTTTTAACACCAAAATACTGCAAATCTATAATTCACACAAAATAGATAATCAAGACCAATGTGTGAATGATATAACCAACTTGGATTCTTGAGGGACGCCATGTATGAAATATTTCACTAGACTGACCAAACTGCCCTTGAAACAGGACTTGACCAAGTAAAGAACACACTCAGAATCACTCAGAGCACTCTCCACTCTCTTGAGAGAGTAAACTATTTGAATAAAATACTACACTAGAAAAAAAGAGCTCAGAGCCTACTGCCATAAGTAAATCAAGAGTTACAATGAGCAAAGCAGCCATAAAGCGATGATGCATTATGAAAGCAGAATGAAAAGAAAGCAAGAAACCGTGAGTTAAAGGATAAGCTTACATTTTTCAAGTCAAAGTTATTTTTTATAATCATGGTATACTGTACATTAATTTACAATGGGAAGTTGTGTTCTGTTCTGAAGTGAAGAACTCACTTGGCTTGAAAATGAATATATTCTGTAAGTTTTAAGGCTATTTTTACATTTGTATCAATGCACTGTAGGTCTCATTTTGAACCACAAGAATGGGCACTTTGTTTCTTAAATTTAAATAAATGCTTCATCTAAGAATACAATTTACCATGACAAATTAATGAATACCATAAATGTAAAAAAAATAATTTTGACTTGAGAAATTCCTACCTATCCTTTAATAAATCTTCGATTCTAACATTCTTGCTTTCTACATGTAATTCTTTACATTTTCTTACATTAAATTTCAACTGCTCCAAATCTGCCCAAGTCTATATGTTGTCTAAATTCCTTTTGTAACAATTTACTATAGCTGATTCTTCAATATCTGTCCTTCCACCTACTTTGGTATCATCTGCAAACTTAACTAGCTTATGATTATATTTTATTCAGACTCAATATGTATATTAAAATGAGCAGCGGGCCAAGCATTAATATCACCTAATTCTAAAACATGCTTCCCTCACCATAACCTTTTGATTCCAGTGTTTTTGCCAATTTTGCACACATCTACAGACCATTCCCTGAATTCCCACTTCTGTTAGTTTGATCACTAACCTTTTGTGTGGTACTTTATTAAAACCCTTTTGAAATTCAAGATAAATAATATCATAGTCACCTATATGATTGCATGCTTTTTGTTACTCATCATAGAATTCCAGCTCGTTAGTAAAGTACAGCCTTCCTCCTCTAAACCCATGTTGAGTATTTGCTAATACTCCTGTTGTAGACATGTGCTGATCTTTTCCTTAAACACTGCTTCTGTTAATTTAACTATAATGCTTTTTATACAGGTGGATAATATTCAATAGGCTCCAGTCTTCAGGAATCTCCCCAGTGTGCAGAGCTTTTTGAATAATATGTGCCAAAGGGTTATATATATACTCACTAACTTCCTTAAGTACTTGAGATAAATGTTATCTGGTCCTGGTGATGTGTTAGATTTCAGCCAATGTAATCCAAGCAGCACTTCCTCTGCAGTTTCCAAGTCACTAAGTACCTCCTTAGTAGTCTCTGTTACTTTTTACCTTGAATGTTCTTTTACTACTAAAATACTGAAAGAATTACCATACTTTGGATCATCTTTCTCCTTTTCTACAACATTTCTCTCCAACTGTCTTTTAGCCTTCCTACTATCCTTTTGAATCTTTTTAATTTTAAAAATGGCCTGAACTGCACAAAAATAATCATGTTGATTTCTTGTGAGACCGTGAGCATATGAAAGCATATGTCAGGTCAGGGCATGTATGATCTCCCAAAAAGGAGAATTTTGTGCACTGTAATCATCCTAATTTCAGAGATATATTTGTACAGGGTATATTTGTTTCTTTGAGTTTGTTATGGTTGAAAGACATTGTTTTGTGGATTACCAAGGCCCTCGGAAAGCAGTTTTCTATAGTGTGAGCTAAAGGAGAACATCTTGTGCTGTTCATGCAGTGGCTGTCTGTAAGCAATTCAAAGTGGACCACTTCCTGGTGACATCAGATGAGCTCTCTCTCACACTCAGCCCACATCTTACTGCACAGCACCACCTCTGCACATGTGGATAGTCACAGAGACCCTTGATAAGAGGATTGATAATTTAAACATAAAAATTCTTTATGAACAATACATTTCAAATATCAGTGCAGCAGGACAGCTAGTGCCCTGATTTCAGCGATTGTATGCAAATAAGGCTTGATTGGAAAAAATACAATTATTCACATAAAAAATGACAAAAATGGATTACTACTTTTACGTTGCTTCTCCTTCATTTTATCACTTAATGGCTTATTTCATTCCATATTTAGGTAGTTCATCAATAAGATAAATGAGCAAAAAATATATCATGAAACAATCATGTTCATAACACGAAAGGGCAGCGCACCTTTGACGTTTCATCTCGGAGGTTAAACGTGAGTTCCAGGTTTGTTAAGAAGTAATCTGCAAATTCTGGATACATGTCAAGAACTTCCAAGAGATCTTCTCTTTGAATTTTATGTAGGTCACAATATGTCAACGCTCGAACATCTGCATTTGATTTTCCAGGCTTCGCATACAGGTGGATCATTTCTCCAAAGATGTCATTTTTTCCTTTAAAACAGCAATATATAAATTAAGAGAGATACATAGATAGATAAGCAAACTAAATAAAAATGATGAACCTAAAGCTAGAGAAGGACCTAAATATTAAATATTTTGAATTAGTTCAGACGGGTGGGTTCTATGCAATGCATGGTTTGCTATGGAGAGAGCTTGAAGCTTTTTAGGGTACATTAAAGCAAAACCAAAATAAAATTTGGCTGCACCTCCCTATGACAACATGGCCCAAGTCAGCATCCCATGAACTTACTTGCAGAAACATATGTAATTAGTTTCTTCATAGTAAAAGCAGTCTTATAAGGACAAGGTGTAAATAAAATGAATCTCTTTTGCCTTAGTAATTTTTGGAAAAACTTTATGTTACACTTTAGCTTTTAATGGAAAAGATGCTGGAACTTACCATTTATTTGACCTATGAAATTAATTTAAAGCCAGCCTTAAAATAACTGAAGATGATGGAGCAGACATGCCAAACTTTAAATGGTTGCAGGTTTCATTCATGGCATCATCATAAGCTTTGGGGCATATTAATACAATAACTTTAAAGGATGCCTGCTTCGTAGACTGGACTGATTGGAGATAATTGCATTGCTCTGTATTACATTTGGCAAATGCAATAAAAATTAGATTTCTGTAGCAAAGTATAAATCCATAGTGTACATCCTGTTTTTATTTTTAGCTGTCTCTTATACAATTTGATTTAAAGCATCACATCCCTGTAAGTGCAGGCTTGACAAATGACTGCTTTTTCTAGCAGTAGTATTACAGTAGTACGGTAGTATTGTCCCATGTGCAGAGTACAGTGAAATTCTTACTTGCATGTCCAACCAACTTGTAACACACATCACCACACTCTCTGGTACCATGGACACATAAACAAGTTGCCACTTTCAAAATGTATATATAACTTCTGTATAATTATATGCAGTATATGCAAGGAATAGTCATAAAAGGTTCTGTGTTCTTTCTGCTCCATTCTCTCACAGACATGTTTGAACTATTTTCATTAATGTTTCTCCACAAAATAACTATATACATAGCAATTCCTTCTATAACCTTTGCAAATTTTTTTAAAAAATTATTTTATGTAGTTAGATTTATGGAGCCATATTTATTTCCAATAGGTGGATAATTTAGAGAATATCTACAAAGGGTTATAATAAAAGTCATCATCAGACTTCTCTCAAGATGTAATGCATGGAGTATCAAGAGCGACAACACAAGTGTGTTCAGGCAGCAATGTAAAATGTGAGGCGAAGTCTGTTTACAGTATGAATTTGGGAAAGTTCTGTGTTTGGCTGCTACAGCTCCTTAATATCCTGCTACAGTAGGTCTTTTAAAGCATCATGTGGTAGTAGGGAAAAACAGTTTGTCCAAGCAGACCACCTGCTGATTTTTCCAGGAAAATACCTGGAAAGCAAGGTCACCTGCAAAGGCAGCATATTTTCTGCAAAAAATATGTTTGTGAATTTTGCTGATCAACACTAGTCACAAGGTAGGAATTAGCCCTGGAAGGCACAATCACAAATATATTCACACCTGGTCATATGGAGCCAATTTAGAGTGGTCCATTAACCTAATCTGCATGGCTTTGTAACATAGGAGGACACAAACATGCATATTTGTATCAGTGACTATAAAAGTTTAATTTTATATCAACCTAAATAATTGTGAACATTCTTGAAAGAAGATTTTCCTTCATTATTTAGGAGAAGTAGGTTCAATTAATAATCTCTTTTTAATGTTCGACTTATTGTACATACCACTCTTCACTGCGTGCAGTCACAGAGCACATTGAAATGTACTCAGGTAAAATACAAGTATAAATTTTATATATTACTAAATATGGAATTTGAAAAGCATGTGAGAATTGTTCAGGATATGTATGAGGGAGTGAAGACTCGGGTTAAAAGCAGTGTTGGGGTAACAGACAAGATCCCAGTTAGAGTAAGTCTGAGCCAGGGATAGTCCTTACCTCTTCGATCTGGTTATGGATGAACTGAATCATGGGATAAACCTGGTGCAGGCCTTTTCCTGATAACATTGTGTTGTGTAGCACCAGAAATGAGGGAGTGGAGAGGAAGAAAGAAAAGAGAAGGGGTTTGGATAATAGAGGGTTGAAGATAAACAGGAAGAAGAAAGAATATATGAGGTTTAATAATGATCAGGACTCAGAAGTTAGCTTGAAGTGAGAACCATTGAAACACTGGATATATTTAAATACCTAGGATCAGAGGTTGCCCAAGATGGAAAACTAGATGCCAGAGATAACCCATGATTTGCAGTGTGGATGGAAAAATTGGAAGAAGGTATCAGGAGTATTGTGTGATCAAAGAATTAAGGTGAAAGTTGAAGGTAAGGTTTTTAAGACAGTTGTGAGACCAACAATGCTGTATGGAGCGGAGATATGGGAAGTAAAGGTAGAGCAGGAGAAGAAGTGGCAGAAATGAGAATGTTGAGATGGATGTATGAAGTTACAAAAAAGGACAGAATAAGAAATGAGACAATCAGAGGTAGAACAGAAGTTGGAAAGATTTCTAAGAAAGCACAGAAAAGTAAACTGAAGTGGTATGGACATGTAATGAGGAGAGACAATGAATATGTGGGCAACAAAGTGATGGAAATGAAGTACAGGGGGCGTGAAAGAGAGAGAAACCAATGCAGGTGTGGATGGATAAAGTAAAAGAAGATCTGAAGTAAAAAGGCTTGACTGGGAAGGAGGTGCACAACAGAGCTGGTTGGAGAAGGCTGATCAAGCACATTGACCGCACATAGAAGTGAGAAGTGATGAAGTAGAAAAAGAAGAAGACTAAATATACAATTTGTACATATAAATAGACATGTTTGTTAAAGTAAACAGAAAACAAAGTAAAAGCTGATTAATATACATGAACACCAACAATATTTGTCCATTAATTAATTGTTGAACTATAGCCAATTGACAATGGAATTACTACTGTACACAATATTACCCAAAATAAAAAAAAGATGTAGAACATACAGTAACTTGATTAAATTTCCAAAAAAAACTTTTTTAGCTTTGCACCTAGAAATTACTGTATCCAGAAGGTATTTTCATAACATGTAAAATTGGATTTCAGGCAGGTTAATGACCAGGAGACAGACAGTAAATGCAATTGAGGCTACTTAACCTGGGATGAGGTTGTTTAGACTATTGGTCTTCCTAATTACAATATATTTGAACTGCAGATTCAGGAATATCACAAACATAATTCCAAAACAATCTGTAAAACAAGACAGAACTCCTTCAAAATGCAATCCCATGTGAATAAAACCAATGTGCTAAACAAATGGATCAAGATTTTTAACCCAAGTCCAACATGGGAGATATGAGGCCATTTGAAGTGATTTGGAAATTTATGAGTTTGTACTCACTAGGAAATGTGCAGAAGCAATTATGAGGTTAACACAATGGTATTTTACAAATGATGTAAAAATAATACAAAGTAAACCCAAAGCGTTTCAGCGCAAGCCTGCTTTCAAGTCTTCAAAAAGACGTAACTGAACTTCAATCAGATGTAGCACTAGACATTACTCGAAGTGCTAGTACAATAGTTCTCAAGCTCAGTCCTATAGCCCCATCATGGCCCCAGTTTCTGTTTTTAACTGGACTCCTGCCATATTAAGATTAGTCATTCTAATGTCAAGTTAGTTTTGCTGACTTTTGTATTGGAGTACAGTAGGTGTTTATGTATGTTACATGGAAATAGGTTTTTTATATTGATTTTTAAGATTTTCATTATCAATATCATAATTTTTATTATGCTTTTCCAGGAGTTCTGGATATTTATGCTGTTATGTACTAATAAGCACACTGGCAAAAGTGTATGTTTATCTCAAATTTTCTAAATATCGCAGTTTTGTCCTTTGCAACTGGCTAAGGTTACATCTACAACTAAAAAGTGACAAGTTGGAGAGATCATTTTTGCTGTATAAACAGGCCAGTGGAGATAGCCGCCTCAGGGCTAATGTTCAAAATCTGATAAGCTCTTTTAGTCATCATGTCTGAGTCAGACAGCACGCTTGGTGTGTTTGGCTTCAAGTGGTCGAGCCAATGGAACACGACTCAAAAGAGTTTACACTTGATGAATCATAAAGCAATTTGCAGAGAAAACATATCTTAATATAGTAATGTATATAAAAAAATAATTAATAAGGCTGTGTAATAAACACTCCTGAAATGTGCTTTGCATGATTTTTTCCTCATGCCTACTCTCTGGTAGGTGAGTAACACTGCTACATCTATTTTCTTAAGTGATATGTAGGGTGTGAATTTCTTATGGTGCATGGAGTCACAGTTCTGTTCCATTTCAGGTAGAGATGCTTTTAAGTTAGATTTAGATTTTTTTCCTACTTGTAAGTACACACACACACAAATCAAAACCAAGATGCTAACCACTATTCCATTGTGCCACCTTGGCATTAGTAGCTTTTGTGAATTTCTTCACTGATTATAAAATTGAGAAACACATTAAAAGTGAGATTTAAACCACACTTATAGGATTGAAGACAGATAAAAATCAACTTATTTACTGATAATTAACATGTGCAGAATTTAGCATAATTGCCTAGCAGGTCTAGAGTACTCAATTCAAATATTTGCACGTTGCCACCAGCTCTATGGGGTTTTTTGTCCTATTTCCTTCAAAATCTTAAAGATGTGAAGGTTAGGTTAGTACAAGACTCTAAATTGCCTTTGAGTGAGTGAGTGTGGGGCTGTGAAAGGAGGTCCTTGAAACGAAGGACTTCCTTTGCTGATATGACTGTGCTAACTTTGATAAGCTAGGATGAGGAGTCCCCATATAGAGAGGAGGTGGAACAGCTGTCCATTTGGTGCTAAAACTACATTCTAGGTCAACATTGATAAGACTAAATTGTTGACTTTAGGAAAAATAAAACACCCTGACCACATCCCAGTCTGCATCAATGGCAAAGCTGAGGAGATTATAAACAGTGCCAAGTTCCTCAGTGTGCTCTTACTGTGACTGAGTACCTCACAGGGACTAACAATGCCATTTCACTAACTATAAAGGCCTGGCAGAGACTACACTTTTTGAGGTGGTTAAAGCAAGGAAACCTCTTGTCTCACATTTATGTGGCCTTTCACCCTACCCTAACATCTTAGATCACAATCTCTTGCTCCAGTTTAGGCACAAGTCACTTTATTTATCATGTCACTGCACTGGTCTGTGGAAATTGCCTTTAATGGTTCTCTGTGTAATTGTGGCAGCTAATTTTATTGACATATTGCCTATTTAACTGGATATTCTGTGGTTTTGTCCGTTTGTGCACCCAGTCTTATATTATTTGCACTATGAGTAAACTGTTAGCCCTGAACTTAATCATTTTGTTCTCGGTGTACTTGTATATGATAAGAGATGACAAAGTTTACTTTGAAAAATCCAAGAAGCCAGAAGGTAACATAACTGAGGGTGACGAAAGACAACTGCAACACAACTAGAGGGTCACTTTTTAGCTCACATAAGGATGTGTTTTATTGTGTGAATGCTGTGATCACTCACATTTCAACCAAACAATTTTGGGATAGATGGATGGACGATAAAATAAGGATTTCCCAGAGGAATGGAGTGGAAACCAATATGCCCATAAACGTGAAGGCCTTTGAGGGTGTATGCTCACAATCTCACTCTTCTTAGTTACATTGAATAACCCAGGAAGGATAACTCAGAAAATTTCTGTCTCTTCACGCAATTTCCCCATTCCACCCTTGTTCGCTCTCTTATCTATTTAAATGTTTACTCTATTTCTGCAGCAGGGAAGACATTTGAAAAATGCAAAAGAAGGTATAGGCTAGAAAAGTAGAGGGGGTGGAAATCAGAGAGATACAAAAGTGTGCAAACATATGCTGATGCAGTGGCAATTAGAAAGCAATACGTCTGTAAAGAGGAAAATGATCAAACCCTAGTTATTAATGATAACAATGTGCTCTTTCTTAATGGATCAATTTACAAAACAAATGAAACAAAGTATGTACTACCAGCTTTCACTCCTTGGAATAAAAAGAGATCTGTTTAATTTGTTTAAGTTGAAAACTTGGCTGAAGAACACATTGCTGTAAAAGCGTACCTGATCTGCCCACACACATATGTCCAGAAAAATCCTCAAATATTCCATGTTATATATACACATGCATATTATATACACACACACACATACATATATATATATACATACATATATATATATACTGTATATATATATATTTTTTTTTTTTTCTTTGCTTAGAAAACTTGGGAATTCATTTTCCAAAAAATGAGTGCAAAGATTATTTCCCACTTGTGCTGTGCAAGCAGGATGTGAACTGAATCCTGCAGTTGTGTGTGAATGTGCTTGTGGGGTGGAGGGAGTCTCATATCACCCAAGTCCATAGGACAGCTTTTCATTTTTGTTAGCAATATTTTTGGTATAATGAGTACTGGTGAATTTTTCATGTTTTTTTTGCAGTTTTCTCTGTTATTACAAATCTTTTCTGAAACATTAAGAGCTGTTATTTGATACAATAAAGAACAATATACATAATTCCCTTCTAACTATTTTATGATGTATATTGCAGAAGTATTAAAGGCAGACACTTAGCTTCCAGTCCTGCCTGTTTAATGTAATATATTAACCCACAAAGTCTAACACCCTGGAGATATTATTATTGTTAGATACATATTGTTAGATCCATTGCATCCATTCCCAATGTAAACACTCATAAAATTATAATGGCTTGTGTTTTAAATCCAGACCTAGATAGGTCTCCTGCCACAGGGGCGATGACATCTAATACTGCAAAGACAATTACACAGTTTGTAACTGATCACAACTTATCAGACCCCTGGAGATTTCTAAACCCAAACTCAAGAGCATATTCCTTCTACTCACCAGTGCATCATTGCTACTCAAGAACTGATTATTTCTTTGTAGATAATAATTTGTTGCCTACGATTAAATCTTGTAAGTATGATGCTATTGTTATCTCTGACCATGCCCCTTTGATCTTGGAGCTAAAATCATTATGCCCCACATACTCATCTCGCAGATGGCATCTTAATCCACTTTTATTAGCAGATGAGAACTGTACAGAATTTATATCCAAACAAATCGATTTTTTTTTAGAGACAAATACATCCTCAGAGGTTTCTGCAGGATTACTCTGGGAAACCCTGAAGGCTTTCTTAAGAGGACAGATTATCTCATATCTGTCCCAGAAAAATAAATTGGAAACCAAAAAGGTACCAGAGCTAATCAGTGAAATTACTAGAATAGATCGAGAACATGCCAGGCGTCCAAGTGAGGCACTTCATAGGAAAAGACAGGCTCTGCATACAGAACTCAACCTCTTAACAACTAAAGAAATCTGAACTCATTTTTAAATCATGACATTTAAAAACACTAAAATTTAAAACACTATGAACATGGAGAGAAAGCTAATAAGATTTTAGCTCAACAAATCCACAAAAAGGAAGTTCACAATGCAATCACAACAATCACCAACACAGGCAGAGACAAAATCATTGACCATAAAAATATAATGCACTCATTTAGAGACTACTATAAGTCCTTATATTCTACTGAGTTTAAAGAAGACAAGACACAATCTAATGCATTTCTGGATGCATTACAGATACCACAAATAGATACTCTCACTGCAGAGAAATTGAATAAACCTCTGGCACTATCAGAATTACTAGATGCTATAAACTCACTTCAGAGTGGGAAAGCAGCAGGCCCTGATGGCTATCCTGCCAAATATTATAAAAAATTCTAGCTCCCCTATTATTAGCAACTTTTACAGAAGCTAGAGACAATAAAATTCTACCTCAAACTTTTCACCAAGCATTAATTACCGTCTTTCCTAAACAAAATAAGGACTTATTACAATGCACATCATAAAGACCAATTTCACTTCTGAATAATGATGTTAAGTTACTCTCCAAAGTCCTAGCTAGAAGAATTGAGAAAGTGCTTCCTTCGGTAATATCACAAGACCAAACAGAAGTTACTAAAGGCAGACACTTAGCTTCCAATCCTGCCTGTTTAATGTAATATATTCACCCACAAAGTCTAACACCCTGGAGGTATTATTATTGTTAGATGCAGAAAAACAACATTAATTCAGATTACTTTAAACTAGAACGTGATACCAGACACGGATGCCCCTTGTAACCACTGGCTTTTGCAATCGTCATTGAGCCACTGGCAGTTCACTGTCGAAATGCTTATGAGATAAAGGGTATTATCAGAGAAGGACTAGAACAGAAAATGTCTATATATTCAGATGATATGGTGCTGTATGTATCAGATCTACAAAATACTGTGCCTGCAGTCCTAACAGCAATAACAGAATTTCGAAAGATTTCTGGTCTCAGAATTAATTTGAATAAAAGTGTACTCTTTCCAGTGAATTCTCAAGCACATAATATTAGATTGGACACCTTCCCTTTTACATTGCAGATCAGTTTAAATATCTAGGGGTCAACATCACAAGTAAACGTAAAGCTCTTTATCAACAAAATTGTGCCGTCTGTATGGAAAAAAATAAGCAAGACTTGCATAGATGGTCTACCCTTCATCTCACTTTAGCTGAAAGAATTAAAATTGTTAAAATGAATATCCTCCCTAAGCTTCTTTTTAATTTCGAAACATTCCAATATACATCAATAAATCTTTTTTTAAGAAATTAGATTCAACCATAACCTAATTTATATGGAATTCAAAACATCCATGTATCCAAAGAGCGACCCTACAAAGACCTAAGGTGGAAGGTGGCATGGCTGTACCTAACTTTCAATTTTATTACTGGGCAGCAAATATACAAGCTATAAAAACCTGGACATGGACACAAATAGACTGAACAGACACAGGCTTAGTTAGCAATAGAAATAAAATCCTGCAGTACTTCTTTATATTCCTTACTTTGTATCCCAATAAGTACAAGTCATCGCCAATATACTAACAACCCAATTGTGCTTCACTCACTCAGAATATGGAACTAATGTAGGAAGTATTTTAAGATAGAGAAGCTTTTATCTGTGGCACCTCTGCATGAGAACCACCTTTTTACACCCTCTCAAACATATGTAGTTTTTAATGTCTGGAAAACATTCAGGATTAAATCACTTAGAGATCTGTACATAGACAATGTCTTTGCATCCTACGAACAATTACACTCCAAATTTAACTTTCCATCAACATTTCTTTCACTACCTTCAAATCATAAACTTTGTTAAATAAAACCTGCCCAATTTTCCTCACCTCTCACCTACCTTGATGTCTTGAGGACAGCATCTCCGTAATATTTAAAACCATTTTACAGTCCCTCCCTTTCAAAGATCCAAGAGTACAGTGGGAAAAGGATCTCTCACTCCACATCTCAGAAAAGGAGTGGAAGGTAGCCATGCATAGAATTCACTCGAGCTCCATATGCACAAAGCATGCAATTACTCAACTTAAACTTATATATCAAGCACATCTCTCTCATTTAAAATTGTCCAAATGCTTCTAAGGCCAAGATTCAACCTGCAATCATTGCAATCAAGTTCCAGCCTCACTGGGCCACATGTTCTGGACCTGCACCAAATTAACATCATTTTGGACACAAATCTTTGAATGCCTTTCAGACAGCCTTGGTGTCAAAATCCCTCCTAACCCATTAACAGCTGTGTTTGGTGTACTTCCTGATGGGCTTAAAGTGGAAAAGGACAAGCAAACAGTAATTGCCTTTAATACACTATTGGCATGCAGACTTACCTTGCTCAACTGGAAGAATCCTAACTCTCCTATTTTAAGTCAGAGGGTAACTGATGTTATATACTACAGTGGAACCTCGAGATACGAGTTTAATTCGTTCCAGCACTGAGCTTGTATAGCGAATTTCTCGTATCTAGAACAAACTTCCCCATTGAAAATAATGGAAATTCAGTTAATCCGTTCCGCACCCCCAAAAATATCAACATAAAAATCAATTTTCCTAACAAATAACACTGATAAATAATATATACAAGTGGAACCTCGGTTTGCGAGTAACTTGGTTTACGAGTGTTTTGCAAGATGAGCTAAATTTTTTAATTAATTTTGACTTGATAAAACGTGCGATGTCTTGCAATACGAGTAGTATAGATACACTTTGTCTGCTGAGCGTCATGTGATCATAACTGAGCTGATGGTTCTTCTCTCTCGTGCCGCGTCTATCTCTCCTTATCTCTCTCACTCGCGCACGCATCTCTCTCTCTCTCTCCTTATCTTGCTCGCTCGCTCGCACGCACGCCTCTCTCTCTCTCTCTCCTCTTAAGGGCAATCGTCTCCTATTCTCCGTCTGCATGTCCGCGATATTTTTGGATACGCTTATACGGCGAACTGCTACAGCGAAACAATGAAATCACAAGCGCACAAACGCATAGATCCTCACGCTACGGGAGAACAAGAAACACTGATTGAGCTGACGGGCTGGCAGCATCAGCTTGGGTGAATCCCCAAGTCGAGGCGGATCGGGAAACGCGTCACGCATACCCACAGCCTGGCCTGTGGCTCGTTACGCGAGCCAATGCTCGTATTTATATCCAAATTTTTCGCTCATACTTTCCTTGTATCTTGAATTTCTTCTATACAGAGGTGTTCGTATCTTGAGGTTCCACTGTATTTGAAATTGGAAAAAATCTAATTCTCACTTAGACGATCTGTGCAAAACGTTTTCAAAATCTGGCAGGATCTAATCAATAACATTTTAGAATAAGCATTTTAATTGAGGAAGCAGATTCTCTCCCCTCTTTTTTACTCTATTTTCATTCATTTATTACTTTATCTATTTACTTATTTTTACTAGCTTAAAGTTTTACTTTGCTGGCCTATCTCTCTTTCTCATGGGTGGGGGGTGATTTATTTTGAACAAAGTCTTGTAAAACTTGACTTATTTTTATGGAATGTAATTTGATTTTAATAAAATCAAAAAAATCCAAAAAACAAAAATACAGAACAACAAAATTACTCTTTGATATTAAAGTGAAAACAGATATCTACAAATTGGTGTAAATTAATTACCAATATAAAACAAAAAATAATTGATCATGTAAGTATTTACCCCCTTTAATATGACACACTTAAATCATTATTGGAGCAGCCAATTAGTTTACAAGTCACATAACTAGTTTATGGAGATCACCTATCTATAGTCAAGGGTTTTCAGTAGCTGTTGTATAAATGCACCTTTCCTTCAAGCTACAACTTGTAGTGAGTCAGTATTGTGGCCTTGCCTACATAATGAAGGAAAGAAAAAAAAGAACAATCCAAGAAACTTCTTAAATCTTTAAGAAATGACAAGAGTAATCGTGCAAAAAGAAGACAAGTGAAGGAGCTCAACTAGAGATTTATGATAATTCTAAAGGAGTAACAAGCTACAGTGAATGAAATTGAAGAGATTGTGCATAAAATAATACTTTGCCAGTTTCAGCTTCAAGGGAGAATGATAAAGGGAAAACCACTGTTAAACAACACATGCATGATATCTCAGCAAGGCATTGCCAGAAGGCAATTGTGAAGTCAGCTGGAAAAATGATTTATGGTCAGATGAGACCAAAATTGAAGTTTTTATTAAATGTTATGTTTAAAGTAAGCCAAACAGTGCACTTGGTCAAAAACACAGCTTTCCCACCATGAAGCCTGGTGGGTAGCAGCATCATGCTGTCCAGATGCTTCTCTGTATCAGGTCCTGGAAGGCTTGTGAGGATAAAAAGAATACTGCAAAATGAGAACCTGATGCAATCTACAAGAAACCTGTGCCTTGGGAGAAGAATTGTTTTCCAGCTGAACAGCCCCAAGCATTAAGCCAAAGCTGCACAGGAGTGTCTTGAAAATAACAATGTTGAGTCCAGATCTCAATAACAAAATAACAATATTGAGTCCAGATCTCAATAACAAAATAACAATAATGAGTCCAGATCTCAATTTGACTGACAATGTTTGGCTGGCTATTAAAAAGGCTGTTCACTCAGGATCAACATTCAGCCTGAGAAAGTTTGAGTAGTTTAAGAAGAATGGGGAGAGACTGCAGTGTTTTAAGCTGATATGGAAAGAAAGAGAGACCTGTGCACACAGACTCAAGGCTGTCATGGCTGCCAAATTTATATCTAATAAACACTGACTTGAAGGTGATGCGATCAATTATTTTGTGTTTTATATTTGTAACTAATTTAGACCACTTAGAAGACATCTGTTTTCACAGTGATGTTAAATAGTCTTTTTCTGTTTATTAGTGTCAAAAAAGCCAAATGAAACCTACTGTGATTTAGAGATGTATGATAATAAACTGCTAAGATTTCCAATAGGGTGAATACTTTTTATAGGTACAATATCTGTCTCTCTAACTTTGTCATCAACTGATTTTCTATCTTATAACAATCAATGATATCATTAACAAGCTATTTTTGTTTGCCCTATTTGCTTCTCAGTGATTATCATCATGACCAGTCCAAAGGATAATTGACTACCAATGGACTTTTAAAATTTCATACACAGATGTTTTAAAGCAAATGACTATTAATAGCTTTTTTACAGTTAAGAAATTAGAAGTTAAAACCATTTTTAAAGAATGTATGTATGTATGTATATATACATTAAAATGTGTATATTTTGAATGATGTTTCTCAGTTTGTGTTTCCACATTATGTTTTCTTTTAATGTTGCACTTTTGCCTTTCTATATTTTTAAGTGCATTTGCATTTTCAGAATCAAGCACCAATTGCAAAAGCCCATGTCTATCTGTCTGTCTGTCTGACTATCTGTTCACATGAACCAACTTGGCCCCTGGTGGATCAGTTTTGTTGAGATATGGCACACTTATTCTTTAAATAAATGTATCAAGGCAGTTTACTTTTCATTCAGATATCCCAAACAGATTGTGCTGTTTTAAAATTTTCCCATTGTAGAGAAGAGCCAAGCAAAATGACACCTTTTATTGGCTAACTAAAAAGATTACAATATGCAAGCTTTCGAGGCAACTCAGGCCCCTTCTTCAGGCAAGATCTAC
>JANRMT010062814.1:29058341-29092701 GCA_026402145.1 Polypterus bichir lapradei | reverse complement strand
CTACTTGCCTGAAGAAGGGGCCTGAGTTGCCTCGAAAGCTTGCATATTGTAATCTTTTTAGTTAGCCAATAAAAGGTGTCATTTTGCTTGGCTCTTCTCTACATTCATAATGGCTAACACGGTACAACACCCTAGTACTACAAATTTTCCCATTGAAAAGCATTGCCGTATTTGTAAAGTCATCCATCTTAAAACAGTGAGACATGTTGTGCAACTTCAATAAACTTGTATATTTTGTATATTTTCCTGTTTTTCTTATCCAACAATCATTCAGATGCCCAAAGAAAGTTTGTGAGATGTTTGTCAGCACGCATGCACAAACTCACACAGTGATGTTCTTCTCCTGCTGCTATAAGTAAGTTAACTAAAAGAGCACAAAAACATCACATATCTGAAAATAAATGAAAAGGGAAAGCAATTATGTAAACATATATATGACTGAATTGATCGAACAATATTATCAGCAGATTATTATTGTAAAGAGCAGATGTTATCACCCTGCAGCTAAATGGTGTTTGAACTTATTGATAACACGGGAGAGGTGCAGGTGACCTAACTGATCTAAAGATAAGGCAGGTTTACAAATGGACAGTGACATTGGGAGGTGGGAAGCTTCAGTGGCTCTAGCGCCAGGCCCCTGACCTTTCAGTCCCAGATAAACACGAACAATTGCGGCAAGTTCCTGATCTTCTTGTCTATCATGTATCATTGGTATTCCTGTTATACAATAAATCAGTTTATTTCCAAGCTTTTGCTTATTTATATAATTTTAAAAAAGTACTGTGTTTTAACTAATATTAACTAGGGGGCTCCACCCCCTGCTCGCTTTACTCGCCCACCCCTGGGTTTGGTTTACTGGATATACAATTTAAAGAGATTGTTATTTTCATGGGAAATGTTACATATGCTTTATTTTCACTTTTACTTTAAAACTTTTGTAAAAACAATACTTGTCCTTTATTTCCGGACCCGGGCGTGATTAAATCTTTCTCGCAGGACGTATAAGTCTACTTGGGTTGTGAAGGGTGGGCGGCTGAATGCACGCTAAGTAAATGCTGTCGGATCACCTGCTGTCTTTCTGCTGCTGCTGCTGGCGAGCTGTGTGTTCTTTTTGTAGCGCTTTGCGTCGATCATTTCAGAGCCTGTTCAGCAGCTGTCCTTTAGCCACTTCGTGTCTCTGCCACTCGCATTGTGAAAGGTTGGGGGGCTGAATGCACGCTAAGGAGAAGCGTTCGGGTCATCTGCTGGCTTCCTGCTGCTGGCGAGCTGCATGTTCTGCTTGTCGTTGTTTTAAGAGCTGGGAGCACATGATGTCTGTCTGCCAAAAGCATTTCAACAACTGCTTGGTTAGATGTCCCTGAACTTGTTTTAAATGTGGTCTCACTGCCTTGTCTCACGTGATGTTAAAGTGTCTCTCGAGTGACATCAAATTGTATTCGCGTGACGTTAAAGTGTCTCTCGCGGGATGTCAAATTGTCTTCCGAGAAGATCACGTCTCATCTCCCTAGTCTCCCTCCCAGGATTTTTTTTTTATAATAGAGAGATAGCTTGATGGGGAATGTGTTTCAGTTCCTTTAATCCTTTCATAGAGTAATAATGATCTAAAATAACAAACATGGAACAACTGACTCTTGGATAAAGAAAAAAAAATTGAAATACTCCAACTTTCACATCAATTCACTTAATTACCAAATGCACCTTAATGTTACACCATGCACACATTTTCTAACTTGTTAATTATTGTACAGCACACTGAGATAATTACTGGAAGTACACTTAATGAGAAAAAATTAAAGTGAACGGTAATGAATTGAAGTGGCTACTCACTTTTAAATTGCATTGTGTACTTCACACTGCATGGGGTTTATATGAAAGGAAAAATAAAATCCTGTTTCTGTAACAATCATCAAGCTCCACCATTTTATTTCTCTAGTTTCTTTAATCACATGACTTCAGCATGATTGATATCGCACTGCAACAGACACAAAGTGGCATGGCTTCAGGAAAACTGTAAGCAAATGGAGAAACTATGGGCAGAGGCCAGTCACTTTCTAATAAGGTGAGTCTATTATAAGATATGTCTTGACAGTCATTTGAGTGAAAAAGTGTTCTTTAGTTGAAGTGGGTCAGCACAGCACATTCATATTGTAGTTTTTTTTCCCACCTTCTGAACTGAACGCAGAAACTAAATATATCCCCAAGAAACACTAATCCCTGGCTAAATGTCCATATGTAAAATGAATCTAGTTACACTAAGGTAAAGAAATTATGGAGTAAATGCATAGAACTGAATAAAGATCCCATAATTTCAGGTTTGTACTAGGAAATTAGCTTTAAGACTGACTTAGAATTGTTTTATTGCCACTTTTTGAAGAAACTGAGTAGGAGTCAATCATAATAATAGAAGACCAGAAACGTACCTGGAAGAACAACAGAAACTGCTCTATTGGCTTTTACAAAAGATTTGACTCCTTTTGCGGGAGTACAATGAAAACTTTCCACAGAAATAACAAAATATACAGAGGATGTTTTAAATGGATAAGGGAAAAAATATAAATGTCAGCAATACTAAACCGTCCTTGTGCGTCACTTTTTTTTTCTGAAAATGTATACCGGTTTTGGAAAAGTATGACCTTATTATGCCAGACGTTTGTGTTAAAACGACTTGTGCTGGAACAGGATGAGCAATTCAAAACCATTTTTTTGCCTGAATGCTTACATTATACAAACAAGAAATAGAAAATAATAGCCAAATCATCAACTACTATAGAACAGCAGAGAGCACAGATTGTATTTATTGTGTCTGCCGGATCAGCACAAAAATATTCTCTAGAGAAACTCCACTTCAGTAATATTCAGCTTATCTAAGTGAAGTTTGCAGTGGCAACATGCCTAGCTGTTCAGCCCAGGCCAACCTAACCTACTGTATGTAACTTCTTTCAGCTCCTCCAAAAATAATCTTGGGCATTTCAAAAACCGTGTTTCACATGACACAAAAAGAAAAAGACATTTCATAGTTACAGTAATGTGTAACTCAAACGTCCATCCATTTATTCCTAACCTCACTTATTTCTGTTCAGGATTATGGATGCCTGGTATCCGTCCTGAAAGCATTGTGCACAGGGTAGGAATCAACCCTGGATGCAACACCACTTTTCGCCTATATATACAGTATATATATACCCAGACACACTCACACTGGGTCAGTTTAGAGCTATCAGTCAAATTAACGTGTGCATCTCTGGGGTGTGGAAGGAAACTAGAGTACCCATACATGCAAGTTTTTCATTGTGTGTAACCATGTAATAAAATCTTCAAGGAGAACAGCAAGAACAGTAGCTCTAGCACTTAGGGGCTTGGGTATTTTTGTCTACAAATGCTTCAATATTTAATTACACTTCACTAAGCTTCATTAGCTTTGTACACCTCTGACCAGTTTTTATTTGTTTTAAAAAAATGTGAAATTAAGAAAAACCTAGAGAAAAGAAAATAAGTAAAAAATTAAGGGTTTGGAAAGAATAGAGGTGATTACTTTGCCTTTTCTCCCACCGAGTGCCTACATACCAACAGAAATAAACAACTTAAAATGCTAATGAGGAAAAAAAAACATTGCTGCTATTTCTTTAATGTGTTTCTTGTTTTGAGTATGGTTTTCCTTTTGTTTTGGTGCCTTAGTTTGTTTTTAGTGTTTTGACCTTGTATGGTAATTCTAACACTGAGGTGCTTAAACTCTTCCATTCATTACTATTTAATGAACATCAATGTATCCATTTTCTGTTCTAAATTATCCAGATCAGGGCTGTTCGGACATGATTCCTATCCTTGTAGCAATGACTGGAAGTCATGAACCCACCCTAGACAGGGCGCCAATCTATTTAAGGGTAAACTGGCACATTCACAGAAAAATACTCATACTTGGCCAAATAGGAGTCACTAATTAACCTACCCTGTACATTTTTCAGGTATGGAATAAAGCAGAAAAACATCCATTGCATTAGCTTTAAATACCACAGCAAAAATGTGTTAGATAAAATAAAATGAACAAAAGAAAAAAAAAAATGTTTTTTATTTTCTCAAATATGAGTACGTTTTGACAAAGAATATGAAAATAGTTTTGATCTGCTGCATGATTGCATTCTTTTGTTTTCTTAAATGATCCTCATAGATACTGAAATTTGCTTTGTTATGCCTTTATGCTTTTACAATTACATGTGTGTTATCTGAATTTCTTATTACAGATGGGAGATGTCACTGAAGAGTGAAAATATAAGGATTTTCATAATAGCAGCTAAGATAAGTAAAAAAAACAAAGCAGTCATACAAAGGAATAAAGAATACCTTCTTGTAACTTTGGATTAAAGAATACTTTATTGAACCTACAGATTAGTAAATACAGAGTATTCCTTCTCTCTTCTTCAAAGAACTAATATTGTGAATCCTTTTTACACACTGCCTTTAACAGGAACTAATGGTTACTTGTTACCTGAGAGTAAAGTTTTCACTTAATGGAATTTGCAGAACTCTGGTACACAAGTAATGTATGCCAGCTGGACATTCAAAGAGAAGTTCCTTGTTGTGGGATGTGAGATGGGGTGACATTAGATGTGGTGGGGTTGGATGTCCAAGTGTGACCATTTACTTTTCACACTAAACCCTAACCACACTATTCCCTGTTCTGAATAGTTTACACTAAATCCTAACCACAGAAGCCCATAACCTTAACATATGTACTAAAACTGGTGTGATAAAACTGTTTTGACATTTCTAAAATTACACTGGCTTCATGGTGCTGCAGCTCTGTAAACATATGATAATGCTGCATTCTGGTATAGTAGGTGATGGTCTTTACCTTGTACAGTGCTAAATAAATAAACGATACTGGGCAACGGAATAATTAAAGAATTTAATTGATTAAATAAATACATATCTAATGTCATACCTACCTTATACACTAACACTTAGGCATGATCCAGCAAGGTCAGGATTAGCGAATGTTGGAGGGCTCTGGCATCTGACCCCACCCATATCAATCCCTGCCCGCTCCCTTGCTCTACAGCAATGGGTTGTTGCATTGCTGCAGCTCCAACACAACTAGACACTGTCTCAAGATGCTTTCATCAAATTAAAATCCCAGAAATGTATGATTTGTTACAGTGTGGTTTTGATGGTAACATGTGGAGTAACATTTTGTAACTCATAACCATTTTCATAATTTGGAACTGAAAAATGTTTAAATTTGTTTTGTGTCATTCTGATGATGAAGGTGCAGCTAGAGAAAGGATATCATGGACTTTGCTGTACAGGTAGAAATGCTGAACTAACAGAATGAAGTGTACTAGAATTGCTTAATTTGGTTAACATTTGACAATGGGACTTTATTTTAAAAATCTTGCTTGACTTGTTTGTTTAAAAATTTTTTTGTTTGTTTTTCAGTTTGGAAAAAATTTTGGTCATCAGAATTGTGTATTTGTATCTTAATTATTTAATGAGCATTTTTCTTTAGAATAAGAATAACAAGGGGCCATGTCCCAGCACTCACAGGATTGTAATAAATAGTGAGAGGGTCTTCTGTTCTATCTGAGAATGAAATATGCTGCTCTGAATTTGCCTTTCTAGAGTTTCTGTAACTAAGAAATGTGCCACACAGACAGAGAATGAAAATCATCTGAAAACTGCTGCAGCTACAAGAGCGCAGGATGTATACCTTATGTAGTACACTTGCATATTGTTTTACACTTACAGATTAGAAGAACAGTTTACTTTCACTGCTAGTCTGCCTGTGGTTTCCTACCTGGGAATTAGTAGCTCATTATTAATTCCAGGTAAGCACAGGTGACAGGAGGCATCCTCAATATATGCATAATACAAGCATGGGTGTTCCTTATTAGCTGATACTCCAACTACTAAGTGGCCATGTTATGGCTAACAATCATTGAGTCAGGTAAACAGAAACACACAGGTTTATTAGATAGTCTGTTAGATAGTCTGTGAAGCTCCAGCTCCCTAGTGGGGAAAAGTTTTGCTGAAGCCAGACATATAATACAACGTTTACTGTGTGCGCAAAACTGTGTGTTGGGTGCAAAACCTGTCTCCTGCCTGTCTGCGTCGGGGTTAGGTTGGATGTAGTCGCATCAGTTATGACAAAAACATAGGAGTCAATTGGTAACTAGAAACAAATATATCAACTGCAAAATATGCATTTGAAGTAAACGGTGTGTCACATCCCATCAAAAGGCCTGCTGTTAAGAGAGCTGATAACAAAAAGCCACAGGAGATGAAGATTATTTACTTGAATCAACAAAATCTGCCTAACAACACAAGTAAAATCAAGGAGAAGGCTGCACAGCATCCACCTCCTGACATCTAAACAAATAACTAAAGAAATTTAATATTATTGTATGATTGGAAATGCACACATGCCATGAAAAAATAGCCGCTGCATTTTAAAATGTTGTATTTACATAGACCACAATACTTATCTAAGCTCTATCTGTTGTTGTTACATCATATAGTGGTGAAGTAGTTAAAAAGATATCATAGCAGACAGAGGTACTCCTCAAACATGTGGAGCCCAGTAGCTACAGTGGTCAATGCATGTGTATGTGTGTCTTCACTGTCACAGCACTCATTACAGCATCAGTTACATTGCACTACTGAGCTCCTGAATAGTTAACAGCAATTTTAGCTTTTTATTTTCTGTCAGCATTTTGTTCAGGATCCTTTGCTCTCTCCTTGATACTATGGTAGTGGTTTGAAACCCATGGACTGGAGGGTGTTTCAGGAAGAAGCCCTGTGGGTGTAGCCTTTTCAGTGCAGGATTTCACTGCTATTCACTAAACACTTTATAATGGGTTGTCCCCAGATATGTATTCTCATTTAACAGTCACATCTGGACCCATAAAACTAAGTGGTCATTAAATTGCTGACAGTCATGTCCAGGTGAAAGCGCTGTATATAGTATTGCAACAGTTTGGAGTATACACTCCCACACAGCAAAGAGCTTAGGGTTTAGATTCAGTGTGATAAGCAAAGCATTTCCCATAATATTACAGATGTGTATCACCCTTGGCACTAAATGTTTGCGAAACACATTTGAATTTATGTTTTCAAAGTACCTAGCTGTGCAAAGCAGAATATAAGGCTATATGTTATATTAGAAAGGGGCATCTGAATTTGCAAATTAGGCCTTCCTATATTTCTCTGTTGTTAATATGCAACATTATGACACAGTTAAAGACCTTGGCAATTGAAAGTGCTACTGTTCCCCCTTTTTTGGAAACAGAGGAGTCCCATGTGGAGTTCAGTGGGAGTCCTGCTGGCCAAAAAAAAAAGAAAGGGAGAATAAAGTGTTTCTCAGTTTGGCACAAACATGCAAAACAAAAGGCACAATAAACTAACTATTTAAAACTAAGATTTTCCTTTGATAACCAAACTAAATTGTGCAATGAGCTGCTGCAGTCAGCTTTTTTTTTTAAATCTTTCAGCAGAACATGCTTGCCTATTTACCGAGAATTGCAACCACAATGTCATCCTTTAGGATCTCAATTGAGCCACGGGAAAGGAAATAAAGTGCAGTCAGGACATCTCCGCCATGGACCAGAGTGTCTCCAGGGGGCGCATGTGTTGTTTTGAACCTCATTGCCAGAGCTCTCAGGCAACCTTTTGTTGCTCCTTTAAATGCCTTACAGTTCTGGAGCAAATTCTGGTTAAGATGAAGGCAAATGTCAGCCTGCAGACACTCTGGAAACCCCTTTAGAACCTAATGAGGAAAGAAAAAGATAAGAAAAATTAATGGACTGTCAAACAAACTGAGTAGAGACAGAAAGAAAAAGAAACAGGCAACCATCTATTTTCGAACATCCTTAATCCAGCAGAGGAATGCAGGGAGCTGCAATGTTTTCTATGAGCAGGAACCAGCCTTAGACATCTTCAAGCATGCAACCACACTTTCATACTATTGTATTCATTTCTTTATACTAATTATTTCAAGATTTTACAATTCCATATATGTGAAGAAAATGTTATTTATGATTATTAAGTTTTTACCTTTTTATTAATTTGTTTTTGTAGATGTTTCAGGCAAGTACTGTTTCACTGTGTAGTTCATTTAAACTGTATCATCTCTACTACTAGATAATTCATAATTTGCCATCACAAAAAAACACAGCAACAAAAAAGACAAAGCATTACACAAAACTATCATATAATATATCTATCCATCCATGCATCATTTTACTGAACCCATCTAGTCCATACAGGGTCACAGGGAGCTAAAGCTTACCCTGAAAGCACTGGGTGTCCACTGCAGGGCACAATAATGCACACATACACACTCACTTGCACTGGGAGAAACTTAGATTTGTCAATTACTAAACATACGGAAGCAAACAAGATCACCCACACGGCCGTATGAAGAAGAGCCAAAGTCCACATGGCCAGTTAACTGGGACAGGAATCAAACCCAGGTTCCAGGAGCTGTAAGGCAGCAGCACTCATCATAGTATTTCCCACACAGTATAATTAGCTTTTGCTGAGGATAGGATAAAGATAAGGAGATCATGAGATGTGGCATATGAGATATCTCCTTTTTTTAAAGTTTTACTAATGATCATAAAATAAAGCTTAATGGTACTGATGCTTAGTGGTGCCGATTCTATAGCAGTTCTAGCCCATAAATGATGAGAATATTACAGATGTAACTAAACTGACCATAATACCTCTAATGTAATCTTCTACAGACAAGTGATACAGATCATTTAACAGAACTGTTTAATAAAAGGGTGTGTTAATTTTACATTCTCAACAAAAACCCATAGTAATGGACCCCCATTTCTATAAAACAGTAAAATAAATGTAGAACAACAAAGATATGCTTTATTTGATATGGTAGCAGGTTTAAGCAAGTTGAATGGGAGATCTGAACCTAAGCCTGCTTAATTTGCAGCTTTTAAAGGATGAAGGTGGCCAATGGTTTTTAATTTGTTACAGGAACTTATCTCAGCTTGGTGACAATATACACACATACCATATTTTATGAAATTGGGCACAATTGTAAATGTATTCATTTGGAATATAAAAATGAATACTATAATTCTTTAAAGACCTAGAACAGATGGGACCATAACACCACCTAAATTATAATTCTGCTACTGAGTTGCAAATATATACACAATGACACTATAGAAGGAATCCAAAGAATTTAATTTGTTCTAGTTTGGCCTGCCAAGGAAAGGAAATCCTGAACTAAATCCTCCCTGCATGCTTTGCTCTTTGTGCCAGATGCAATTCATTACTGCCAAGTAGGTGAAAATCCCTTGGTTTTTAACATCATTGCAACATTTAAAATATGAAATGTTGTCTGTATGGGAATCTATAGAAATCTGAATATTCTTTAGAACTGGTGCTTCTCCAATATACTGCACCGTCTCATTAAAAAAATCATTTAACAAATGAAAGTTAGAGACTTTGCTAAAAGCAGCCAGGCCAGATTTCCTCACCTTTCATCACTATCTATTGAAGAAAATACGGTTTATAACTACAATAAAGGTACAGGTAGTATCACCAGACTATACGAGTGCTTCCAAAAGAATGTCCCTCTATATGATCAGAATTGGGAACAGGACCTTTCAGTTACATTTTTGGATAATGAATAGAAACCATCCTTTGGTAAAATACACTCTTCCTCTGTCTGCGTGAGACAAGTTCTAACTCAGCTCAAAACGGTACATCACACATACTTCTCTTAAAGTGATACTCCACCCAAAAATGATGTTTTAAATATGTTACTTACCCCATATACTTTGTAGTTGTGGTCAAGAAAAAGGTTTAATTGCATGTTTTAATGCAGAATGGAGAGAAAAAAGTTTATGACATAATAGAAGCCAATAATGACCAACGCCATACAACAGCAAACAATTTGAAAAAAATCAATGGAAAAAAGAAAAAAAATCTTATGTTACATGTGTCATATAATCCACATGCCAGTTATCCATTTATATACAGTATGCTTCAAAAAAAATGCAAAATGCATGCTTTTTCGGTAAAATGTTATTAAATACTTTCTTCTGGAATAATCCAAGCAAATCATAAACACAAAAGTAAAGCCTCATGGGATTGACTTTTTGAATTGAAGACCTGTCTCTCCCCCTCAATCATTGGTCAAGAGTCCTGTAAATAACATATAAAAAATATATATCATTTTGGGTTGAGTATTCCTTTAATTCAGACTACGCAAAAATGCACCTGGATCCAGGCTCTAATTGAAAGGAACATTGACAGGCACCTGCTTCTCTGTTTTGGACATGTCCCCAGCTCAGATCTTATTTGAGTAAAATCATTCTAAGCAGTCTTGGATTGTTGAAAATCATCTTAAACTCTCAGACAGCTCTATCCAGAGTAACACCCAATAATATGTTAGTGCTTAATGAACAGTCTATGACAGTAACGTCCCCTAAGTGCTCAGCAAGCCATTGTATCATATTTAAATAAACCTACCATAACAAAATAAGAAATTGATGCCCAATTTTACTAAATTAGAAAAAAATTAATTCACTTTACAAATACCAGTTCAAAAGTTTCTTTTGGGTCTGGCGGGCAATTATCAATGTTGTCTTCATTTGACTGGATATGCTAACCTTTCTTCATTTCAACATTTCTTCAGATCTCTGAGAGATTTGTTCATATTAAACATTTTGCCTGCCTGCTTTCTAAATGGGTAAGGAAAGCATACTGTACCTGACCTGAGTTGAATAAGGGGGTGTATTACAACATCTTATTAACTTGTAATGTAACCTAACATGACATTTTTAAAATGGCATAGTCCAGCCCATCCGCCACAGGGAGCTGTAGCCTATCGGAGAAGCACTCAGGAGCAGGTGCAAGGCAGGAAACAGCCCTTGAAATGGCACTAGTCCAGCTAAGTGTAAACTAATGCACAAAACTCCACAGGGCCGATTTAGATTTGCCTTTGAATGCAGCCATCACCAACTTTGGGGAGGTGGGAAGAAGCCAGAGAACCCACAGAAAGTCAGATCCAAGGGAGTATGCAGTCAATACACAGCCAACAAACAGGTGTTGGATTTGAACCCAAGGCTGCCTAATCTATGAAGGAAGTACTATAAACTGCACTATCATGCCACACTGAAACTTTAGAGTAAATAAATTCAAGCAGAAAGTAAGAAATGTGTTGTTGATAGCAAGACATATGTTATTTAAATTTAAATAGGCAATGAATACAAACTATGTTTATTGGATTTATTTTACTGAAAGTTAGATGATACATGACTTTATATAAATTAATGTAAACTAAACTTCATATAATCTCAGGACCTGTATAGCCTTTTCTGTTCAAATATAAACCTCTACTGGGGGAGGAGAAGCTAAAATCATACAGCAATCGCTTGATCAATTCTATCTGTCTTTTGGCAAGGCAATCTCAAATAAATTAAGTGCACTAGGTCTTATCTCTGTATTTGGGATTTGCCATAGAAAAACCCAGCAAACCAAAATACTCATTTTTTATGCACTGTGATTTAATTGGACTTAACATACACCCAGCCGTGATTAAACGAAAAGTGACAAATTTATCTCACGCTGCCAGACATTCAGTTAAATGTTTGACAGAGGTTACAGAAGACACATCCATCCTATAATTCACAGCAATTGAAAAATACAGCACATAGCGACCATCTAGTTATACCCTGCACTATTTTTAAAATGAATGAACATTCATGCATGCATGTAAGAATGCGTGCGCGTATCTGGTATTTCCATTATAGTGCTGTGCTGCTGTTGCATTTTTTTGCCCTATGTATTTTTAATAATATTTTAGCAGGAGCTCTCTCTTATTACTTCAGTGGAAAAAGAAATGATGCTGCAGCACCTAGGATGGGGTCCTGCCATGTGCCCATTAGCTTAATGGATAAGGAAACCAGAAGATGAATGAATAACAATAATGTGATAGGGTGCATTCTTTTTTTTGTATCTTTGCTTATGAAATACTTTACTTTAGTAAAAAATGAAAACTGAGCAATTGATTGAGTCACTTTTGCATGGGCAGTATACACTCATTGAGCAGATTTTTAAGACCACTACTGTATATTAATACCGGACATGGCTTTCTTTTGCTCTTAAAATATCCTCAAATTTTCATGGCATAGACTTGACAAGAAGTCGGAAACAGTCCTTTGAGATTCTGGTTCATGTTGACAAAATCGCATTATGTAGTTTCTGCAGATTTGTCAGCAGCACATTCATGCTGCAAATCTCTTGTTCTACTACATCCCAGAGGTGTTCTGTTGGATACAGATCCAATGACTGGGAAGACCACTGAACTCATTGTCATGATCATTAAACAACTTTGAGATGAAAGAAATTTCAGAAATGTTTCCTCACATGTCATTTCCTCACATGGAGAACAGTACCCCTTAATGAAGTTTATTAGCCAAAACAGGGTTTAGAGTGGAATTTAGGGAAACATAACAGTCCAATTCAAAATTATTTTGGGCACAGTGAAGTAAATGTGAACTGGCAAATCAATGTCCCATTCTCATCCAAAGTTTTTCCTAAATTTTTGAAAATTAAAAGGTGTAGTTAGTTATTTTAAATGCGCAAATGGGCCTATCAGCGAGAGGAATCCAATTCCTAATACAGAACAGACAGTTCTGAGCCACATTCATATTTCTATTTGTTTTATTGCAAGTAGTATAGTATATGGTTTCACTGCCTAAGAAAAAGATTTCTCTTAGCTTAAATGGAACACTAAGGTGGCTCCCACTGTTTCACACTCTTGATTTGACTTTGGAGGGTTTCTAACTATGTGACCCGCCATTGCTACCACACTCACTGCCACTGATGGAACCAATATTTGATTTTTTTTTCACCACCATATAGAGAAAGCATGGAGTGATATCTGTAAAAAGTATTAAAGTAAATTAGAATTGATTTTCCTTGCAATAAAATTCCACTACTAATGCAGTAAGCAGAAAGGCATCTTAAAGGAGAACCCAGCAGAGCACATAATTTGGTGTTAACTGCTTTTATTCTTGGCTTCATTAACTGCTGCTGGATCAATGGTAATGCCAGGTAGTAATTGGAACTTGAGACCCCATAACTTTACATTGTGTTCATATAATTTAATTTGGTTGCTTCTTTTGTGATTAGTTTACATGTTGCTGACATCTTTGTCCAAGTTGACTTAGAAGATGATGAGGCAGTATAATGGTTTACATACTTTTTCACAATTAATTAATTAAAATAAGCTTGCTTGGGTTCTCACAGTGAGTTAGAGTTCAGGATTGAACCAAATTTCTTGTTTATGTCAGGTCTTTTACTCTGTTCTTCTTTTAATCCATTAAGTATCATGGGAGATTAAAGCCTAAACACTAGCAATGGACAGAAGGCAGGGCCCAACCCTAGGCCACCAGTCATTACCAAAGAGCATTCACATAATTGAAATTATTTACGTCCCCGTTTACTGTCTCTAGAAAGAAAGAATTTCCTGAAAGAAAATCTTGTGAACACTGGGAGAAAATATAAACTCCACATACAGAATTTCTCAGCTAGGAATTCAAGCATGGTTCAAGAATTATGAAGCAACTGCTTTAATCTTTACAAATTTCTCAGTCTTTTTTTGTAGACTGCACTTGTGTTATTATTAACTTATTCATGTTATATAAGAACCAAAGTGATCCCAGTGCAATGATCTTTGGCTAAGCCACTGGACGATGTTCCTGAGGTGCAAGTGACAGGGCACCAGCTGAAGTAATTTGGATATGAAAACAATTGATCTTTCATTTGAAATTTTGTGATAGATCTCTTTCAAATCGCATTCAAATTGCTTTCAAACCGCAGTCTGGTCACTGTCCATATGGAGCCTGCTTATTGTTTTGAGGTTTCCTAGGTTTTCCTTAGTTTTTCCACATACCAAATATATGCAGGCCAGGTCGAGTGGGGAGTTGAAAACTGGCCACCAGCGTTTGGTTATGTGTAAGTGTTCCCTGTGATGTTCTGGCATTCCACTTTTGGCTAGCTTCAGTACCAGACACTGCCATTACATGGCTGTTTAATGTGAGTTGAGGCAATGGATGGATGGAGTTTCAGACTATTTTTGGATCTCATGTAACTTTATCTTTGTATGTGATTTTACCTGGATACTCACACATAAAAAGATATGCAGGTTAGGTTAATTGATTACTGTAAATTGGCATATATGTGACCGACCGACACCCTGTGTCATGGAGGTTCATCTTATGCCTAAACCTGCTAAGACAAGTTTCTGAGCCCTTACAAACTTATAATTACATTAAACCAGCTTGAAAAACAAGTAACATTTAATTACACAAATATTATTTGTTAATCAGAAGCGTCTAAAATTATGGCATGGGATGTTTGCATTCCAAAGTGAGAACTTGATAATTAATACTTATGCTATAAATTTCAAGAGCTGCCCATATATTTTTCCAAAATGTTTTTTATTGGTATTAACTTATTAGATTAATTGTTTAAACATTCTCATAAAATAAATAAATAAATTTGCTGCTCATCTCTAATAGGACAGCGAATCAGAACACATCTGTTTATGTACAGTTATAGCGATCAACAGTAAGACATTGTAAGCCCTAACCTGCACTCTTCCATAAGACATCAATAATATTATTCACACTTCTTCTTTGACCCTGACAACTCAGTTGCAAGCTGTCCTGGAGAATAAAATTGTCATTTGAAACTGCATACTGCTTATATTAAGTTTTTAAATTTGGATCAAATGGACCATGATGAACTAATTTACAAAGGACTTTACAGGACCCTTAAGGCAATTTAACTAACTAATGTACAGAGCCAATTTACACTGAAAGCATCCTCTCTTGTGGACTAATAATTTATGACCCAAATAGATTTATACATTCTTTCAGCATTTTACCAGTAATTTATAACTTGAAAGCATTTGTTTTTTTATTCCAAGGATTAATGGTGCTTTTAGTCTAAAACATACAGTCAGTTTAGAACTTAATGATAAAAGAAAATGGATACAGTAAGAGATTGTACAGATATACAGAGGATTCAGGTTTTTGGGAAGAGCCATCAATCACTAGGAGAGCTAGCCAATCACATGTCCTGGAATCCCACGTGTGATTTCAATAAAAATAATAACTTGTCTGAAGGACCAAGACATGTCAGAATTAACCAGGTAAAGTGTTTCATCTGAACGTTGAAGAGCATAACTCATGCATCACACCAACTGCTGAATCAAATAGCCACTCAGAACAGCATCCACAACTTGACATTAGTGATTTTCAGTAAGCTTTTATAAGACTATATACAGTGTTATATACAGTGCATCCGGAAAGTATTTACAGCGCATCACTTTTTCCACATTTTGTTATGTTACAGCCTTATTCCAAAATGGGTTAAATTCATTTTTTTTCCTTAGAATTCTACACACAACACCCCATAATGGCAACGTGAAAAAAGTTTACTTGAAAATTTTGCAAATTAATTAAAAATAAAAAAAACTGAGAAATCACATGTACATAAGTATTCACAGCCTTTGCTCAATACTTTGTCACTGCACCTTTGGCAGCAATTACAACCTCACGTCTTTTTGAATATGATGCCACAAGCTTGGCACACCTATCCTTGGCCAGTTTTGCTCATTCCTCTTTGCAGCACCTCTCAAACTCCATCAGGTTGGATGGGAAGCGTCGGTGCACAGCCATTTTAAGATCTCTCCAGAGATGTTCAATCAGATTCAAGCCTGGGCTCTGGCTGGGCCACTCAAGGACATTCACAGACTTGTCCAGAAGCCACTCCTTTGATATCTTGGCTGTGTGCTTAGGGTCGTGGTCCTGCTGAAAGATGAACCGTCGCCCAAGTCTGAGGTCAAGAGTGCTCTGGAGCAGGTTTTTATCTAGGATGTCTCTGTACATTGCTGCAATCATCTTTCCCTTTATCCTGACTAGTCTCCCAGTTCCTGCCGCTGAAAAACATCCCCACAGCATGATGCTGCCACCACCATGCTTCACTTCCCCAGATTTGTGCCTCGATACAATCCTGTCTCAGAGGTCTACAGACAATTCCTTTGACTTCATGCTTGGTTTGTGCTCTGACATGAACTGTCAACTGTGGGACCTTATATAGACAGGTGTGTGCCTTTCCAAATCATGTCCAATCAACTGAATTTACCACAGGTGGACTCCAATTAAGCTGCAGAAACATCTCAATGATGTTCAGGGGAAACAGGATGCACCAGAGCTCAATTTTGAGCTTCATGGCAAAGGCTGTGAATACTTATGTACATGTGCTTTCTCAATTTTTTTATTTTTAATAAATTTACAAAAATCTCAAGTAAATGTTTTTACGTTGTCATTATGGGGTGTTGTGTGTAGAATTCTGAGGAAAAAAATGAATTTAATCCATTTTGGAATAAGGCTGTAACATTACAAAATGTTGAAAAAGTGATGTGCTGTGAATACTTTGCGGGATGCACTGTATACAGTATATATATATGCAGCTGAAGATCCACAAAGGGAGAATATACTGTATATATATATATATATATATATATAGGGAGGCATGGTGGCGCAGTTGTAGCGCTGCTGCCTCACAGTAAGGAGAGCTGGGTTCACTTCCAGGGTCTTCCCCTGTGTGGAGTTTGCATGTTCTCCCCATGTCTGCATGGGTTTCCTCCGGTTTACTCCCACAGTCCAAAGACATGCAGGTTAGGTGCACTGGCAATTCTAAATTGTCCCTAGTGTGTGCTTAACCTTGTAGTTAGGATATAGCAGGTTGGGTGGATATATATACACATATATATCTCTATTATAATTAAAAAATCTTGGGAGACAATACTTTTTATCCTGCGACAAGATTTGATTTTTTGAAGAGAGACACATTTACGTCCCACGAGACGAGACTTTGTGCCAAGAGATTTAACCACGCCCGGGGCCGGAAATAAAAGACAAAGAGTAGATAACAAAGTAGAACATCGTAAAGAATTCAAAAACATTGGCGCAATACACATGCAGAGGCAGGTTAGAGATAATGTAAGTATGAAAATTCGAAAGTCTCAAAAAAATGATAGTAAAGGTCGCTTTAGCGCAAACAAATGGAAATTATTAGTCAGCAAAATAACAGAACAGCGAAAAGAGATTGAATATATTGTTCAGATTTAAACTTTAGGTCAGAGACTTGTAGATCGTCTAATTCGTGTTGCCATCAGGGAAAAGTAGTGTCTCCCCAATGAAGAGGCATATCCGCGAGAATTAAAAGATTGGTTGTTTGATGAAAGTGAAATTTCACGAGAGAAATTTTCAAGCCCGCGAGACAAGACTTTATGCAAAGAGATTTGGAAAAGTCCTTACACATCTAAAACATTTACAGCCATGCATACAGTTCAATTTATTTCTCTTTTGCATGAATGCTATTGACAGACACAGTTCGTGTTGAGAGAAAGAAACGATATTCACTTACGAGCAGTTATACATTGCGTTGTCACGAAGTAATTCCAAACACGGAATCAAAAATCAATGTGATATTGACGAAAAGGTAAAAGAGAAAAGAGATTGAATACATGGACATAGGTGATATGACAGAAGTATGTAGATATTGTTTGGCTTTAAACTTTAAGTCGGAGACTTGTAGATTATCTAATACGTGTTGCCATCAGGAAAAAGTAGAGTTTCTTCCAAATGAAGAGGCCTATCTACGAGAATTAAAAGTTTTGTTGTTGGCGTAGCGCACGCAGGGGGGTTGGCAAGCAAAGCGAGCAGATAGATAGATAGATAGATAGATAGATAGATAGATAGATAGATAGATAGATAGATAGATAGATAGATAGATATTCTGTACTTTGTCTTTATATCTAGAGTGATTAAAGTAATAAAATAAATATGAGGGCATCTTTTGCAGCGGAGATATCATTTGCTCTGACCTACAAGGTTCTATCAAGGCTGAGAGGTTGCATCTCAATAGAAAGATCAAGTGCAGAAGAAATAAGACACCATTGGTTGGAAAGTGGCATATAACCACATGGTGTTTGAGGCATCATGTTCTTGGGGGCATCCATTTGTTAGTGCTGGAAACAGTGAGTCCCTAAGTGGAGTACTGAGGAATGACAGGCATTAGGCATCACTAATACATACTTATGTATGCAAAACTGTGTGAATAGGATTTTTGTGTGCGTCTGTATCTGTGTGCGTGTTAATCTTTAAGTGCAAGAGTAGACCATCTAGTAATAAACTTGGCAAGTCTCACTTATCCCTTGATAATACACAGGTTTTATAGTTGGAATTGGCTGCTCCTCTGGGAAGAGTTCATCAGCACATACAAATTGTTACTGGCTGAACATACTGTAGAAAGGTGCATCAATGAGCTCTGCTTGGCCATTCTCATAACCCACTACTTCTGAAGCTCAGTGACTATCAGTGTTTTTATCCACAGTATATTCAGTACATTTTTAACTCTGTTAATGTTAATTACTAAAACAATTTAATAATACCCTGTTGTTTAAATCACAACACACACATCAAAACACTATGTTATGCAGTGCTATGGTAGCAAACAGGATATTTCAAATTAAACACAGAATTAGTTGCAGTTATTACTAATATTTACTGAAGTGTATAAAGTATTTCATTAAAAGGTATTATGTATAGTTAAAGAGACACAAGTTCCATTAAAAGATTGAGAATTTTATGGTAATTTGTCTCATTTTTAAATTAATTTTAATCTCTTTTTATTTTATTGGCTGCAGTGGGCTGGTGCTCTGCCCGGGGTTTGTTTCCTGCCTTGTGCCCTGTGTTGGCTGGGACTGGCTCCAGCAGACCCCAGTGACCCTGTAGTTAGGATATAGTGGGTTGGATAATGGATGGATGGATGGATTATTTTATAGGACATAAAATAAACTCTGTACATACTACTGTATATAAAATAAACTCTGTACTACTAAGTATGGAATCAATTTTTATTCTCTTTAATGTTAGAAAAATTCAAAATGCAGCACTTTTTTAAAATATCGCATTTTTTTATTAAAAATGTCCCCAGCCTCACTAAGCTGAACCATTGTTTTTAAATATGCATCTCTTTAAAACTGTTGCTGTTCTCAATAGCTAAAGTACTTTAGAAATACATTCTACATTGTTGACATTAGATTGAATAACTGAATGGCTAATGCTGTTTATTGTTATTGCTTCAGTCTCTACCTCTGGCTTGCAGCTGTTGACACCATGCTGTGACCTTGACTGAGTAATTTAACCTGTTATGGCTCTAATTCATTGAACAGGATTAAACAGCTATATTAATCATGACACACCAACAATATCCAAGGATTCTGAATTTCTGGTCAGGTTTCTCAGCCTCCGCAGTGGCCTTAACTATTGAAATAAATCCAACTCCACCTTAAACTTCTAGCAAGTCCACCACTGTGAGAAGCAAGCCTACAAAGTTCAAGATAACCTCAAAACTCTCCTTTCATCTTGTATTCATAACCTCAATTGAGGTAAATGTTTCTCATACTTGCTGAGATCACTTTGAGTGACTACCTGCCTCACCTTCCCACAGAACTGCATTTTTTTGGTAGGACCTCCAATGTATGGGTCTTTGATTCAGTAGTCTGCTGTCTTCTTGACCTGCTGTGACCTTACTCAAATCCAGTTCTCTGGTATGAGATACTACAATGTTGTTTGATTTGAGAAATTCAGACATTATGATTCAGATCAGGCAAATCGCTCCTTCTAATTACATTCCTCCAGGTGAATCCATAATTGAGAAATTAAGTCTTCCACAGCCACATTTCAGTACATCACTCTTACTGTCACTAAAAAGGATACATATTGGCTCCTCTCTATAACTAAAAGGTGACAATTTCACTCACTGGTATGAACTCCATCTCTGTGTACTATACAAAAAAAGGATGGTCTTTTGGCCAGGAAGCCCTGCACATACTTTTTTCAGCTTCACTTATTGGACTGTTATTTAGAAACTTAAAAAAATAATTCTATATTTAAGGACTTTACTTCTTCTAATTATATATTTTGTATGTAATTGTGCATTATTTATTTATCTTTTGTATAATATTTAGTCATTATTCTTATCAAAATTTAAATTTCTTTGCATATGACTACTTTGACATGTTGTAAAGCACTTTGATCTACATCCTTTGTATGAAAATGTGCTATAGAAAAAATGTTTTTTCGTTGTACTATCTGTGTGTGTATGTTTGTGTGTGTGTCTGGCCTTTACGAGCATTCTAATTGGTCAGTTTTTGCTTTGGTCTGATTGGTCAATTTCACTTTGGTTGCTAGTCAAATGCGATTGTGAGAGGAAGCACTGGGCAAAAGAGGTTGAGACACATGAGGACACCAAAAAAAGGCATGGGAGGGATACTGACAGTCACCTACAAAGAGGTTAAATATTTGCAAGAGGTTAAATATTTTTGCTGCAGGAAATAGGGCCTGTCTACCATTTGTGGCAGACAAAAGTCAGACAGAAGGTAAGCATAGTGTCTTGAAATGACAAAGGTTGAGAAACAAGATTTATGTTAACATGATTGAGAGATGAAGTACTGGGCAAGAGAGGTTGAGACACACAAGGACATTGACGAAAGGCATTGGAGCAATGATAGGTGTACATAAAAGGCAAGAGATGTCAAATATTTTAAATGCATTCTACCTGCACAGCGAGAGGTAAATATTATTGTAAGGGACTTTTGCAGTAGGTTTTTCCTATATGCCAATATCAAAGTGGAAATGAGGCCACTTTGATTAAAGGCATCTGCTTTCAAAACAATGCTATGCATGGAGGCGAATGTAACTGTATAACCACCAATATGAGCTTAGACTCCTTCAGCATTGGTGAAGTGACATTCCAGACTTCTTTTAGCTAAGGGCAGGCTCTCCAGAGATCTCTCACTCTGGCATTACATTTGACCCATAATCTTTGCTTTGTGGGCAGTGAACACACATGTTTAACTAAGCTGATGACAATTGGGCTATGTGGGCTGTCTTTTGAATAGCTCCAAACTGCATACATGCTGCCCTCATATTAAATCAACCAACAGAGCAAGCAAGTTTGAAAAATGAATGAAAGAATGAATGGGCAATTTTTTTATCTGGTTATTTTTAACAATTGTCATATATATTTATCGAAATGGAGATCAAGTGTAGTTCAATGAAAAAATACATCATCAGGGCATGATTTAACATATTGAAAATCTGAAATTTGTGAAATTTTAAGCTGTTTTAAAATGATATAAAATGAAGCTAAAGTAGTTTAACATTGCATAATATAAAACAAAACTCCATACAAAATTAAGAAATTGTGATCCTGCCTAAAAATCTTTAAACAGATGGTAACAGATATGTGGTAAGGGATTCTCTGTAATGTGAACATAGTTATTTTTTCATCTTTTCTAGTTAATAATTAAAAATAAAATTCAAATAAGCAAACAAACAAGAAAAATAAATAAATATAACACTTCATTAGAAGATTCCTTCCAGGGTAGCAACGACTCTCATATGCACCAGTAAGCTTAACAGAAAAAAATATATATTCTAAAGAAATGTCCATGCTTGAATTTTCATGTAAGCTTCAATTAGCAGATGATACAAAAATAACAGTAAAGTGTCATGGTATGCAAATTACATACAACAAATAAAAGTCCTGGATATTAAATTTAGGTTTGAAGGTCACTTTTATACACTTTTTAAAGAGCCAATCACGTTTCAATCAAAAACACATTGAAACAACATCAAAACATCAGTCTCAGCTCCTGGAACAGCTACAGTTTTCACCCATCAAGAACTGTGTTACAGTACTCCAAAATAAAAATGTTTCCAAGTTTATATTTGTAATTTCATGTTTTCCAAAACAAAGTCAAACAGATTGAAGCCAATAATGGTATTAATACCCTCCTTACCTATGCAGAATTATAAAAATGCTTCAAAACAATTTGCTAATCCTAGCCCCAAAATCATTGTTTTGAAAAAAGCTGACTCCCTTATTTCTGACAATGTAGCTTTTTGCAAAGTTTCCAAAATATAATAAACAGATTTTGGTGTGTATGATGGTGTATCTGTTTGCTTGTTTATATCTGCTGCTTCAGCATCAACTATTTTTTTCATATTATAACATACCACAGTATTTTAAAATTCAGTTCAAGGTCACAGAGTAGGGGGTCCTATTTTGGTAGTATATCGTGCAAAGGAGAACCAACACTATACAGGGTGCCAATCTATCACTGGGTAACCAAATGCAAAACAGAGCCACACTCATACAAAGCCAACTTAAAATCATCAATTCACTAAATATGCATGCATTTAGGAATATGGAAGGAAAACCCACACGGAAAGCAAGCACATTTCACACAGGTATGAGATTCAAGCCCGAGACACTGGATAAGTTAGTCAGCATTCGCTTTGGCTTCTGTGCTAGCTTAAGCAGTTACTAATTTCCTTATTTTAATATGAACTAAGGAAACAACCTCTAAACAGCCTGTAGAGAGTATTAATGCAAACCTGAAAAAGAGACATTTTTGCTAGCCGTTTTCCGAACCTGTTTCAATTAATCCATAGATGTGTTGTGAAAGAGCTTAACCAGACAGTTTAGGGTGCATGGCAGGAGTCACACAAGGATGACAGTCCATCAAACCTTGAGGGCCACAACACAGTAGCCAATTAATGTAACTCAGAGTTGTGAAGAAATAATGCTTTTTTAATTTATATTTATAGCAAAATAAACCGATGATTGTTCAAGACAGTGAAGACTGAAAATTAATATATATGATACCATAACATAACATTCTCAAATTCACTTATTCTAATTCAGGGTCACAGGGACCACAGCTCATTCTGGCAACACTGCGAGCATAGCAGAAGACAGCCCTGAACATGTGCCAGTTCTACACAAGCCCCCTAACTCACAGAGGGCAAATGCAAAACCAAAATTCATGCACACAAAGGCTGAAAAAACTCCTACTATCCATCACTAGTAGGAAATTATCCTTTAAAACCTTTTACTGTATCTTTATAAAATATTTATTAACAATGGAGGTGGACAGTGTATGCTTGTGGAATCATAAATTTTGTAAGTTTTATTAATAATTAATTTTGAAGCATCCAGACAATTTTGACTTAATATGTCATATCTAATAAAAGAAAACCATAATAGGATGTGAATACAGTAACTATATATACACTGTGGGACAGCATGGTGGCACAGGAGTTAGCACAGACTCCCAGCTGCACTGTTCATGGTTTTCAAGATGTAATGGACTGGTGGTCATCAATGACTGTTATGGCCTTGGGGCTAGTTTTGTTGAAACAGGCCCTATGACCCAGTAATTTTATAAAGCAGGATTAACAATTGGATGGATGTATATAAATTTGAAACCATCACAGTTAATGGATAATTATATATGGAATGTAAATGACCTAAAGTGTGAAATGTTGGTATTGAGCTTACAGTGACATCACCATCCAGCACCGAAGAAAAGTCTATGGCTGCAAGAGTGACCAAGATTAAGTTGATTATTAATACATTGTATAAAAATATTTAACTGAAAGTTTAAAAAAAAGTTAACTGAACTGAAGCAGTATGCAAAGGTTGTAATTGGACAACTGGAAGACCCACTTGTAAAACTATTTTCTTAGAAGTCAGTCTGTTCTTTCCTTTCACCAAAAGTAATGCAGAAAAGTGCAAAGTGCTACATGAGGGCAAAAAGAACATCAGTTATAAATATAAGATGGGAGACACTGTCCTATAGGAAGCAACCTCTGAAATGTTTATAGTGGTTTATTTTGACACATTTTCTTCAAATAAGCAATTTGCAAGAGCTATTAAAAAGGGCTAATAAAATGTTAAGTTATTGTAAAAACTGTTGCATACAAATTATGCCTGGATTATATAATGTACTAGTGAGAACACATCTGCAATACTGCATGCAGTTCTGGTGACTGCAATAAAAAAGACAGCAGGACTTGAAGCTGTGCAGAGGAGGGCAATATCAGAATTCTCAAAGGCTTTGATAAAGTACATCCAAAAAAATTCTTTCATCTAGTTCAACAGTGAATCACATACCCAAGGGCATCAGTGGAAAGTGAAGGGAAGTGTATTTCATACTGAAGCCAGGAAGCACTACTTTACTCAAAGAGTTGTGTGAATCTGGAACAAATCATCAAAACTATGTAGCTGAATGGAGAAACCTTGACAACTTTGAAAAAGTATCTGGATATACTATTGGGACATCTTTGCTATTAGCTAAACAATCAGGCTTGATGGACTGAATGTTCTTCTCTTTTTTGCCAAATTTCCTGTTTTATGTTCTAAAAAGATCCATTATTTCATGAACAGCTTTCACTTGTTTCTAGCAGTTGTGCATATTTTTATCATACTATTTTCTTATTTCTAAATGAGAATTGCTGACACATCCTGAGGTTGAATGAGGACTATAAGTAAACATTACCTACCAATTTCTGTCTCATTTTCTTGATTGTCCTGAGGTCAAGCCATTTGTAAGACCAAATCATTGATTTGTTTAATTTTTTAAGCCACTCTAGTGTGACTGTAGCTGGATTTTTGGTCATTACCAGAAATTATGCAGCTGAGTATTCCTTTAATTGGGCAAATCATAGAAGTTGGCACACTCCTGTGCATTGAGGAGCCTTGCTTTGGGAAAGCAACCTTGCTGATCATTAAATATCATTAGCCAAGAAGAATGAATGATCCTAAATCTAAATGTATGTTTAATTTCTACAAGTTTCCACAAATGATTAATAACATGTATATAGACGTAGATAAAACTTTATAAATCCATCCCATTCATGAATTGTTTATAACTCAAAAATCAAAAGAACAAGCATCTCACCTCTACCCATATAACACACTCATATATTCCTATAGTTTGAAATATAATGCCATAACAATGGTAAAAAAAATCACTCATGATTAACTCTGTTAAATTAGTAAGTGAATACCAAGTATTGAGCAAAACAAAAATTTATATTCAAATAAGATAGAGGTTATGATGACAGAGGCAGGGACCAGATCAAATATTTTACTTAAACTCTGAGTACTGCATTTACTGGAAAATCTAAATTTATTGCTTGGTAGTGACAGTGGCAGTCCAATCAAACTAACATCAGGCAAGCAGGCAAGATTTGAGTGTGAGCAGGCTGACATAACCCTGGTCTATCTATAAGATCTCTCTGAAAGGTCCCTATTGCAAATAATTTAAGCAGAAAGAGGATTTACATCTATGCTGGAATAGTGTGATTACGTATACTAAAGGTCTCAAGGATGGGATAAACTATTCAGCCTAAATGGAAAATTCTAAATCATCTCCCAAAACATGACCTCTGAATAACACAGCTTGTAACAATATAATGGTCCAGGGAACAGCCATAGTATTCCAAATACCATAACTGCTTTAGTGTTGTTACTCTCACTTCTCCTTCTTCTTCTTCTTCAGCTCCTCCAGTTAGGAGTTGCCACAGCGGATCATCTTTTTCCATATTACTCTCACTGCACTACTCGGAGTATTTATATCACTGTATCTGAGTGTGAATCACAGCAGCAGCTGATCGGAAAGAGAATTATCGGTATACAGCTTCAAGGACACGCTGTCTCAGCCACTGCAAAACGTTTTAAAGCCTTTCCTGTACAGACCTCGCGGTTCAGAAACAGTTTCATCCCAAGAACTTTAAATGCACTCAATCAATTGCACCTTGTAGAACTATTTGTACTTATAAGTACAATCACCCCACTGTAAACTTGCACTATAGTTATAATATCGCACAACCTGAGCCACTTTATAAAGCGCGTATTTACATATGATGACGATATCATTTTTAACGTGAAATGCAGCAAAATATGTTTATTAAATTATACAGATAAAACTTTAACTTCATTTAAATAATCTATATTCTTCACTGGGAGTGTCGTGAAGGATAGAATAATTAAACATGTACTACGAAGATATTTCAATATTCCTTAAACATTTTGAAGAATTGGCGCTAAGCTTACAGATGGCTTAATTTCTATTACAGAGCTGATTGTGTGGCGATCGGTTACTTGGGGAAAGAAAAGCAAGGACTGCAGTGGCGGCTATGCCAATATATATTGAATATAAAACAGAAAGAGAAAATAACAACACAGCTAAAAACGCAGCGACAAATTTCAGCAAAAATTAAATGCTTGTGTCATGAGCACGAGGCGGCTATGCAGTGTCTGCAACGGACGTGGCCATCCACCGTGCATAAGATACCATATTGACATTGACGGAAGAAGGAGCCACCGATTCTTCCTCTGCCCAGTGCCACCACAAGCCTAGAGCTGCCCCTGAGTACTGCTGCAATAAATTATTTCATCGAAGTGAAACCCATGTTTAATAACGTGCTTTAACTCCTATCATCATAAAAATGATATCACGTATACATCTCAGTATTTTAGTTATTCAGAGAGCGGTAATATCACGAATGTAATGGATTCTGTGTCCAGTTGGAGGAAGAGAGCCGGTTTAAGAAGCAAGTAGTGATTCACACACATAGAGCACATAGAAGATCAAATACAAAACAAAGCATTTAACGTGCAACTTTAATCACGATGTGATTTGAGAAACTGGTTAATTAAACGATTTTAAGATGAAGTTTATGATGTTCTACTTTAATGACAAAATAAACTACGTGATTAAAGTGGAAATGTCGAGATTGAAGTTGACATTTTGTGCTTTTTCCCCACTGTGTGCCTTTTTTTCTCTGTACCCTAATAAGCTTTCATATGACACTCAGACAGTGGGCTACAACTCGCCTTTTCATGGCGACTTTGATATGTGACTTCTTTTTTATTTCCGGCACTGTGCGATTTTGTGAACGTGAGCTTTCAAGTTTCTCCAACACGCTATGTCACTTGATCAACTTCCTTTTGTTGATTATACCATGGTTTATTTGAACAAATAGTATGTTTTTCCTTTGCCTCCACTTGGTATTCGCTGAAATTCTTATATTTTCCCCCGTGCTTTTCCCATTGTCTTTTCACAGAAGGCTGAGCTTAAGGGTGATTTATATTGATTTGCATATTCAAAGAGGCGTAATTCTGGGAGGAGTTGGGGCGTTACATAAAGCGCGTGCACGAGCGTTACTTTTCACGCTGATCGGGATTTATGTAGCAGAAGAACGTGGAAGTTGGAGTACGCACAGATTCCTGCATCTGGATTTTTCTGTGCGTAAGCACATTTTGGCTTTTGTGCTTACGCCATGTTATAGTGCAAGTTCTACGTACGACGTTATACATGAGGCCCTTGATGTTTGGATGGAACACATTGGTCAAATGAATATGATATGTTGTGACAACAAAGCCCCTTTCCAAGAGTAAGCCTGAGTAGTATATCTAGCAAAATGAAGGGTCATTAAGGAATGGGTAGCTAAAATGTTAAAGGAGGGCATCAAAGAACCATCTCCCTCAGCATTGTCTTCTTCTCTTGTTCTCAAGCCAAAACCTGATGGCACCTACAGGCTCTGTGTGGATCAGCGAGGGTTAAATGTGAAACCTAACATGGATGGATACCCTCTGCCAGTAGTTCATGACATTTTATAATCTTTACATGGTGCAGAAACCTTCAGTACTATTGCTTTCCAGTTTAGCTATTGGTAGGTGCATATGGGCAAAGATTCTGGAGAGTGTATATTATTTCAAAGTAATGCCATTTGTATTAAACAATGCCAGAGCAACCTTTCAAGGGCTAATGGAACAACTTTCCAGGGAGGTAGATTGGAAAAATAAGTTATGTGTAAATACACCTTGTCGACTATGGCCAGCAACTTATCCCGGCCAATACCCCCAAGCCGCCAGATGGAGCCCTCCCTGCGACGTGGAGATGCCCTGAATTCCAGCTGGGCATCATGGTATTTGGAGTTTTAATGCACAGCCCTGCTGGATAACGTCGGGGTCGCCAGGGGACGATGCAGGGAGGCTCAGAGACTTATATTTTCCATACAGCCCGGAAGTACGTCACAGTCATGAGGACGGAAGAAATAAAGTATTTCCGGGCTGAAGAAAAAGAGGAGTTTTCACCCGACCCGGAAGTGCTGGGAAATCACATGAACTGGGGGATCAGAAGCACTTCCGAGTCAAGGACTATGAAAGGATTATGGGAAATCCCGGCGAGTTGAGAGGAAGGGTGACAGCGCGTCTGGGAGTTGGAGGATTGTGATAGATTATTGTATTGTGATTTATTTAAGTATAGTGGAGGTGGAGGTGCTTGTGCACATTATTATTATAAATAAAGTCAACATTTGGACTTTTATCTGGTGTCTGGCGTCTGGTCTAAGGGTTCAAGGGGACGACAGCGCCCCCTATCTGTCACAACCTATAAGATTTGAATAGCACCCTCCAGTGGCACTGATAAGCACTACTAATGCTTAATATCATAAAATGTAAGTTGTTACAAGCTCATCTTTCCTTCCTGTGACATCTAGTGACAGTCAAAGAGGTAAAGGTGGATCCAAAAACGTTTGAGAGCACTGTGGATTATCCAGTACCCTTGTATATTTCTTTGTGTCCTGTTCTTTAACACAAAAACCCAATTCATCAATTCATAAGTCAAAGATTCCTATCTTCAGTTCAAAAATTCAATCCTGTTTATAATGTGTACTGATTTTCCCTGAAGTATTCATTTAACAATATTGTTTTTATTTTGCATATTGTAAGTAAATGACTGGATAACTTACAAGCAGATTATGCATCATGAGTAACGTGATTTTTTTTCTCTTTTTTACCCACAGGCTTTCTTCACATCACTTGCCACTGTGCAGCATTGGTTACAATTATTATATCATAAACTTTTTTTATTCCATTCTCCATGAAAACATTTTTTTTTCTCAAACATCACTATAAAACATATAGTGTAAGAAACTTGTAAAATAAATATCATTTTTGGGAAAGGCATCCTTTTCAGGTTTTCACACCTAATTTCAGCTGACCTAAATGTTTTATTTTTGATTTTCTACTGACGCATGTGGTCAAACTAAAGTATGCAAACATACCTTTCAGTGTGCGTTCATGTAAGAACATTTTCAGAACACTTTCAGGTTTTATGAATCTAAGTTTGTATATCTGTTTTCATGTGAGTTCAAATCCATTGTATTTAAGATCAAAACTGTTTCTATAACTGATTAATAATTGAAGCCCCAAGCCCTTGCATCCTTACTTTATATGTCTTCTAGGTCCTGACAATGTCAATATTTATCTCTCAAGACTGCAGAAGAGCTTTCCTGTTGGCCCCCATCCTTCCTTATCACTAACAAAACTTAAAATTTGATTTACCCTTCTTCCACAAAAAGTTTTTTATTTTTGTCAAAGTGAATGTTATTTTTAAAAATTTGCCACTTGTCATTTGAATATAGTTGACTTTCATCAGTGGCAATTCTCAAATGGATATTCAGTTTAGAAGGACGTCCTTTTAAAGTTGTCTTATATTTTCTCCATTGAACTCATCAACATTTTTTGACGGATTAACAGTCAGCCAGTCAGTCAGTCATTGTCCAAGTATCTTGGAATTTGTTCTCAACCAATCCCCTGGTTAATGCTTTTATCAAGAATATTCCAGTTTTGTTTTAAATGTTTCTTTGCTATCATCATAATGCTTCACATACATCGGGATAGCATATACATCATGTGTATTTAACCTGTACTTAAGCGAAACTCCTTAATATCATATAATGAGACTCCATTAAATTAGATATATGAAAGTTAATAGCAAGTGGCTGCATCAGAGCTTATATAAGTACATTGTAGCAATGTAAGTGAATATTATTTAAATCAGTTATTTCCTATTTCATGATAAACTGTATTACTGGAATTACCAGAGCTCTGCCTATGGCTGCTTAGAATACGTTCTTCTTGCAGCCAGTTCTGCCATTTTAATTGGGAAGAGAATCAATACTTGCTGTGTATCAGTCACAATATGTGAAAAAATAAACAATATGTCTTGCATCTTAATGATATTTTTTAAGTCTTCACGGTATCAATGTAATGTCATGATTTTCCAGGTCTGTTGTTTTAGATGTCTGGATTTACTGAATGTGTTTCTGGATTTATAATTCTGATTAATGTTTATGAATGCATTTGTCAACTCTGCTGCTTGTGTGTGGACAATTCTTCAGCACTTTACTAACAGACATTACAATAGATTTATTCGAATTAAGTGACCTCTCACCTCTGCTTTGTCATGCCTTCTCTTACTGTGTTAATCCAAATTACCCAGTTGCAAACTCTCAATGTATCTCTAGCTAAACTTACAGGCCAAGTTTCAAGTACTGCACTGAGCACTTGACCTACTTTCAAGATGTCGCAGGACAGCATGAGTCTGCTACTTTTAAATTATTTTTTTCATTTTAACATATTTTTTGTGCTGATCAATGACAAATCCAAAATGTAATAGTTTCATATTTCTTGCTGTAACACATTAAATGTGAAAAAGTCAAAACAGATAAACAAATACTTCACATATACTGTATACGCATCCAGCCATTAATTGCTGAACCTGCTTAATTAAGTTTTGGGTCAATAGGTTAACACCCTATAAAAGTAACAATTACGTGCAAGGCAAGAAATGTGCGTTAGACAGAGCACTGGTCTATCTATGGCAGGGTTTTTAAAATCAGATCCTGAAGGGCCATAGTAGTTGCTCTTTCCTGTTCCTTTCTAAATTAGTAAATAATCACTGCTAATGGAATATACTGTAATCTTCTTGTTTCTTCTTCTTCTTCTTCTTCTTTCGGCTGCTCCCGTAAGGGGTCGCTACAGCGGATCATCTTCTTCCATATTTGCTGTAATTTGAAGTGACTTGCTATTCAAGATCCAGAACTCTTCAATGTATTTTTTCTTAAGAAGCAAGTGAATCTATACACTACCAGTCAAAAGTTTGCACAAACACACAAATGTTCATGTTTTTGATAGAAATCAATACCTTTTTTTATCAAGATACGATTAAACTGATTTAAAAATAAATTTAAGACATTATTAGTGTTGCCAGTGATCATTACTGCTTGAAATGACTGATTTTTTAATTTAATATTTACATATGATTCACATATATAAAGCCCCATTTCCAGCAGCCATTCCTTCAGTGTCCTAATGGTGAACTCCCTCTGAACTAGTCATTTTAAATGCTAATTTGTTATTAGAAAAACCTTTGTACAGTATTGGTATTAGATCCAATGAAACTTGTTATTCTGTTCACTTCAACTGCAAGACACTGACATTCCTAAAGTTCAGCTTTGGGTTCAAAAATTGCCAAAATGAAGCAGCTTTCTCAAGAAACATGTCAGCCTATTTTTTTTTTTTTTTTGGTAGAATGATGGCTTTTTAGTGTGACAGACACAAAGGTGTCTATTGCTGTCGTCAGAGAAACAGACAAACTGGATCTGACCGGGAGAGAAATTTCTATCGAAAACATGACAATTTCTGGATTTGTCCAAACCTTTCTTTGGTATGTTAGATAACCAGCTAACTCAAGGAAGTTAAAACTATGCGCCTAAAGAGCCATCATTTTCACTCTGACCAGTTTCTTAATTAGAAGCCACTTCTGATAATTAGCTCTATGGCATATAAATGCCCTTATTCTGCAGTATTACATTGATGATTTTCTTGTTTCTGAGAACACCATTAAAATGTCTTTTGGACCAGAACAGATTGATATTTCTAAGATCTTTACCTTTCTATTTAAATATTTTATTGGAACAGATATTCAATGATGTATACATAGGCGCAAAAGGGAGAGGGTTAGTTGGTAATCATTTAATTGGCCAATTTGCATCTCATTATTATTATTTTGATGCTGGTTTATGAAAAAATGAAAATGAATCCTAAGAAGCCAATAAGGTAAAATGAAGACAAAAGGGTAGAGGTAATGGATTAGTAATGAAGAAGTGGATCTGAAGGATCCTAATTTAAAGGGACTCCCATGCATGTTCTCACAATAACTCACTGTATGGCCTTAAAGACTTGTGCTATGGTGAACTGCCAGTGATGAGTCTTTAACCCAAAAAGGTGGGGTTAGAAGAGAGCTCTTTCCAGCATGAGCTAAATTGATCTCCATTATTCAACCTCATAGACCCTGTCTCTGAACACTGTCAATGGTGTGATTCCTAGTCATGTTTTTCTGATCTCTTTTGCTTTCAGACCCCAACTTTTCCATGTAACATTGCCACTATACTTTACCTGCCCACAGTGCAAATCCCACCCTTGTTGTCAATTGCCTCAGTTTGATGATTTGCACTGAGGAGAACTGCCAGTGGCAAGTCTCCCACCCACAACATCTGACTCAGATGCAATCCCTTTGGTTCATAAGTTAAATGAAGATCTCCATCAGTCAGCCGCACAGGGCCATCTCTGAACACTGTGAGCATTGTGCTTCCTGGTGACATCACCTGATCTCACTTTGTGTCAACCCCCATTTTGTTTCTGCTCATCATCACCACTACACACACAGTGTTTTTCAAAGAGGGAAAAAATACAAATTATATGGAGAAAAACCCATAAAATGTCCAAATATACTATCATGTTGGAGCTGGTATTTGAACCCAACACTTTGTGAAGCTGTGACAGCAAGGCAACAGTTGCTCACAAACATCCACCCATTTGAACGAAATCTTATACTGAACATGTAGGGTGTTGACAATGGAGCAGTGGAGCTTGTGATGCCATGAAGGGCTTGTGATCTTGTGAGCTCTGTTTGGGGAACCTTCTTTTACACCTACAATAACCTACCAAAGCACTTGTAGTTAAAACTTTGGGCTCAACTGCCCCAAATAGCAGAAGTAGTAGTAGTAGTAGCAGTATCTGCCTTAATAAAAGAATGTGTCTATTTGTTTATAGTAATAAAATGCATTGCATTTGTTATTCCATTTAATGACATGACACAATCTTTAATGCTGCTTTTATGAATCCCATTCCAAATGCCATATAAGAGATATATGCATTGCATAATGAACTGAAAATGTTAACGCTGAGGTCTACATTTATTACTTAGGTTTCATAGCACAGCTAGTTGTACTTAAGAAGTCAAGCTACTACTGTTTGATTTTTCTTATTATAAAAGCATATAATGTCCTACTTTGTACATTTATTCAGCACATACATGCATGTTTTTCAATCTGCTCAATTTCTTTAAGATTTTCTTTCCTCTCTTGCTAATTAATTAACAGTGGAATGTTTTCAAGTAATATTCTCCCTGGGGGTAGGAGGTCATTCAAAGAACACGCATTTTAGTTTTCTTTTTTGAAGATTGCATACAGCAGAACACTTGTCAATGTAGAGGACAACAGTATGAGATAACATAGGAACACAGAAAAATCCTATAGAAACAAACCTGTACCAAGTCTGATGGAATCTCATTCAATTTCACATTACAGGTATTTTATTTTCCTTCACTTTAGGCAAATTACAGGCAGACAAGAAATGAACAATTGATATGCTAAATACTATATTTATTTATTTATATTATTATCATCTGTCCCCTATGCAGATACACACACACACTCTTGATTCCCAGGTCATGTCTATAGTGTTGCTGTGGCTCCAGGTTTTAACGTAATCAGAAGCAAATGTTTTTTGGGCTCTTGGCTGCATTAGGTTTCTTATTATCCCATTTCTTGACTCTTGATATTTGAAACTTAACTAAAGTGATAACATCTCATAGATATGGGGACTCTAACTTTCCCCTTAAGTAACACATACTTCTGTCTCTTTTGAGAAAGCAAATTCAAAACTATAATGCATTTACATTGGGCAGACTAAATTATGTCAGGACTAACAAGAAATAAATAACAGCTATGAAAAATGTTTCTGCTTGTGGATCTATCTCTCTTAACTGGGCACCCTACAGAGAATGAGAGAGGAATATTGCTTAGCAATCATACCACACCATCAGAAAACAATTCTGTGAAGCAATGTTTGTGACCGCAATTCATATGTCATTATATCTGAAAAATAACATAAGGAGTAATGCATTAATTAATACTGCTATTTCACGGCTCCAGAGTCCTGGGCTTGAATCCCATCCAAGTCATTGTCTATATAGAGCTGGTATGCCCTATTCATATCTACAGATTTTTTTTCTCCAGTTACACTCATTGATTTCACCTCATATATTAATAACTAGCAAAATACCTGCGCTTCGCAGCGGAGAATTGGTGTGTTAAAGAAGTAATGAAAAAGAAAAGGAAACATTTTAAAAATAATGTAACATGATTGACAATGTAATTGTTTTGTCATTGTTATGAGTGTTGCTGTCATATATATATATTTGCTGTCATATACAGGTATATATATATATATATATATATATATATATATATATATATATATA
>JANRMT010062814.1:29041721-29057941 GCA_026402145.1 Polypterus bichir lapradei | reverse complement strand
TATATATATATATTAGGGGTGGGACTCGATTAAAAAAATTAATCTAATTAATTAGAAGCTTTGTAATTAATTAATCTTGATTAATCGCATTTAATCGCACAAGAAAATTTGCCCCAAAGCGCAAATGTTTTTTTAACGTAAAAGGGTTTTAGTGGGCGACAGAATCAAATAATAGACATGGACATGAATATTGTAAACTCAAGCTCTTTTAATTTCTGAAAAAAAAAATGCATTTAAACTGCATTTCAATTCAAAACAGAAACAAAAATATCATCCCTGGCTAAAATTGGGCATACTTAAAAATAAAGAGGTATTTTAAGTACTTTAAGTACATTTTCAGAATGGTATTGTCTTTAAATAATAATAATAATAATAATAATAATTTCAACATAAAGTGCAGTTTTTCTTCTTAAAAAAAATAAGGCAGAAACATAAATGGTAATTTGACCAGCTTCACCTTTAAACTCTGAGTAACCTTAGCCAAAATTTTTTTGTACATTAGGCTAAAACAGTGTGATCATTGAACATTTTGTAATTAGATGTAATTAGAAATACTAACGGTCACAGAAGTCCAATGATCCCCAGTAAGAGCCACAAAGTCCACTTTCTGTAATGCATCTAATTTTGCTTGCTTTTCAGTGTCATAAAGCTGTTGAGTTTTACTTGAAATAGTCTTTCGGCACCTGCATTTAGATGGTACCGTAAGGTTGAAGTGCCTCGGTGGTATGCAAACTCCTTTTTTCACAGTTTGCACAAAACCACGCTTTTATCAAGGCTTCCGTCGGGTAGTCTTTTGAAATGAAATTTGCCTACGATCAGTCCTAGCAACGCGCATTCTTCCGACTATTCCATTTTTGTAGGTCTGATGTATGCATCAATGCAATCGGTGTACCAGGAAATCATGCATTGACAAAAGTTCCCCTTTGCTTGGAATGCAAAATGTGATTAAATGCGTTATTTTTTTTAAAATTAATTAATCGCAATTAACACGTTAAATTCCCACCACTAATATATATATGCCAATGTAATAGTTTTGTCACTGTTATGAGTGTTGCTGTCATCAAGGAATTGATTATCATTATTTCTTTCAATCAGGTTCGCATTTGGAGGATGAGTTGTGTTCAAGTTATATTCCTTGTTTGTCAACCGTCGTAAAGATAACAGGTTTCATTCATCGAAGTTTTCACTACCCAAATCAGTACTCGTGAATCTAAGATGTTTAACAGGCATTCCTGGTATTAAGTTGTGGATTTGCCTGCGAACATTTAGCGGTAGCGTGTCTATGAACTTAATATAACCTTTCCCAGTCCTGCAAAGTCAGTTCACGTGAGCCGTTCGGAGTACATGCATCGAAGCTTCTCAGCTGTGCTTGTGCTATCTCGGGCGATCTTGCGATGTCCACGGCTTTATTTAATGTTAGCTCAGACCTGGCATACCAGCAATTTAAACTCCATTACAGCAATTTTAACTCTGTTACAAAGTGATCAAAAGTCTGGTTTAAACCCTGCGTCTTCTCATTAAACTTGTATCTCGCGAATATCACATGCGTCGTGGGCATGACAAACGCCAGCGGGAGCCTGTCTATGAACTTAAAATTTAAACTTTAGGTTAACACCATGCTTTGTTTCCGAAGTAGCTGCACTCATGAATATGCTTGTATGCGTCACTCGCTTCATATTCTTTTGCTGCCTTCTCAATTGTGTAATGCGTTTTTTGAACAGGTTTCATTCATCGCAGTGATCACTCGTACTGCGTTCACAGGCAGTTGACGTGAGCCGCTCTCTTGTGTGATCTTGCGATGTCCATGGCTTTATTTAATGTTAGCTAAGACCCGGCACTTAAAAGTTTCTCGCCACAGCAAATTTAACTCCGTTACAAAGTGATCCAAAGTCTCATTTATACCTCGTGTCTTCTCATTAAACTTGTATCTCGCGAATATCGTATTCGTTGTAGGCATGACAAACGGCAGCGGGAGCATGTCTATAAACTTAATTTAAACTTACGGTTTACACCGTGCTTTGTTTCTGCAGTAGCTGCACTTATGAACATGCCTGTATGCGTCACTTGCTTCATATTCTTTTGCTGCCTTCTCAATTGTGTAATGCGTTTTTTGTTCAGCGCTCTTTGGAGCTCTTCCTTGTTCTCTACGTACTTACGTGGGAGGCGTGATGATGCGGGACGCAACTCCGCCTCACACAGCGACCGATGACTGTTACGCGTAGAATTTCGAAATGAAACCTGCTTAACTTGTGTAAGAAAGCTGTACGGAATGAGCCTGCCAAATTTCAGCCTTCCACCTACACAGGAAGTTGGAGAATTAGTGATGAGTGTGTCAGTGAGTGAGTCAGTCAGTCAGTCAGTCAGTGAGGGCTTTGCCTTTTATTAGTATATAGATAGATATTGCATTTGGCTCATAATTGGCCCAGTATGGATGGGTATTTACCCTGTGATGAACTGGTTCCTGCCTTGTGCCCAGTGTTGCTGGCATTGGCCCTTATAATTAGACTTATAATTAGATAAAATATGTTCAGCAAAGGGTTCAACGAAAACGAATAAGACAGGAATTATATAGTCATTTTTAACTGGCACTTTGAGTGCAAATATTGAAAAGCCCTCTGGTACTCAAAGGTTAAAATGAGCAGTCAAGCTATCAGTTTCCCACACAGTGGTGAAAGGAAACAAATTACATTTACTCCCATTACTGTATATAGGTACATTCTATAGGGAATTGTACTTTTCCGGTATTTTTAAATGCAAATATTATTACTTTTTATATTCTTTAATAACAATTGTACTTTGTAACATTTTCAAGATGGTCTTTACAAAGGGCAATTGATTGTTTAAGTTCAAAATTCAGAGTTCATAGTAGGAATTTAAAATAAAACTGCATGAAAACATTTTGTGGAGGCATAGGTCATGATCTAGGAGTGCTAATTATTTTAGTAAAGTATGCAATGGCCATGCAGCTTCCTCAGGCATTAAGTGGGCACAGTTCATTATTTTGCAGTTTAATGGTCCAGTGCATTTAGCTAAGAACTGAGTATGTGCTGTAAAGGTTTCTGCCTTAATTGGCAATTGGCATCTACAACCTGCAAGAAGGCTCTGTCCAATAAGCGTCTGACCACTCTGGCTGGGTCTTACTGAAAATATCATAACTAATGTCATTGACATTCTTGGATCATGTACAGTATGGTGCAGTGGTAAGCATTGCTGCCTTACAACAAAATGGACCTCAGTTTGATTGTCTTCCTAGTCACCATCTATACTTTCTTTTGACCCTTCAGTTTACTTTCCCTTTCCATACATTTGTGTTTTGTTGACAAATGCCTGTAAACTGGTTTGGTGGGAGTATGAGTTGTTCTGCTGATAGATTATTGTACCATCCATAGTCAGTTTCTACCTTGTGCTCAGTACTGCTGAAACTGGTGGTACTTCCCTGTGATCCTGTAAAGATGAAAGGTGGGTTCATGGATTACTGGATGGATATATTATTGGATACCTGCAGAATTAAAATAATAATCAAAAAAAAAAAAACTGAAAACTTTTAGAGGGTAAACTGGAGCTCTGAAGTCTCTCTAGTATGCTTTTACAAATCAGGAGCTAGTTTCTTTCCAAGCGTTTTTCAAACACATATTGCACACCCTTTACAACAAAACTTTAACCACTTTCAGGCACACTCCAAGAAACCTTCACAACAGCGTATTATGTGGCCTTGATTGGCCAAGAAATCCCACAGGTGGTATGCTGGCATTCAGAGGCGGTAGTGAAGATTTTTGAATAAATACCTCCTGTTCTTACCAGAAGGGTGAAGTCATTCCATAATAGCAGCAGTGAGGCAGAAATGAAAAACAGAGATAAGTTTTCCATGAATACAGTTATTACAAACATTTTCACACTTATCCTATTTGAAGAGGTATATTACATGTCAGAAAATGGCTGATTTTTACTTGTTACAGCACAAACATTCCCTATGAGCACTTTACTCTGATTTTAACAAAACATGAAAGTCGTTTAAAAAGTATTCAGCAGCCCAAAGCATGAGCTAAGGTGTATTGTTATCATAACATCTGGCACTTTATTACTGAATGATTGGTAAGCATTAAATACTCTACTATCCTATCCAAACGTTGCTCTACATACCATGTTCATGTCTATGCCATTGGTGTAAGTCCAAGCATGCTGGAAATACTCTTCGAGTCTCTGGCGAAGCGGATTGGGGATCTGATGGAATCGAATAAACTCTTTTACTCGCAGCATCTGCATGTGGTACCGTGCTGTGCCCGAATAGAGCCTCTGGATAATTGCTGAGACATTCCCAAAAATACTGGCGTACATTAATGCTGGGAAAAGACACAGAAAGCACTGTTCTTGAAGCACTGATTCACATTCAACAAGATCAAATTCAAGTCCTCTAGAAAATTTCAGATGGTAAAGCTTCCCCGCATAAATTTCCTGTTTGGTGCCACCTAAACATAAAGTGTGCAAGATAAATTAATCTACAGAAAAAAATCAACTCCTACATGACACTGTCTCTCCAGGTAAAGGTAATACTCAATCAAACAATGAGATTCTAAACCTAATTACACATATTGATGAAACAGGCAGACATATATATGGGCAAGTCAAAAAATAAACATGCTTATTCAGGGCTCTTTACATCAAGTATTGGCAGCCCTCGGAGGGTACCTGGACAGTATTGGCCTCGCCTTGATCTATTTGAACAAGCACACCAATTGTGACCCTGCATTTTCAGTCTTAATCTCTTTTGCGTTCTTGATTTACTCCCCATTGGATGAGCAGCCATTAGTGAGAATGAAGAACTTGACTGAATATGTCGGGACTGAAGGAGATAATAACATTTAAAGGTTGGTTTTGTATTAGCAGGTCAAAGAGTTACAGATTGTGAAGATGTGGACAAAAAGGTGGATTTACAGAGAATATTGTCAAAAATTCAGGGAGCATAGTCAAAAAAAATTAAATACAGATAAATGAATGGGGAATAAAACTTATAAAAAGAAATTGACAAACTTTTGTTGGGCAGAATAGACTGTTCTTGCTAAAACTATTCTAAAGTCACAAACCTGAAAGAATGTGTGGTGCAAACTAAACTAATGTGGTCAAAAGCTCCTTTAACCATCCCTTCCTGCTACATCACTGTTGTCTTCATATGAGCTTATAAGACTGTCAAGTAGTTGCCATAATATCCAAAATGGGAAGTCTGGCCAGAGATAAACAACCCATTTTTTTAGAGGTTGTACATTTTGTCTTAAACGATTCTGAATAGAGACACTTTAGGAAATGGTAAATTAGAACAGAAAGATTTAGTGCTATGACCTTGGATTGGTTCCTCGACTACTTTCTGAAATGTACATGCTTTCACTCATGTGGATCACCAGATACTCCGCTGTCCTCTCACCATACTCTTAAAAATAATGGTTCTTTAATGGCACTTTCTTTACTGAGTTATTCGGTTCTTTATTGAACTATTTCTTGAAAAAGCACCATTTCATTCTGAGGGGTTCTTTTGCATATGAAGTTGGTTCTTCGTGCATTGAAAAAACTTCCTAATATACAGAAAAAAACACCTGAAACCTTTTACACTAGAATCCCTGAAGCCTATGAAAAAAGTCATTATTCTGTACCACCTTAAATTCCTTTGCACCTTTCCATCAGCATCTTTGTTTTCGCTGTTCTTGTGAAAAGAATGGAGACAAACGCCATCAAATCAAAGAGGGAGAAGCAAGTTCGTTGTACCACGTGAATGTCACTGACAGAATAAAACTGAATAATAAGAAAAGCGCTAACTTTTACAAGTAGCCAAAATTTACAACTGGTGTTACAGACTCAAATCAAATGTATATTTTTATTATATTATAGTAATAATAATAGCAGCTCACTACTCAAAACAAGGAGCACCTGGACTTGAACCTGCAACCTTTTGATTATAAGACAGCATTTCTTACCTCTGCACCATCCAAGAAGACATATCTACTTTCTGTCGATTGACATTTGAGCTTGGGTTTTTAACTCATTGACAGCAACATGTAAATTGAATTATTCTTTTTTCTTTGGTTATATTCTTGAATAAAAGCGCACGTGTTTATTTGATATTTGGACTAAAATCTTCACACATTATACACTTCATGTCATTATTACTATAACATGGAAAAAGTTTCTGTTTTAGGTGTGTGTTCAGCATTTCTTGCCTCGGATTTTCTGCCATCCTACATTTACCTAGATCATTGTAGACACGGAACATACAAGAAATGCATGTATTCTAAACAACAATATATTATTTACCGTATACAATTCCAGGCACCTCACACCAAGATAAAGGAGAACTTCAGCTGCACTGTTGGGGGGGATGGAATAGCAGGTTGCTTGCTGCTTGTGCTGATCTGACGCATTTGCAAAACAAAAGACACTGATGGAAAGGTGCAAAGGAAGTTAAGGTGGCCCAGGATTATATGTTTTTTCATAGGCTTCAGGAATTCTAGTGTTAATGTTTGGTAGGCTACCTAGCAGGTCTCTAACAGATTACGAAAACCTGAACATAGCCTAGGGCGGCACGGTGGCACAGTGGTAGCGCTGCTGCCTCGCAGTTAGGAGACCTGGGTTTGCTTCCTGGGTCCTCCCTGTGTGGAGTTTGAATGTTCTCCCCGTTACTGCGTGGGTATCCTCCGGGCGCTCTGGTTTCCTCCCACAGTCCAAAGACATGCAGGTTAGGTGGATTGGCGTTTCTAAATTGGCCCTAGTGTGTGCTTGGTGTGTGGGTGTGTCTGTGTGTGTCCTGCGGTGGGTTGGTACCCTGCCTGGGATTAGTTCCTGTGTTGGCTGGGATTGGCTCCAGCAGACCCCTGTGTTCGGCTTCAGCGGGTTGGAGGATGGATGGATGAACATAGCCTATGTTATTGTATGCAGCAAGAGTCTTAATTATAAGCCACTGGTATTTCACAAATCTGTTACCATATATTATTATTTACCGTATGGAGCCTGTTATGGATCTAACTAAATAAAGGTTATCTCTGAAAACTTCATGTGGCTGGTTCTATGGCATTGCTCTGAAGAACCACTCTGGCATCTTTATTTTTAGTGTGTACTCACCGATTTTATTTGATGTATGTGTATTTAAATATGTATTGAAAGGAACTGCTGTTCTAAAAAAAAAAAGATGGAAGTATAGGGCATGTAAGTAAACGAAAAGTATGTAGACAGTTCATGGAATGAAAGAGTAGTTTAGAAAGTGAAAACAGAGAAACACACTGAAATAAAGGCCCATGATGTAGCTTTATGTTAACCTTACATGGACCACTAAGATCTTTTGAGTTTTGTGTAGCACAGAGGCACAGTTCGTATTTGCCTGCTAGACAACAAAAGGGGTACATTAGAATAATATCCGTTTGTATCAGGTTTCAACATATTTTTTCATCTTTTTTGTTTACTGTGAATACTAAGCAACTGGAACCCCATCAAGGGCTGGTTTCTGCCTTGCCCTGATGATTTCAGGATGAGTCGCTGGCTCCCCTACAACACTAAAGTAAATTAAATCAATTTTGAAAATGGATACATGGGTGAATCCTTTGCATAAATTTATGTTCTGATGGAATGTTCTGATGAATGTTCGTGTTCTGTATGTCCAACTCTATTTTCCATTTAGAAAGTGACTTGTTAGCTGTGTTTAATAAAACCTCTCTTTGATTGAGACAGGAAGATGTGTAAACAATTTTGTGGAACTTTCATATTCCTAGATGTAACATTTCCAATACAGGGCTTGTCAAAAAAGTTTAGAAAGTGTGTAATTCAGCATTTTGCAAGTTCTTTTGTCAGAATTTAGTGACAACAATCCTTATACAGGTAATTACAGTAAGCATTCTCAGTCTAAGCAGGGCAGGTCTATTAGATTTATTTCTTGCAGTGGCTCAGTGAATTTGATCTTTGGATGCTGGAGGAAGTAGCTTACTGGTGGAAGGTGCTGGGAATAGACTTATATGTGTAGATGAAAATAATTTTGAAGATGATCACACTAGTTTTCTAAATGGAAGCAGCTTGCTCTTATTTAGGGTTTCAGTAGGCCACAGCCGGTCCTAGGAGCAATAAATGCAAAGCACAAACTAGCTCTTGATGGAAATCTATTTCAGGACAAACTGACATGAAGCTCATTCAATACTGACAGATAACCTAACCTACATATCTGTGAAAGTATATGGGGAAAAACATTAGTGCAACTATTCCTGACCATCTGCTATCAAGACTATACCATCTGCAAAAAGCAGTGCCTGCAGGTAGATACGCCATATCCTCCATAACCTCTCCATATCCAGCTGCCTTTCAAAATCTTCATGCTGTTAATGAAATTTTTCTACTGCTTCTTTATTTATATATACCTCTACTCTATCTTTTCTGCCTTCTTTCTTCCTCCTGCTCTTCTTTCCTTTTTTGTGTATATACCTCTGCAGAATTCTCTGCTCTGCTTTGCTCCTTTCATCCTCTGTTCTAGCTTTTACATATTCAGTTCTATGAGTCCCAACATATTTTTTTCCATATATCTTTTTTCTTCTTAATGGGCCTCGCTCACCTCGTCATTCCACCATCTGGTGCTTTAAATGTGGTGTTTATCCTCTTTATTTCAGAGATCTTTTCAGTTAGTATTTGGAAAACACTCTTTCATACCTAACCACATCCCTTTTATATTCATTTTTGCCTTTTCTTCAGTCTTCTGCAGTTCATCCAACTTATCTGATAGTTACTCCTTATAGTCACTTCTATTGTGTGTGTTTCTCAAGTTTGCTATGTTTATTCTGTGATAATTTTCTATGATTTTCTTTCTTTCTCTTGTTTCTCTGAAAAACCTAGTACCCATGATTAGAAATGAATGGTCCATTCATAACTGAGTTCATCTTATTACTTTCGTATCCACACACTGCATATTGTAGCCTTCCTGGACAGATAATACATTATATTGTTTTCATTTCACCCCTCAACTTCAAATACTGTTTTATGAATGTTTTATGATTACAGACAGTATTGCTAATTAGCAGCCCATTATCTACTCAAAACTGTTAGGTATTGTTCTTCCATATTTTGGATCTTTTCTCCATCATATTTAACAATAACACCATTTGCTGACCTTTAGTTTTCACTAAATCTAGCATTTCCCATGATTATATTTCTTTTTTCTGTTTGCATGGAAATTGCTATTCTCTTAACATCCGCCCAAAAAGTCTTTGTTTTTAGTATGGGCGAATACACGTGCACAACAGTTAAATAATTTATGAAACCCAAATCTACCATTGTAATTTTTGGGCTTATTGCTTTCCATCTGGTTCCTTGGTATTCAGTTTTTGGGGGAAAAAAGCCGAACTCCCTCCTTTACTTTCTTCCCACTGGTATGCCTAAATATCTTAGAATATATGCTTTGTCCATTTCTATCAATCCTAAGTCCTCAAGTCACTCAGCATGCCAGAGCACCACTTGCAAAAACACACATGAACAGTGTCTAATTTCTCTAATTCTGTACTTTTAAATTGCCTTAAATGAAGCTGACTATTAAAATATGATTATATAAAAGTATGTTTGTTGTCCAGGAGGCAAACTCTGATACAAATCATACAAAATTGTAAGTTTCATGTCTAGTATAAGCATCCCATTGTGGGTAAGGCTTAGTGACATCACTTAGTATGTATCCCATGTTCAAGAGCAGTAACACTTCAGGGAGAAAATGCATGCATCATATCATCATTAGGATTCATATTTTTGTCTTAAGTTTGCAACTGTAGTTATATATACCTGGTAAGAATGTATGGCTTTTGCAGTGACTTGGGCATAGGATCATTCAGGATACTTTAGGATGAATCTATTTTACTTCTCATTTATAGTGAAGTGCTACATCCTCTAAACATCACCCAACTGTTAAATACAGTGTACTTAATAGACAATCACACTTAACTTTTCACAAGTGCCCTTGAGCTGCAGGATGTCTTTTTTTAACGTTAGTAGATAATACCTCAACCATTCTTATCTCATACATTAAACAAAGAATATAAAGTGCAGGAACAAGTCAAACTCCCAAGAAGCATCCTCTTATCATAAGAAACCCTTTTGTGTAAAAATTCACATGCTGCCTAGGTTTTACTTACAGCCAATTAGCATGACGCAAATGGAGAAGATTTTTTCTGAGTTGGTATTTGGAGAAACATTGCCGAATCCAACACTCGTCAGGCTGCTGAAGGTGAAATAAAGTGCTGTTACATATTTATCCTTAATGGAGGGTCCTGAGCTGGCATCACTGCTGTTGTAGCGCTTGCCAATCTGCTGTCCCAAAGAGTCCAGCCATCCAATTTTATGGGTAAGGTAAGGTCTTTCCACGTTCCCAATGGCATACCAAATACATGCAAGCCAGTGAGCAATCAAGGCAAAAATACACATCAGCAGCATCAAAACAGCAGCGCCATACTCGGAGTAGCGGTCCAGTTTCCGGGCTACTCTCACCAATCGTAACAGTCTAGCTGTCTTCAGAAGTCCAATTAAAGTGGTAGTCTGAAGCAAGGAAAGAGGAGAGAAGGATAAAAAATACAATTATTCACTTTTATTTATGATGTTGGGGACACTAAGCAAAAGCCTTTTCATGAGTAACTTTTTCACTTAGAAGCCATCTCAATGCAAAATGGCAGCAGAGTATCTGATTACATATTGTTCCTGGGAGCATTTTTTAGCTTTATTCCTGCTCCATCAACATGTTTACATAAGTTTTTTCAGTAATTCTCAGTAACATGGCTGCTGAAAAAAATAAAAACAAACTAAACAAAGAATTATAATGCATTCTGGTCACTTAACCTGAACACATGCAGAGGGCAGTTTGAACAGGTGATTAATTTACAAAATGAATATAACAGCTAAAGGTTCAATTATATTACAAGTAGCTATGGGCAACCATGATGCTCTTACCAGGTTGAGGCCCAGACATTTTATATTTCATTCAAAAGTCATTCAGACAATGTGAAGTGGACAGGAGGAGGGTGGGGAAAGTAAATCTAACATGGTTACCCTCTCTGTCAGTTGATGCAACTAATCCAAACACCCATGTTCAAAATGCTCTCTTTTCCTAACCCAAGCTGCTCTTCAAAATTCTGGTAGCATTGCCCAGCTCACATAACTACTCTGAGCTCATTAGAACCTTGAATGCAACACCTTGTCAAGCTCAGGCAGGTTATAAAATAAAAAAAAAAAGTCTTAATCTAATTTAAGATACTACACTGACATCATCAAGCACAAGACAGGATGCCATTTTGTTGCAGGGCTGAGACTTTAAACTCCACAGTTACTTGTTCACCTCACTTGGACACTGGGTCAGTCATTAGACTTGCCTGAGCTAAAAATAATTAATACACGTGAAGAGACATAACACATTCTTGTCTTGTAAGTTTCCTTGTAAATCTTCAGCAAAATCATTAATAATGAATTCTGTATAGCCTGAAACACAAAGATAACTTGTTAACAGAAAGATTCCAAAGACTAACATGTTTAACTATAAGCACAAATAACATGAACCTTAAACCATAAACACATAGAATCATTTATGTACAACTATGGTCTATATCTGGCTTAAATGTGTTTTCTTTGCAGTGCGGCCCTTTTTTTTGAGGACCTGGGAGTCCTTCCTGTGCCAGGGCTTCACCTGATGGAAGCAATATCAAATCATATGGAAGTCCCAAATAGTAGGGGGTGTATGTCCCTGCAGCACCCTCTTGTGGCAACCCCAGCAGGACTACAATTTCCAACATTCCCTGCTGGTGTCCAAATGGGTACTGATATCTAGGGCTGCTGCCATCTAGCATCCTGGGGGATAAAATGGCCCCCAGAGATAGTCCTTTCCTGTCCTTCCCTTATATCGCAGCCAGGAAAGATACTGTAGGTATAACCAGTCGGGACACCTGTCCATCCACCTGGGGGTTCCCATCGGGCAAAGAAACTTCTTCTCTTGTGGTCGGGACAGTAGGTATCCAGAAGATTGTTACATGGATGCTGTAGCATAAGTTACAAATTCTTTTTTGGTGTCTTTTTGGATTTCAGATTTTTGCTTTTATTTTTTGATTGTTAAGTTCTGGACTTTTTGTTAGACTTAATGCAATAGACTGTAATTTTGGAACTATGGACTCTTTTGGCTTGTTTCGGTTTACTCTTTTAGACGTACACTTTTCAAATTTACTTCTTGCTTTTGTGTCGCATTTTTGAATATATTTTCTGTTAATAAATTATTACTATAATTGAGAAGCTCTGTTTTGCTCTTGGGCCATTGCTATTACTTTAACATGGCTTTCTCATAACTTCACCTTCATTTAATCCTGATACTCTGTATATTCAATTCATTATAATAACTATTCATGGTGGCTCTAAAATCCGTACTAACCCCTACTCTCTCTTCTGTTTCTTTTCCCGGTTTTCTGTGGTGGCGATCTGCACCATCACAACCTAATCAAAGCACTGTGATGTCCTACATTGATGGATTAAAAGCCAGAAGTCTACATGACCACCATCATCAAGTCCTTCCAAGAGAACCCTAAATACAAAGAGGACTGTTTCATTTATGTTAGGTAGAATGCCCAGAGGGGGCTGGGCAGTCTCGTGGCCTGGTACCTCTGCAGTTTTTACTTTTTCTCTCCAGCCGTCTGGAGCTTTTTTTTTTATTTTTTCTGTCCCTCCTGGCCATCGGACCTTACTATTATTCTATGTTAATTAGTGTTGTCCTATTCTAATTCTTACTTTGTCTTTTATTTCTCATTTCTTCATCATGTAAAGCACTTTGAGCTACATTATTTGTATGAAAATGTGCTATATAAATAAATATTGTTGTTGTTGTTATTATTGTTCCCATTTTCCTTTTCTCAGTTTTCTTGAAGTCTGAAAACCGAACTCACTTTTTGTTTCACTTGTGTAGGCCTGGAGCTTTGTTAATTTGGAATAAGGCTCATTTTAGATTTCTTGGGCACAGATGAAGCCTAAGGCTAGAAATTGGGGGTAACGCTTTATTCTGAGTTTTGTCAGTTGGGCAGATCACAATAGGAATATGGTAAAAAGTAGGAATTTAGGGACCTTCAAAACTTAAATTGATAGTATTTTGAAGAGTCTAGCTGAATGCAATCAGCAATCTTGAAGAAATGAGTGGCCTGTTCACTTCAAAATTGTTCTAATGAACTCTGACTTCATCCATATATCCTCAAGAAATTAATTGAATGGCCTTTAAAAAGAAGTAAAGCAATCCCCAAAACCACAACAACCCTTGACCAAAAACAATTTCGAAGTGAATAGCACAAATGCACCCCAACAACCACTACATACATTTTTAAAAATAAATTGCATGACCCTCTAGCTCAGTGGTCACAAACTCCAGTCCTGGAGGGACGCAGTGGCTGCAAGTTTTCATTCTAACCCTTTTCTTAATTGGTGACAATTTTTGTTGCTAATTAACTCCTTTTCCTTTCATTTTAATGGACTTGCTTTTAAGATTTGGTCCCATATATTTCTTCATCGCTCCTCAGAATTGCTTCATTTCTTTCTTTAAATGGCACCCAAACAGAAACAAAATCGGAAATGAGTCAACTAACAGAAGGCCAACTATGTCAGGGCCTCCAAGTCCAACCAATTTCACTCCAACCAGTTACTTAATTAGGCGCCAAGTCTTAATGTTAATTAAACCTGTTTTTTCATTCCATGGCTTTTTGCTGCTCACATTGTGCAATAGCAGACATTTCCAAAATTGTTGATTTTCTCTTTCCTAAGAGCACATTTAAAATGTTTTGCGAATCTGAGCAGATCAGCACTTCTGAAATCTTCATCTTTCTTTATTTTAAGATATTTTATGATAGACACAATTTGCTGATCATTTTGTATCTCATTATTGTTTGGCTGCTAATTAAGGAAAAAGAAACAATGAAGAGGTCTGAGTCTTCAAGAGCAGGTCAAATAAAATTCAAAAGATGTTAATTGGTAGCAAAAATGGGTCACTAATTAAGAAAAGGGTTAGAATGAAAACCTGCAGCCACTTTGGCCCTCCAGGACTGGAGTGTGAGACCACTGCTCTACCCAAAGTCAACCTAACCCTGCAGTATAAATTCTGAAGAATTCTAATTATTCATTAACCTAAAAATATTACAATTTTGAAATTTGTCATTTAATTCTAATACTGTATCTTTATTCCTAGTATTTTATCTATAACATATAAAAAGCTTTAACAATAAAGAGACCACTCGGTCAGTTCCTACTTTATTCTCTTGTATTATCCCAGGACAATGCTTGACTAAAACTTTTAGCTGTCCCTTGTGTGCTGTGGTTGCGTAGTACTGAGGTAGACACAATTAAGGTCTTAATTAAACATAAGTAGTAAGATTGATTAAGTTGTCAATCCCAAAAATGTAACCACTGTTTTATGAGAACTGTCCCAAGCAATGATTTTCAATTGCATGAAAAAGATGTGCATTTGAAATTTGCATAAAGTTCATGAAAGACGTCAAGAGATTTTCAAAATATTGAACAAAAGTATGCAACAAACAAAATTAGTAAGACAAGAGCGTTCACATGATGCCATTTCCTAGCAACCCAAAATATCCAGAGCAATATATTTTCATCTGAAGAAAAGGTAAAAAAAGCTAAAGCTGCTGCTTTGAAAATAACATCAGAAAATTTAGTTCTGCACCTGAGTTTTTGGACACCGCCAAGAAGTATATAGCGTGGAAGGGAGTATATTTTAAAAGGAAAATATTTTAAAAAATATTTTAAAAGGAAAACCCAGAGGAATCTTCAGATATAAAATGGCAGGTACAATATAGCCTCGGATCTGTTCAATTAACCCTTCAATGATCAATGCAGGTTAAGCCTTTTTTCATTCATGTGCTATATTGTTTCAGATGGTGTTAAACACTCGGAATAATAATTAATGTTGAGATAAAATATGATTTTAGAATATTGAATAAAGCAGTTGAGATTTTTACGAGATCAAATGAAAATGAAAGAAAGGCTGATTAAAAGTTTCACAGTTGTGTAAGCTAACTTCAGTTAGTACATTCAAACATGTCATCCAAGTTTGGAAACTCTTTTGGATACCAAAAGAAAAAAAAAAAAACACACCAGGAAACGCTTGGACTTCAGGTTCTCATATAAAGGTAGTTCATAAACAGCAAGCTGAACTTTTCCATTTTGGCAAGACAGTCCTTTGTTTTCACCATTGAAAACTATAGCCTCAGGGAGATCACATTGGTAATGTAACCTTCCAAAGCAGTTCTCGTTTGTCAGCAGACATTTTGCTCTTGTTCACATTCTTGAATTATGTATCCCATATGAAACCCTATTACAAAATTTTCGTCATGATCAATGATTAATAAACACAATACCTTCAGTTGATTAAGAATTCTAAACATGTATGTACCAAGTCGAGAGAGAGGTTGGGAGCTGATGCACCACTAAACAATGAACCACCTAGATTGTGACCCGAGTACAGCAGTTGACACCTCAGCACCACACTGGAACAGTTTGAGTTTTTTATTTACAGTGGCTGGGGAGATTATCAGTCAAAGGATTTGTGGGCACTGAGTTTTATATTACAAAAATATTTCTGCCCACTAGTAAGATGCTCAGCAGATGCCTTCTGAAGTTTGCCTCATGCTCAGCAGATGTTGCCACTCTTCTTTTCCTATCTATTTCACCTTCTCAAGCAGCAAACCATAAGAAAGTCGCAATTCCCGATAACTTCATGGAGGTTACTACTACTCCAATATTTTGCTTCACTAGCATGTATCATGTCATAAGCTTTTGATTAAGACCAAGATCAAGGTTCTATTTGTAGTGGTTTACAGCAGTATATTCAGATACAGAAGTAGCACATTAACCCACATTAATTTAAGGACTGATCGACACAATATCAAAATTGTTAGTGCTGCTTCCTCATAAAGCCAGAGACCCAGATTGAAGTCTAGATGTAGTCACTTTCTCTACATATTCACCCTGGTTTTTGTGGGGTTTTTTTCTGTGTACGCCAGCTTTCTCATATATCCTGAATATGTACAACCTTTCTGCTCTAAAGTGCTTCTGTGTAAGTGAGAGCAGGTACATGCATTAGTGTCCCATGGAATTAACTTGCACCTCATCATGGACTGGTTTCTGATTTAAACCCAGTACTTCCAGAACTTCCCTGTCTCCACCCCCCCACCCCCCCATGGGAATACACGTTA
>JANRMT010062814.1:29028413-29041621 GCA_026402145.1 Polypterus bichir lapradei | reverse complement strand
AATCTGAGGAATCCTGCTGTCATTTTTTTTGCAAAAGGAATCATTTTAATAAAAATATCTAAAGAATTATAACACCACATTTTGGTACTGCTTATATTATGGATATATAGACATTAATATTTACTGATGACTAACCTCAATAAAGTCACATTTTACTGACAACTCAAGAGGGTGGAGAGAAGACTAAGTTCCATTAAATGATTTATACCACAAACCCTGGCTGCTGCTATACTTAAAAAAATCATTTAAAATGAATTTTTAATATCAGCTGAACTCTTTACTATTTGCAAGAGACCTCCAAACAAAACAGAATGGAGTAAGGCCTAGACCATATGACTAATGGGAATTTCTTTTTTACTTTTTCTTTGCATTAATCTGTAGCCAGCTGAGATTTTGAAGACTATTATTTATTGATTTCTAATTTAAAGTCCCAAGACTGCCTTTGTCAGCCACAGTGGGTGAATCAGTATTCATGTCTTTATCTTTTCTCCTGCTCTGCTGGCATCCATTTCTCTCTTAAGGCAATGCATTGTAGGGAAACCTCAAGAACGAAGTCTAACCTCTCGGCTGTTTTTCATAGAAATGGATGGATCTTTTCACAACACGCAGTAGGAGCTCTATCACCACTTAAATAAAAGAGATTGTGAAAAATGTGCCTTCTACTGCATACTAGCATTGTCCAGGCTGTTGGCGAAGTAAGCATTTGACACCAGCAGGTCTTAAAAATGACAAAGTAATGGTGACTATGAAATGTGTCCTTATTTTCATCAACATACACCTCACACAGATGTTAGGCTTTATTTTGCATTACCTTTTCTGAGACCTTTTCAATGAATTGTTACAATGCTAAAGTATACGTCTGTTGATGTATGTGAACTATTATTTATTCAACTATCCATTTATTTATTTATGAAATAGACCAGACTTATATGAGTTTTCTATCAGTAATTTATAGCATGGAATACATTGATTCCTCTTCAGACCCACTTAATAGTCATTCATTAATTTTCCACCTCTTCTCCAAGACTGTGTTGCAGTGCCTTAGCAGTGAGGCCCACATGACCCTTTCCCCACCCACATTTACCAGATCATACAATTGGATACCAAAGTATTTCCAGGCCATCTGGGAGATATAATCCTCCCAGTGAGCCCTGGGTTTTCCCCAGGGTCTCTTCCCACTGGTCATGCCCATAAAACCTCCACAGGGAAGCATCCGGGAGGCATCCATATCAGATGCTTGAACCACCTCAGCTGGCTCCTCATGATGTGGAGGATTAGTGGCTCAACTCCAAGCCTCTCTCAGATGTCTGTGCTTCTCACCTTATCTCTAGGGGAGAGCCCAGCCAACCTGTGGAGAACTATAATTTCGGGTAACTGGAACCCGCAATGCTGTTCTTTCCATCATTACCCAAATTTCATGACCATAGGTGAGGGTAGGGACATAGATCAACTGGCTTACCTACTGACTAAGCTTCTTCATAACCACTACTGTCACCAACCCTAACCACCTGTCAATCTCGCCATCCGATTTCCCCTAAGTCTCTGATGTACTTAATTCCCATTGATTTCCACATTCATTTCACCACTCAGTGCCAAACTATTACATGTGTTAGGCATTCCCTAAATTTCAAAACTATGAACTTAAATGTATGTTATATACTGATTGTCATGATATAACTTGTGCCTTACGGTTATGCTGATTAGCAATTATGTGTTCTCTCAATAGTTGATACATAAAACAAACAGCTTTGTTTTGAAAGTTTGAGGAGAATGACCAATTATGGGCTGCAAACATTTCTGTGATGGGCTGAAAAGAATCATAGTGAGTGGACATGGTCAAGATGTAAATAGGGTCCAAAAGGAGTATGCATTAGAAGATGGTAAAAAGGAAGGACTTATCCATGTTCCTGGCACTTGGCTGACAGGGAACCACAACAATATAAATTGTCATGATCACAGTAGCAAACAATACTTCTAGTACAAGACTAATACTTTAACCAAGCCACCATAAACACAAGATACAAGACTGTACTAATTTGCACAGATCCACCTTCAATGTGTCTAAACATGATTCATGGGGCACCAAACACTGTCTAAGACAAATGACTGAGGGGGAACATAAAGACTAAAGTCTATAATTGTCATGAACATGTTGGACATTGTCCTGATTTTTTTTTCAAGTTTTCAATTATTTTTATTTGTGTTCTTAATACATGAGTTCTGCCATATTGTTGAAGGTAACAATCCTGTTACTAACCAACTGGTTTGCAACCTGTGATGTTGTCGTACTGTTCCTATAAAACATGTTGGAAAACATTAACTTATGTCTGAAATTTCCCAGAAATTTGAACAGTTTCACAAAACTTTATTTTATGAAAGAGGAACTCTTATAGGGGTTAATTAACTTTGACTTTCTAAATTCATCATTAACAAAATCCTTTACCATTACAATGTGCTTATTCACGTATGGCATCTTGCTAATGAACCCTATCTGACTTCTAACCACTCTCTTAATTTGCTGAAAACCAATTGTAACTTTTCTGTCACAAAAATTAGGGGTAGAGTTAGGGTTAGGAACAGCAAAACAAACCATTTGGACATTCCTTTTCTGAAAAAAAAATCCCTGAAAAATTTGAGAATTCCTTAAAACTCTACATCCACAACAGGATACTTATTTTATTAACAATTTATAGAGAAGGTCTAAATGTAATGTATGATGTAATGATGTCCTGGCATGGGAAGCCACAGTCACACTGGCCAGTCAAGCTTCAAAGATGTACCAAATGTTCACCACAATTCAGAAAAGTAACTTGGTGGTCAAACCAAAAATGATGAGATCACCACATCTTGGTGGTTCTCAACTAGATGGTGTACAGACATCATCAAGAAATGTGTGGTTAGGTACAGCCCATGCTGTTTGGCGCTCATGTTAGGACATTACATGCTTAAACTGTACTGTGTAGTTTTAGTCCCTGCACTGCAAGGACATAGCAGATGAGTGCTTATATTGGGTAAAAGCTAAAAGGTTTAATATTTCTTTGTTACACTGATTTACAAATATAAGAGAGTAAGTGGCCTGAACATGTCTTTTAAGATGAACACTGCATTAAATAAACTGAAATGAATTGAATTACAGTGCTAGAAAAAGTCAAGAGGAGCTACTAGACTAATTTTGTGACTGAAGAATATAAAGTTTAAAAATTTGAATCTCTTTATCTCTTTATATATAAAATCCAACGTCTGTCTGTTGTTATGTCTGTCTGCTTTTCACGAGAGAACTACATAACGGATTTAGATTGGGTTTTTTTCTATAATTTGCTTGAACATTCCAGTTGATTTTGGAATTTCTCTCATTGCACTAAGTATTATAGTTCAGCTGCAGCACCAATTTATTTGTGCAAATCCAAGAGACAGGTTGAGGGCCGAGGGGAGTGGGAGGCAGGACCTCAGTAGTAGGGAGCTGGGTGGGGCCCTCCTCACTCAGCTAGTCTTAAATAAATGGAGATTAAGAGGAGATTAAATTTATGGATGGAATATCCCAGCACCTCCGAATTCAGGGGTTTTCAAGAAGAACACAGGACACAGATACCATTAAAGTTAAGAGTACATTTTACACACAGATACATGGAATAAAATATCAAGTATTCAACAATATTTTCGATTGATAGTTTAAGATGGGTTGAGCCACCCATTTCAGCAAATCAGTTCTAAAATCTGTGCAATTGGTTAATTAACTTAATGAGTCACATTGTGTAACTTGCAATCAATTCTACATTAGCCATTAGGCCACAATGCCTGTCTGAATCTGTAAGATTCATAAGATGGTGTGGTCATTGTGCTAAGCGCGTTTTCATTGGCGGAAGCCTTAGAAGGTGCAGGGCCTTTCGGCGGCATCTTGGGGCTTTAACTTTTAAACTGCCACATACTTGGGGGATGATGCATCCCTGGACGCCAAATACTTTTTTGCTGCACTTTAAGTAAACCTCACAATTCACAAAGAAAAAGTTAAATTTTAATAGAACACTTTTTTCATGCAATGAGCTTCACAATTACTGCAACACTGATCATTTTACACACTGCAAATGAACTGTAAAAACTATTTAAAAAACTACTAGAACAATACGTACAAGGTGTAACTGATGCCATGGATGAAATCACCGAGCCAATGGCGCTTGAACTGGCTGCATGCAAGCACACAGAGCGCTGATTCTGGCAGGCAATAGTAGAGCAGCTCAATCCCAGAGACAGTCAGGCTGCAGTGCTGCAGGGTTTCACGCTTGGGTCACAGAATTGCACAGAATCACAGGGGATTGTAGAGACAGGAACTTTATTCAAACATTTCAAACAAACATGTCTCAGAAGTAAAATGAGCTCAGTATGCAGTTAGTTATCGATTAAAAGAATAGGCAAACATCATAGGGGAGCACAATAGGAGCGGGACAAGCAACAGGAGAAGAGGATGTCTGGGGGAGGAGAGAAAACAAAGCAATCAGCCAAAAAGGACAAGTGCTGTTCAGGCTTTTAAGTATGCGTAGTGTTGCGCGAGAAGCATATCACGCGACACAGCAGCCGCAAGTAAGCCCAGCAAGTAAGGGAGCAATGTGAAGGAAGTCTATCAACATTTTTTAAGAGGGCTTTTTTGAAGAACACTCAGCTGGGGATGCATCACAGTCAATCAGCAGCAAGGAGAAATGAATAACGCTTTAGCGGTCTAGTGCCACTAAGATTCACACCATAGAAAAGACGGTGATATTTTTTTTTTATGGTGGAGATTCCAGGGACGCACCCAGCCTTGGCCCGACCCGCAGGCACTCACAAACAGAGACCAAAACAAAGCAAACTGGTAATCAAAGAGCAAATAAGGAATGTAATGAAAACAAATGAAAAAAATGAAAACAACGATACCATCCCTGTTCCCCTTACAGCGATTACACATTAAATACAACAAAGCACAAACAAAACACACAGAGTAAATCATGAAAAACGTTTATGAAAAACGGCAAAAGATGAAATGTAATGATGAAAATTAGTCCAGAGATCCATACATTGAATGGGAATGATAGTCCTACCGCTAGTTCCTGAAATGGTGAAGACGGGTGGACGGGTTCAGGAGTGCTCCTTTCTTTGCAGGATGGCCATGAACCCACTTACAGTCCTCATGTACACAGACGGCAGACAATCCAGACGCACGAAACAATCCAGGACAAAACGAATAAGTACAGGTAACCCAACAGAAGGCAGGCAGACAGGAACTTGTAACACAAATTATAAAAACTTGCTTTTGGTCACTGGACCCCTTTTTAAAAGCCGCTCTGACATCCTTTGACCCTAACAGCCTCAGCACCCTCAGCAGAAGACCAATCAGAGCCACTGTAGGGACTGCTGGGAGTTGCAGTTTCAAATTTTATTGGCTACTTTCACCATCCCAAGCCACGTTTTCCAATACAGTTGCTTCCTGGTCTCTCTACAGTGTAGTATTGCCACGATAAAATTCATAAAAATTGCAGAGGATATTTGCGGTTTCCACTAACAATTATTAGATAGGTTCTAAAAAAAAATCCGCCAATGACTGAGGCCGCGAACTCTGAACTGCGACTTCGTGGGGGTCTACTGTACTATAATACCTTATAAGCAGTGGTAAGTCTGTGATATCTGAGGCATTCTGACAAAGGCTACATATTAATAATACAATAGGGAAAAGTAGAGCAATATATTACTCTACCAAGACAAAACAGTAGTAAAGCATCAACAGGGGTTCAAATTGATGTCCAAAAACAAAGCAGAAAAAACAAAAAGTTAACTGTGGATTTTAGCCCCAGATATGAAAACATAACATCTGATTTGAAAAAGGGGTAATTTTGGAGTTTTTGAGATAAAACTAGAATGTCAATCATGTGTTTTATATGTACAATGCCTTAAATAGGTCACAGCGGACTTACACCACCTGACAGGCAACCATGTGTGGAAACAACAAATGCTAAAGATGGCAGCAGGACAATATCACCAAAATAACAATGAAAGTATTCAACTGCTTAAAATAAAAAAATTATGTACAAAAGATTTGAAAGACGAATTCTAGCAAAAAGATACAAAAAGCCTTGGCAGACAAAGTCTTTACCTCTTTATCCCTAGAAAAGTACTCAAAAATGATTTATCACTCTACCAGTTTAAGGTAAGATACATTTCTTAGTTTGTTTTCTACTTTTTCCAATGTATTGCTCTTCATCCAACAAAATACATCCTTTCATTTATTCTGGAAAACTAATTTTTTAGTACAGGTATACATAGTCCTTTTACATTGTTTCTCCTTGGACTCAAAAATCACCTTGCATATCACTAATGATGTATATTTCTTTGTATTGTGGCCTTGATGTCTTTCGATGTACACATTTGAAACACCCCTAAAAAGAGGTTACTATACGCTGGAAATCATGGTAGCTGGGAGTGGATTACAAATTATATTCTGTTAACATGTGTTAGGTCTCACTTCAAAATATGCATGAAAGCAACAGACATGACTTTCCAGCCAGACTGCATATAATGTAAAGTCAGAGCATATACCACATAGAAGTGAATTTTAGCTGTGCTACACATATAAAATGATGATATAAAGAAAAACATGGGGAAATTAACAATTCATGCAGAAGCATATCTCACAGTGATGAGGAAGATATCTGGGTGCAGATCTGTTTAGTGGCTCACTGCACTGCAAATGCTTCTACTTATTTCTGTTCTTTCTTTTTTAAAAGACACAGTACATTTTCACAGTTTTCCTGACATTTTAAATTCCCTTAAGATTAATCCAGCCATCTTTGTCATTGTTGTTACTGTGGTGACCAACAGCTCAAATCCTTTTCTTACCACTATATTTATTTACCGCATTTAAGTGCCAGAACATTTGTTTTACTTCCACCCGACCTGTGGTACCAGAACAGCATTTGGGCTCTATATTAAACTCTATATTGGTCCAGCTTGAATCTCTCTTTTGCAGAGTCTGTGTTTCCAAACATGGAAATGCAACTCTCAGTGGTCACTTTTTTAGATCTACATTGGGGATGAGGCAGAACATCCTGTATGTGTGTGAAAATGTCTAATTCTCATGGACCATGCTTCATAAGGAATGTTTCCAGTACTACTTGAACCCATGCCTCAATTAATTCATGCTAGAAGTAAAAGGAGGTCCTACCCAGACCTAGATGTATAATTAACTTGAGATCCTAAATTAACTTTTTCTTTGACTTCTTTCTCTAAAAAACAAAGACACATGATTAGCTCTGGTCACTGAAACCTAGATGTCCACCTTCAACCATCTTCTGCTGAGCTTATTTGGGCTACTCTCTAATCCACTTCTCCCTTTCATCTGTCCTAATTTTTCCTACACTAGCTCAAAATTTGTTAATCTCTTTTTATACATGGGAACTGACTGATTAGGGTTCTACACAATTATACACTCAATGGCAACTTTACTACAACTGTTTGTTCACGCAAATATTGTTCACACGATCATTCGATAAGTGGTCCCCTAAGGCAGAGCAGGCTCTGAGAGACTGTTTTGGAACTACAGACTGGGATATCCTGCAGGGATCATATAGTGAGAACATTGAGGAGGTTGTTGACTGCACTACTGAGTACATCAACTTCTGTATGGACATTGTAGTTCCAGTAAGAACAGTACGCTGCTATGCTAACAACAAGCCATGAATTACAAGTGACATCAAGGGCCTTTTGAAACAGAAGAAAAGGGCTTTTAAAGGCGGTGATCAGCATGAGCTCAAGCGCGTGCAGAAAGAACTCCGAGTCCAGCTCCGGGCAGTGAAGGAGCAGTACAGGTGAAAGCCAGAGCAGAAGTTGCAAAACAACAGCATGAAGGAAGTGTGGTATGGGATGAAGATCATCACTGGCTGCAGCTCGAAGCGGGGTGCCACCATCGAGAGAGACGTGGAGAGAGCAAACCAAATGAACAACTTCTTCAACAGGTTTGACCACCCTAACCCACTCTCACCTCGGAGTACTGCATCCTCCAACCATCCTTCTGCTGATTCCATGGAGTATTCATTGAGTATCACCATGACTGCTGAAGGCCTGTGTGCTGGAGCTGGGGAGTCCTATACAGCGCATCTTAAACCTGAGCCAGGAACAGGGTAGAGTAACGAGGCTTTGGAAAACATCTTGCATCACCCCAGTCCCAAATGTATCACGTCCTAGTGAGCTGAATAACTTCCGGCCTGTCGCTCTGACGTCACATGTGATGAAGACCATGGAACAGCTGCTGCTTCACCACCTGAGGCCACACGTCCGCCATGCCCTCGACCCTCTGCAGTTCACATACCAGGAGAAGGTGGGAGTGGAGGATGCCATCATCTATATGCTACACCGATCCCTCTCCCACTTGGACAGAGGAAGTGGTGTTGTAAGAATTATGTTTCAGGACTTCTCTAGCACCTTCAACACCATTCAACCTCTGCTCCTTAGGGACAAGCTGACAGAGAAGAGAGTAGATTCATGCCTGGTGGCATGGATCATAGACTGTCTTAAAGACAGACCTCAGTATGTGCGTCTCGGGAACTGCAGGTTTGACATTGTGGTCAGCAACACAGGAGCGCCGCAGGGGACTGTACTTTCTCCAGTCCCATTCAGCCTATATACATCGGACTTTCAATACAAGTCGGAGTCCTGCCACGTGCAAAAGTTCGCTGATGACACCACTATCGTGGGCTGCATCAGGAGTGGGCAGGAGGAGGAGTATAGGAACCTAATCAATGACTTTGTTAAATGGTGTGACTCAAACCACTTACACCTGAACACCAGTAAAACGAAGGAGCTGGTGGTGGGTTTTAGGAGACCCTGGCCCCCCTCTTGGACCCCGTGATTATCAGAGGCGACTGTGTGCAGATGGCGCAGACCTATAAATACCTGGGAGTGCAGTTGGATGATAAATTGGACTGGTCTGCCAATACTGATGCTCTGTGCAAGAGAGGGCAGAGCCGACTATACTTCCATAGAAGACTGGCGTCCTTCAACGTCTGCAATAAGATGCTGCAGATGTTCTATCAGACGGTTGTGGCGAGCGCCCTCTTCTACGCGGTGGTGTGCTGGGGAGGCAGCATAAAGAAGAAGGACGCCTCACACCTGGACAAACTGGTGAGGAAGGCAGGCTCTATTGAAGGCATGGAGCTGGACAGTTTGACATCTGTGGCAGAGCGATGGGCGCTGAGCAGGCTCCTGTCAATAATGGAAAATCCACTGCATCCACTGAACAGGATCATCTCCGGACAGAGGAGCAGCTTCAGTGACAGACTGCTGTCACTGTCCTGCTCCACTGACAGACTGAGGAGATCGTTCCTCCCCCACACTATGCGACTCTTCAATTCCACCCTGAGGGGTAAACGTTAACATTATACAAAGTTATTGTCTGTTTTACCTGCATTTTTATCACTCTTTAATTTAATATTGTTTTTTATCAGTATGCTGCTGCTGGAGTATGTGAATTTCCCCTTGGGATTAATAAAGTATCTATCTATCTATCTATCTATCTATAATCAGCCAATGGCACATGGCAGCCACTCAGTGCATTTAGGCATGTAGATATAGTCAAGATGACCTGCTGAAGTTCAAACCAAGCATCAGAATGGGGAAGAAAGGTGATTTAAATGACTGAACGTGGCATTGTTATTGATGTAAGATAGGCTGGTCTGAGTATTTCAGAAGTTACTGATCTACTGGAATATTCAAGCATAATCATCTCTTGGGTTTACAGAGAATGGACCAAGAAAGGAAAACTATCCAGTGAGCGTTACTTCTCCGGGCAAAAATGCCTTGTTGATGCCTGAGGTCAGAGGAGAATGGCCAGGCTTGTTCAAGCTGATAGAAAGGCAACAGTAATTCAAATAACCACTTCTTATGACCAAGGTATGCAGAAGAGCATCTCTGAATGCACAACATGTTGAACCTTGAAGCAGATTGGCTGCAGTAGCAGGAGACCATATTTGCTGCCACTATTGTCAGCTAAGACCAGGCAACTGAGGGTATAATTTGCATGGGCTCGCCAAAATTGAACAACAGAAGGTGGGAAAACATTTCTAGGTGTGCTGAGTCTCGATGTCTGCTGCAACATTTGGATGGTAGGGTCAGAATCTGGAGTCAATAACATGAAAGCATGGATCCATTCTGCCTTCTTTCAATAGTTCAGGCTGGTGGTGGTGGTTTAATGGTGTGGGGTATATTTTCTTGGCACACTTTGGGCCCCTTAGTACCAACTGAGCATTGTTCAAATTCCACAGCCTCCCTGAGTATTGTTGTTGAACATGTCCATCCTTTTATGACTGCAGTGTACCCATGTCTTGACTACTTCCAGCAGAATAACCAGAATAACGTGCCATGTCTCAAAGCTCAGATTATTTCAAACTGGTTTATTGAACATGACAATGAGTTCACTGTACTCAAAGGGTCTCTACAGTCACCAGATCTCAATCCAATAGAACACCTTTGGGATGTGGTGGAAAGGGAGATTCACATCATAGATGTGTAGCTGATAATTTTGCAACAATTGTGTGATGCTATTGTGTCAATATGGATCAAAATCCCTGAGGAATGTTTGCAGCACCTTGTTGAATCAATGCCATGAAGAATTAATGGCAGTTCTGAAGGCAAAAGGGCGTCCAACTCGACACTAGCAAGGTGTACCTAATAAAGTGGCCTGTGAGTGTATATTTCTGACAAAGGTTATAAGGAGAGCAAAACATTCACATTGGCATTTGGACAGCATACAAACATGGCATTGTGGTTAAGACCACAGCAATGGACAGCAGCCCTTATCACCAGTGTCATAGATTTTGATCCATTACAGCAAAGGCATTAATATAAAGCAAACTCCACAAGGATGACACATGACAGGAAGGGTATCCTGGTTATGAGTAGTAGGACTTGCTGCCCAATTCAAAGAACAGGAACCTTCAATATATGGATGAATTGCAAGTTAACACTCCTAGAGTTTTAGTGGATATCCTTGACACCATAAATGAATCCACAGATTGATATAGAAGTTATAACAGAAAGGGGGTGCAAACCTTGGGGTTTTATTAAAGGGTTAATATGGATTAGGGACATAAACTACAGGTAACCAAACCTGTTAAAGCCCCCATCATCAGGGGCTAGGCCAAGTGGCATGGAACTACAGGGTGACCACTGTCTCCAAATCTCTCTTCCCTTAGCCTGAGGAAGATATAAATATTCAGGGTGTTCAATCAGATCCACCTATAGACAATATCCAAACCACAGACTACAGAAGACTATCAGCTCTACTTCAAGGAACTCAGGTATTGTTAAGTTTTATGAGAAATTCGCTTTGGATGCTACTTGTATCTAACTAACCCTAACCTAACTTCATTTTTTCAGTCACTATCTATATAGAGCTCATAACTAAAATTGATGATGACAATGTGCATTGACCACTGTGGTATACAACTATTCAAATTCACATCAGAATTATGATTACTTAAAAAACACTTTTCAAATGGCAAAAGCTGCAACATGAGTTAGCCTATACGTTATCAGAATGTCACAGCTGTACGTCGTCTGTACAGTTCACCTGTTCTTCCAAATAAGCCTTTTGCAGAGCAAAATGCATTGGTAAAATAAAGTGCAATGACAATTGTCATTGTAAAATTAAATATTCTGACAGTTACAGTAGATTCTGTACAATGCATGTTTGTATATACTAATTTTTTAAAGAAGTGACAAACTTAATTAATGATTAATTGTGCACAATGACAATAAACTATTCTACAAATATAGATAAATTCTCATTGGATTGTCCATTCCCCCACATGGATAACAATAAACATATAATCATATCACCAATATACAGCTTTTAACAATTTAATAATTACAGTCCAGGTTTAAAAAAGGCATTATGAAATTTTGTAAAAAGTGCTGATGCTGTGTACATTGCAGAAGATGAACAATTATTATATCTCTTAAAGAAGAGAATTGTTTTTTTCCTACCATTACAATTGGTATTCAAATGGATTAAAGTGCAGCTTCTTTTTCACTTGCTCACAATGCTCCTGCTACTGAGAAAACAGTGGACAAAACCCAACCTTTCCTGTCTACTTGCTGTTCTAAAACACTGACTTTAAAACACACAGTCATACGTCACTCCTTTAGGATTGCCCTTTCACAAAAGCAGTTCAGTAAAATCAAACTAACAATAATATATAATATGTAGTATGATGAGGTTAATAGCATAGCCCTTCATCCCATAGGCATATTTAACACATTTATTACTTATATTCATATTCATACTTAATATAAATACTTAATAAAAGTCACCACAAAAATCAAACCCACACCTGACCTGTAATTTGAGCACTGCAGTTTATGGCTAATAGTAAAAAATGGACCAAAATTATTTTCAAATTATATTATGAAGTTAGCATGTTGATTATTCCCAATGAGTTTTTTTTCAGCATTTTGTCAATGATTCATTCTCAGTGCATTTTATTTAACAAACAGATTTGAAATCATTGATCTCTTTGTTAAGGTCATTTATCATTTACATTTCCTGACAGGAAATATTTATTTAGATTCCAAAACTTGTTTTGAATGTCCTACTGGGTCATATGCACAGTAACAGGTTTTATGGGCTCATGATTTAGTAATTTAGATAGATAGATAGATAGATAGATAGATAGATAGATAGATAGATAGATAGATACTTTATTAATCCCAAGGGGAAATTCACATAATCCAGCAGCAGTATACTAATACAATGAAACAATATTAAATTAAATAGTAATAAAAATGAAAAAAAAAAAAAAAATGTTAGCATTTACTCCCCCGGGTGGAATTGAAGAGTCGCATAGTGTGGGGGAGGAACGATCTCCTCAGTCTGTCAGTGGAGCAGGACAGTGACAGCAGTCTGTCACTGAAGCTACTCCTCTGCCTGGAGATGATCCTGTTCAGTGGATGCAGTGGATTATTCATGATTGACAGGAGTTTGCTTAATGCCCGTCGCTCTGCCACAGATGTTAAACTGTCCAACTTTACTCCTACAATAGAGCCTGCCTTCTTAACAAGTTTGTCCAGGCGTGAGGCGTCTTTCTTCTTTATGCTGCCTCCCCAGCACACCACCGCGTAGAAGAGGGCACTCGCCACAACCGTCTGGTAGAACATCTGCAGCATCTTACTGCAGATGTTGAAGGATGCCA
>JANRMT010062814.1:28964389-29018413 GCA_026402145.1 Polypterus bichir lapradei | reverse complement strand
TGATGAATATGGTGCTGTGTTGCATGCTGGTGGGATATGTAAAAAAGATTTTACTACATGTCATGTCATTTTCTAACCCACTTAATCCAGACCACGGTCATGGAGTTGTGGCAGGAGCCTATCCCACCAAACACAGGGCACAAAGCAGGAACAAACCCTGGACAGGGCACCAGTCCATTACAGGGCAAGCACACACCCCCACAATTTAGGGCCAATTTAATATCACCAATTCAACTAACATGCATGTTTTTGGAGGAAACCAGAGCACCCAGAGTAACCCCACACAGATATTGGGAGAGAATGCAAACTCCACATAGAGAGGACCTGGGACACAAACATGGGTTTCTTTACTGTGAGTCAGCAGCACTACCACTGCACCATTACGCCACTCTGATTTTACTACATGTGACAATAAAATTAAACTTGATATAAAGAATGTGTTTTACATTTCTAGTGGGCACCTAAGTGACAGAGGTGTTGGCTAGGTGGGGGTAGAACACAGCCTATTTCCTGTAATTTTCAAGATGGCAATAAAAAGACCATAAAAAGGAGCTAAAGGCAATTTGCTGCCAATACCCAAGACCTTGCAGTCATCCTTTCCTTTTTCCTATTCAAATTTTTAGTTTACCCACGTCATCCAGCTTTTTTGTTGTTGAATGCCAGGACCCTTCACCTCAACATTGGATGCAAGGCATGAAACAACACTACTGAATTTAGAGTGTGAAAATTTTTAGAGCAAGGATCGAATTGTCAGAAAGGTAGGACAGCCTGAAGTTGTTGAGACAGCTTAGTGGAGGTGTCACTCTTAATAGGTGCTAGTTCACTATATTTACTCCTTTTTGATTATCGTTTCCTTCAGTTTAGATTTTTGTTGTATCTTGAGCAAGCATATGCTGGCACAGTTTCCAATAGCACACAAAGTAATGAGTCGAAAAATCCACCCCACCCACAACCTGTCCAAAGCTGACAATGGATGGCCCGAAGGCAATGCTTCCAGAAATCACTTTCTGAAACTTTGTTCGGCTGAGCTCACAGACAAATCATTTGAAAATTGAAATTGAAATGACCCAATTAGTTTGTCTCATACCTACCCCTCATGAATATTATTTAACTGCTAGATTATCCAAAAATCCTCATATTAAAGTAAATACTCGTATATATTCCAATATATTAAAATGTAGGTTAAGTAATCTGGATGCCACATGTAAATTTATATTGTATAAGTGCTTTCTTATATATGTTTTGCATTATTGTTGATATTTCCAATTTTTTTGCTAACAATGCATCTCCATGAAGTACACACAAAGACAGACAAAAGAAGCAAATGCAGCTTCCAAACAAATATGACACCTGAAATGGAATGCTCTGGGCATGCTATTGGATGTGATCAAAAAGAAAGCAGAATTGGGTACAGGTCAGACTGACTCCCAGTAATACAGGTGAAAAACACAAATAAAATTGCTGGAGATTGCCCAAACATGTTAAATGTAATCATGAATCAAGTCTTTTTTACTGCTGTTAAAAAAAATGCAGCCAGTGGACAATGAATTGGGCATGTAGGGGCGACTTGACATTTTACAGCATAGGATGTCAGTTAAATTATGTGGCAGGAGGAGACCGTCTATAAATTCAATGCATGCATAAACTAAACTCACTAGTTTTTTTTTTTATCACCTTTACAGTATAGTCAAAAACGTAATACAGGAGACCTTAATATTTCTTTTTCATTACCCGGTATTGTTCTAGGCATTGTGTGTCAAGTCAGAAGCCACATAAGACACAAATTGTGTATTGTCTAAGCCTTGGTTAGATAAATGACCATTTCAAATATTGAAGGAGTTCTTTAAAGTGGTGATTTTAATGCTATTATAATACCAAAAGAAAAATCAGAAATATAGCAGTCATGTTACGTTTTCTTTAATGACAAAGAAAATGAGCTTTTGCCTGCTGTGATGAATGCTTAAAGTTGTAGTGCAAAGCAGCAGTTGGTCAGACATCTTAGGTTTAAAAGTAAGAAGCCTGTCTGTTTTACTGATTTCAATATAAGCTAAACAGTTAGCCTTAGATTTTTTTTTTATTCTTGCTCTCTGTCGCTAGGTTTTCCAAAGGTAGCTAAATTCTATAAGCTTATTTGGTTTCTTTTTTTTCTCATTTTATAGGACAGTTTAGCTATTATCTAAACAAATGCGCTTGATGGACTGAATGGTCTCCTTTCGTCAAATTCCAAATATTCTATGCTCTGTCATTGCTGTCTTTCTTGAGAACTAGCATTCTATGTCTGGATTTGATATCTGCCATGTGCAGTCAAGTTAGACTGTAGTGGATTAGGCAAATTTCATAATGAATGGATGGATGGAAATATTTTTGAAACAGAAAATGTTAAAAACATTTCTGGCCAGTAGTCATTTTTGGAAGTCCACAATGTGATGAGGTAGGTAGTTCTACTTTTAGGACCTGTATCAATACAGAGTTACAATTTATAGCAAACCCAATCAACTTTGAATGGTTTTTAATCTAGTTGTATATAATGCATGGTTTAAAAAAGGTGCCCGGTTTCCCGTGCAATTTTTTAACCTTTCATTTATGAGCAACATACAGAATATCTGTTCACCTTCATTAATGAATGAATTAATAATTTTATTGTATGTCTGTGAATAGTATAAATAAACATATCATTTAAAAAATACATTTAATAAATACAAGTTGCATCAGCCTGGGAATGAGTCACCACAACTATGAGCTGGTGAGCCAGCTGCTGGGAAACCCATAAAAACAGCATGCCTGCAAAGTCGCAGAATAATTCCATCTAGTCCTTTTAAGGTCAGCAAGCTACAAATAAAAGCAATGTAAACATCAAAGAATCTATATCTGGTTGCTACAATACATTTTAGTGTGTTCTATAATGTATAAAAATTTCTACATGTAAAACAACTATTGCTTAATAGTAAGCAGAGTGCACAATACAATGTAACTGCAATTTTTTTCATGTGCCTTTCTGGTCTTTAGAAGGATCTTTGTTTTTGAGTTGCTGTGTTTGTGCTATAGTACTTCACCAAAGAGAATTGTTTTTTCCTCCAACTCAATTTTTTTTAACAAAGATAGGAAATCCACAGTGGATAGGCTGACAGTCAGAAAAATGACACACAGAAGCAGAGCCACACACCTCACAATTGTGATAATTTAGTAAATTAGCAGAAATAGCACATAAACAAAAAAGAACATATGAAATAGGCAAAACTTTGTTATATGGTGGCCTGGTGGCACAGTGGTTGGCACTGCAGGTTCACAGATCCAGTGTCCTGGGTTCCAATCCTAGGCCCAGTTGTTCCCTAAGAGTCTGCATGATTTTTACTCTTGATACTCAAGTCTCTCTCTCCCATACACCTAAGATGTGCGTGCTACACCCATTTTAAATCGGCTTGCTTCAGATGTGGGCATGAATGAGCCTTTCAGTGAACTGGTATCCTGTGAAGGGTTGGCTAAACACGTTTTGTTAACACCAAGATAGGCGTTGGGCCCACCAGGACACAGAAATGGATTAAGCAACTTTAGGAATGCTGTGTTGTGTTATGCAACGCAACTTTTAGATTTTCAGTCAACCATATATTATAATTTTACTTTTAATACTTCAATCTGTGTTAAATGATGTATTTAGATAGACAGACAGACAGACAGACAGACAGACAGACAGACAGACAGACAGACAGAATGAATGAATGAATGAATGAACTTTATTTGTCACCAGGGGGAAATTTGGCTTTTACAGAAACTCTTTAAATAAATATATACATAAATAGATGAATAAATATATACAGGTATACACACACTGTAGTCTGAACATATACCAGAATAACCAAAAAGAATGGAAATTTTAAAAATATGTAAAAAGAACAAAAAACTTGTGACTTGGCAATCACAGCCACAGTGACACATCATGCAGGCATTATGCACACATATTGCCATTGGTATAAAGAAGCCCCAATAGAGTTTCTTGACCCACTTCTGCTGAATAGTTTTTTGGCTCAAAGTCCTTAGTGTTAGTGTGTTGGAGAGGATGTGGAGCATTGTTCAAAATGGCACATAGTTTTGTTTTCATTCTCTCCTTCACTACTACCTCGAGGGAACACAGAGTGTCTCCCAAACCTAAGCCTGTCATTTTAATCACCTTGATGATTCAGTGGACCTCTCTTGAAGTAATGTTACCAGCTCAGTAGACCACAGCATAGAAAATTAAACTGGCCATCACAGAGTTATAAAAGATATATATAATTATAAAAGTTATAAAAGGATGTCACTGCCCATATTAAAGGAACACAGTCTCCTAAGGAAAAAGAGCTTCCTTTGCCCTTTCAAATATATTTTCTCTGTGTTCTAAGTCCAATCCAACCTGTTATTGATGTGGACCCCCAAGCACCTATAGGAGTGCACCACCTCTACAGCCATTCACTGAATAGTGACCGGGCATAAAGGAGCTTTGGTACAGTGAAAGGCAATAACCAGTTCTTTGGTTTTGTTGATGTAAAATTGCAGACAATTCCCTTTGCACCAAGAAACAAAATTCTCCACCTGACTCCTCTCCTCTGTCTCATCTCTGTTATCAATTTACCAAATAAGTGCAGAATCATCTGAGAATTTCTGCAAGCAACGTGGCCTGGTGTTATATTTGCAGTCTGAGGTGAAAAAGAGTGAAAAGAAAAAGAGGCAGGACCGTTCCTTGTGGACTGCTCCAGTGTTGCTCACATCCACATCAGAGATACAATCCTTGTGTCTCACAAACTGCAATCTGCCAGACAGGTAGTCCATTATCCAGGACACCATAGGCTCATCCATCTGAATATCTCTGAGCTTTCCCCTTAACAGGGATGGCTGGATGGAACTGAAGGCGCTGGAGAAATCAAAAAACAACCTTCACAATGCTGCCAGCTTTGTCCAGGTGAGAATAGGACGTGTGGAGCACACAGATAATCCTAAACTCCACATTTTGTCTGATTGGCAAAATGGTGGATCCAGATGGTTTACCACAAGAGGACTCATATAGTCCAAAACCAGCCTCTCAAAGGTATTTATGATGTGAGATGTAATTGTCACTGGACTGAGGTCATTAAGTGAAGAAGCACCTGCCTTCTTTGAAAAAGGGAGCAAAGTTTTCCACAGCAGCAGCACTTTCTGGAGCCTTAGGGACAGACTGAACAGGTGACAGAGGACACCACAAAGTTGGTCAGCAGAGACCTTAAGAACTCGACGACTGACACCATCTGGTCCTGCAGTTTTTCCTGTCTGTAGCTTCATCAGTTGTCTCCTTATTGTTGTCAGATGATAGTTTACATGGAATTACTGAGAGAAATCCCTGACCTAAAAATGCCACCTGCAAAAGAATTTTCAATATTCAACAATAAACAAATGTACTTCTATAGACTTTGCAATATACCATGGCAGAGCACCCCTCTGTAAAGGGTTTTCTGTGTTACTCTTTTATTTGGGATCTTTGATTGTAATGTTTCCTTAAAACTTGTATACTTTTTATTTAAAACTTTGTTCTTAGGTGGCTAGGGTTGTTGTCTAACATCTACAGACTTCTATCTTCAATTCCTTTCCCAGTCATTATGTTTATGGTGTTTTACTATTTTCCACATTTCCATGTATCATCTGCCTATGTGCTTCCTAATAACATATGTGATGGACAGCCGGGTCCCATGCCTGGCCGGGATGCCCCTACTGCATCTGTTCTGGGGGATCAACCATGGGCACCTCGATACCTCCCCTGGGACGCTTGGTGGCAGCCTCCCTGGCTGATGGTAATTCCCCAATCGGTCGCATGGCTCCATGGGAGATGGAGTCTTCCACAGCCTGGTTGGGAGCTCGGATATCCGCTAGGAGGAGCTCCATGCAATCAACAGCCCGGCTGGACGAGTCTTCAGCTCCACCCGGAAGTGCAATTAGGACCAGGTGGTCAAGCAGCTGGAATGCTTCCGGGTGGGCTATAAAAAGGGCCAGCCACCACCACTCGATGGCCAGAGTCGGGAGGAGGAGGACTAAGCTTGAGGAGGAGTGGTGGTAAACGAGAGAGTGTTTTGGTGCTGTTGAACTGTATTTTTGGGACTGTGTATTACCTGTGGGTCACGGGGAAGACATGTGCCCATTGGCGGGGGGTGGGGTGGGGAAGAAAAATAAAAAGCCTGTGAATTTTGTACATGCCTCTGCGTCAGTCTGTGCCGGGTCGGGCGCTTATATAGCGTTTTATTACACATGATGCTTAGATTAATTGGTGATTCTGAGGTGTCACTGTGTGACTGAATGTGCCCTGAAATTATCTGGCATAATCCAATCTTCTTTCTTATGCCAATAACACTGGAATAGGCTTAAGCCTCTGTCATGATCCTCTGTTAGATTATGATTAATGAGTGAGTGAAAGACTATTACAGATGTCAAGAAATGAAATAATGACTGTTATGTTTAGGTCTGTCCCACATATGCTTGTCACCCAGTTTGCATTGCATCTGACCTCTTTTCTTCACCTCATGAATGGTGAAGCACCATGGCAGTTCCATATGCACATGCATCTGAACTGGTCTAAGAATTTCCTATAATGGTATGAAGACTGTTATCAAGAAAGCTAAGTTTAACTCAGCCTTTTGTTGCTGTGAGGCTCCTTAGAAAATAAGAATCAAAATGAGAGGAAAAAAATGAATTATTATTACTATAAAGTTCTGTTCTGTATTGAAAAATATGAATTTTTGCTTAACACCAAAAGAGTATAATAAAAAGTATTTGTTGATATTTCTATAATACAGTGCAGAGTACAATATAGTAGTCCAGCAAACAAAGAATTTGATTCCAAGTAATGGCAATAAATGCTTTCAATAGTCAATAAAAACACAACAGTATCTACTGTAAATGAAAAAAATTAATATCAGAAATAAACATATATGCATCAGACAGAACAAGTATAATAACAGGCAGACAATGTACCTATGTTGGAGTGTAATTACTTGCATTGTATAGTGTACAATACTCAGTAACTCAGTATTTTCACAATGGAGTGTTAGTTCCATGCCAAGCACATAACCATATATGCAAATTACTTAATAGTCTGCCAGTAAAACTGTTTGTGAGTCAACTGGAACAGCATTAATAACTAAAATAGTGTATTGGTTTTGATTGAAGGGTGGGGTCAGTTTGTTGCTGGGGTGTTTGGGGTCTAGGATGCTGAAAAATGCTTCCTTCAGGACATACTTGGCATAAATGTCCCGTACAGATAAGAGCCTGGCTTCAAGGCTGAAATGAGTTATTTTAACCATTCCCTGCTGGGTCTTGCAATCTACTAAAGTGCAATAGCCATACCAGATGAAAAGCAACAACTCCTTAGGCTTTGTGTTCTGCATCTGCAGAAGTTAAAGAAGATCCAGAGTGACAGATTGACTTTTATCAACCTCTAAAAAAGTGAAGTCCCTATTAAGCCTTCTTAACAAGGTAAGGCATAACCTCTGAGGTGAACAAGCTAAAGCTAGAGTCACAAAAAGCAAGGGACTAATTATGTGCTTGTTAGACTGCACGATTTATGAATGGCTTTGACTTGTCACAATGGCATTTGAGACTACACAGTTCTGAAGGTGCCACTTTGAAATTTGTGGTCTGTGATAAAGCAAAAAGGACAAAACTTTCCTTCAGAAATAGGGCAAATTGAGTTTCTAATGTCAAATTCAAAATAAATGAACAAAAAATAAATGCTACAGGTTTGCCTCTGGCAGGAAAAGATAATTAAGAGTTTGATTAGCATGTTTGACGATTGTCCTAAAGTTCTTTTAACGTACCATAACAAAAAGGTTTGCTTGTGAAAAGAAAAGTCAATGAAGAGCTTGAAAAGCATGTCTGATGATTGTCCTAAAGCTCATATAATGCACTACATCTTCACTCCCTCTTAATAAAATATGGTAACATAGAAGTGCATTAGAGATTTCATACCATTGTGCTCAGCTTCTCACACATGCGTCTTAATGTATAAATCTCTTCAGATCTAAAGCTAAAATAAGAATTTAACTTTGGGTGACCTTTATGATTGCCTCATTTTTCCTAATAGTCATTAAAATGTTTATTATATTTTATAATTGTCTTGTTATACAGTAGAGAATATGGAACACAACACACCCTCAAAGGTCTCAAAGGCATTAAATGTCATCAATAGATCACTCCTTATTATGCATATATCCCTTCATTTGGATCTTCTGAAGAGTAAATATAGGAAAAAGATGACTACTGCATGTAATCTCAAAAGTATTCAGCTTCTCCCTGTCAGCTGGTTGCTACCTGCAGTTGCCATAGTGAATCCTGGCTGCAAGAATGTAGAGAGCTCTTGAGACTGATAAAAAGTATGACTACCATTTCATTCCTTCCATTTACTGGCAGTCAGGATGGTACACACTTTAGTGAGGCTAACCCATAGCTGAAGGAACTTTGGTTCAAGTCACAGTTTGGCCCTGACATGTGGGTTTTGCATGTTTTCCTCATCTTTATATTGGTTTCCCAATATGTCTGAAAAATGTGCTTATTACTTTAATTGGTGACTTTACATTATGAATGTGCTGGAAACATCAAATCTAGAGCAAATTCCTTGCATCCAAAATGTTTTGATAGGCTCTGCCTTTGTGTAACCCTGTACAGTATTGTGAAAATTAATTCAGAAAACAAATAGATGAAGATACCATCACAGTTGTTCCTCTATCTTTTTATGTAATATAAGCCAGGAGAACAGGGAAATCCACTTCAAGAGAATATGTGAACTCAAGATTCTTCAAAGTCTGTTTTAATAAAACTAAAAATGCGTCAACATTGACCCAACCACAGTCATCTCAGGATGTGTGAGCAGATCAGCCTTGCCCATGATGGTCCAGAAAGAGACTACCACTAGGCACAGAGGAGTCAGCAGGGGCATAAAGACAGTTTACCAAAGACTGTCATCAAATCAAGATCTCCAATGGATTCACTGTCACTAATGCCTCAGGGGGGAACCAGGCAGGGTCCAAGGTGCATTCAGCTACATACAATTACAAGATGATTGTGATTTATAAAGGTAAATTGTGTAGAACTGTGCATACTCCAGATTAGGTTTTTTTTTTTTTGTTGCATATGTATTTTTCTCACTTGAATTCGCACAAAAGTTTAAAAATACGAACCCAAGACTTTGAATAAATTGCAAGGGCTTGAATTTTGGTAAAGAATTGTGAGTGTCCTATCTGTTATTTAAAAATCCTGCATTTTTTTAACTTAATTGTTATACTTTAAACAGGGTTTTAGCCCTGGTTCAAATTTCTTTTTTGTTCATTTAATGTTTTTGTTTTGTTTCAAATGCTATATGTTTTCTTATGTTATTGAATATGTTCATATAATTCATTTTTCTTTTCTGTATTTATGTAAAATTACCTTATTATATTATGTTAATTATTTCATATTTAAATTTTGTGTTTATATATGTAAATGGATGTTCACTTATGTTCCTTGTGTTTTCTGGGTGGGGCCACCCTGACATTACCACTCTTGAAACTCTCCTCAGGGTATTTGAGACAAACAGAAAAAGACCCAAAAGTGGTGCTTTAGTTTACCAGAGTTATTGTAATTATTGTGTTTTCTTTGATTTGAATTTCTGGCTTTTGACTTTTTCTGCTCTGGATTTTAGATTATTCTTATGGGTTATGTTTTTGGGATATTTTTTTGCTATTGGAGGCAGGTAAAAGTGACCTGGCTTGGCTTTTGAAGCATTTTGGAAGCCTCAGACCCCCTTTGGGTATGGTCCTGACTCCAAATCCAAGCATTAATATATACAGTAGAGTAGCACATTTATAACAATTATATGCAATTAGTTGTGAAAAAATATGATTGGTGCAGGCTTTGAGAGCATGATATTACAACCAATCAACAGCACATTAAGCAAGTGGAATAATTACTTGATTTTTAATACAACACATTATACAGTCATGATAAAGGAACAGAAGATTTACATATACCCTCAGTTTTTATGAACATGGTATCAGTTGTCTTTCAAACCATTTATGTCCTGACCAGTGTATGCAGTTCAGAATTTCCTGGAATCTGTGCCAATCCCTGCTACACTGGGGACAAGACAGGATCCTACTTTGGATGCAGTGCCAACCTGGTACACATTAGAATACACATCATTCCAAACTAAAATGTACTTTGTTAGCGCGGCAAAACTTATACACTATCCAGATATGTGTTAATTTTTTGAGGCACCAGGAAAATCTCTCCAGAGATAAGTCAAGTAACACGTTACTAGTGACTGGTTCTGTTCTGTTTGGTTTAGGGTTCTTCACCTGTGGTGTTCAGTTTTGTAACCTTGTGCTCTAGCACTTGTTGCAAAACAATCCCAGGCTGACGTTACTCAATTATGTTGATCTTTGTTGTATATCACTTTGGACTGTGATTTTAATGATTTTTATTTGTTTATAACTGTCAAGAAATTTAATTAAACATATTATTCTAATTATATAGTTTATAAAACTTGTGTTTGGTATGTAAAATGGAACTACCATCAACTATGCTATATTTTTGTATTTCAAAATTGTTTTTTTGCAGTATATTCAGTTCTAAAATATAGTTCTAAAATTCAAATTTAAATTCATTTTGCTAATATCTACAATTAAATTTTCTTTAGCATCATTTCTTAAAAATGACCCCATGATAATACACTTTCTAGTCTGATGTAAAATTTATCTTTTAAGCTAATGACCTTAAATATTTGCCATTCATGATGCTGTGCTGTCTAGAATGGTCTACGCCACTTATTCTGCCAGTAAAGTTGATATTAAGACAAGAAAGAGTAGCAGGAGAAGAATTCACTCCATTTATCTCTTAAACTTCATTACTTTAATTTCAGGTTGTGGAAGTTGGAAGCCTATCATGACGATGCTGTGAACTCAAACATACCCAAACCTGCTCCTGCAGGACCATCTTAGAATCACAAATTAACCTAATCTATATGACTCTAAGATTTTGATGGAAACTTGAGTGCCCAAGCAAAAGTTCATGCTAGCCAGTAACAGAATAAATAAAGAAATGGGTCATAATTCTCTCTCTCTTTTCTTTTTAACAGCAAAATCTTATTTTTTGACTTATGCATGTGTCAGTATCAAACACAATGGCACACATGGTTTGGAATTATAGTTTTGACCCAAAAATCTGTTTGCTTATAAACTTTTCTTTTGGAGAGTAATGACTTAAGTTTTTTTTTTTTTTTTCAGCTAAAATTTTGACTTTGTTTTGGCCCTTTCTTTCATTTCATATTTGACTTTTTTAGCTTCTTGATATTTTAACCTCCTGCCTGACCCCATTCTACGTTTCAGCCCCTCCTGGAAAATTATTCTTCCAGTTTAATTTCTGCTCTGGCTGAAAGCAAGGTCACGACACTCTACTGATCTTTGAGAACATTTCACAAACATTAGAGGAACGCTCTTAACATGCAAGAAAATGTGCATACGATTTACTGACTGTGATACATCAGATAATCCATCCATCCATTATCCAACCCACTATATCCTAATTACAGGGTCACAGAGGTCTGCTGGAGCCAATCCCAGCCAACACAGGGCGCAAGGCAGGAAACAAACCCCGGGCAGGGTGCCAGCCCACCACAGACATCAGATAATTTCAACTAAAAATCTGCTATAATTTTCATAACAGTAAATACATAGTCACAATAAAAAAAAAACTTCAAGAAAGATCTGTTGGCTATTCTTTAAACTTGCACTCTTCATGTTTAATGGTCTTTTAAATTGCTCCAGCTTCTAAATTACATTTATTTTAGATGTGCTCAATAAATTATGAGCACAGGATCAATTATTAACTTGAACATCACTTATTTGGTTCCGCAAACTCTTTCAGTCTTATCTCCTTTACTTTTAACCCAGGTGAGGCAGCTAGGTTTACAATCCTCCTGTGGTGTAGCGGGTCCACAGCTCACGTCAAAAAGGCCACTTTTTAAAATAAATAATCTCTGTTACTCGCGGCTTAGAGAGGGGGCGTAGTATGTGTGGCCAGAGTTGTTCCTGCATGATTCGTGATGCAGACGGTCCTCAATTAAGTGCACAGGTGAGGAGTCGTCCGCATCCGTAATTGATGCTGGGAGCTGCTAGTTGCCACACCTGATTCACATCCCCGTGATAAATAGAAGCGCAAGGCAGCTAGGGGAAAGGAGAGAGAGAGAAAAAACGGACGAAGGTCGAGAAGGAGAGAAGGCATGAAGCAGGGAGGAGAAAGCCGGTGCAAGAAAGAGCGAAGGTGCTCGTAGTAGAGAACACCTGCAGTTGAACAGTGAGCCTGGGTGTTTGGCCAGCACCCCGGGAGCAGGTGGTATTGGTCGCTCCCGCTGAGCATTATTGAGGAGCGGGAGTGACTGGAAAGAGGATGGCTCGCCACTTAAGGCCGGGAAGACTCCACAATTCACCGCTTTTTATTGGATTATTTATTTGAGGACTTTTTGAAGCACTGCACTTTACTTTGAACACTGTTTTGGTTTTGTTTGTTGTTTTTAATAAAAGCACTTTTTGCACCATCCCCTTGCTTCATTGTTGTGCCTCACTGTCCAGCAAACTGGTAACATTACTGATGGTGTCGGGTTCAGAGCTCCCAGAAGCAAGATGGGAGCGTGGAATAGAACCTGCATTATCACACCTCCCTGAAAATGGAGCTTTGCAGTGCAGTGAAATTCCTTTATATGGGAAATGGCAGGAAAGAAGTCCTTCAATTGGCCAAGAAGACATGCCACATTAGTTATGAAATTACAATGCTAAATCTGCTTAGAAATACTTACTACAATAGACATCTTTCTGGCCACCCATTTACATACCTGCTTAATTCAGTTCATGGTCAGGAACCACCCCTGGACAGGGAATAGGCACTTCACAGGTATCGGTATCAAAGATATAAGACAGCTAACCTGGGATCATTATGGAATGACATGAAGATGATGGCTGACATTCATACAAAAAGTAATAAGCGAGTTGAATCAGTTGGCACAAAACTTGAATGGGTTCTATTCAAAATTTGAGAAAAGGATTTTTGCTTCAGAAGTAAGTCAGCAAAAGAACAAACTGAGGACTGGAGCCAGGAATCCAGCCTATGGAAACAGGCAACTGTTATTTCATTGGCAAAAAGTGCACACCCCAATGCAATAAGTGTCTTTAGACCAGTGGCATTAACTTCTCATATCATGAAATCCTACTTAACAAAACTGAGGTTCTTCTGCACCCTCACCAATTTGCATACAGAGCAAAGAGGGGTATTGAGGACACCACAGCAACACTTTTGAATCTATTGTATGAGCATTTGGAAGAATCAAAAAACAATGCAAGGTTGCTGTTTATAGACTTTTCATCAGCTTTTAGTGCAATCTAGCTACACATTTTAGTTGAGTAACTAATTGATCAGTTCTATTTGGACCTTAATGTGGTGGGGTGGATTCTAGACTTTTTAAAAAACAGAACACAAACAGTGAGTGTCAATGGCTGTTTCTCTGACAGCCTAAGTACATGGGGGCAGGAGTTCACACTAGGATAGACATATCCTGAACTTTGCAGACGACTCCGTCATTGTAAGTCTTCTACAAGATAAGGAAGACAGGCATGGACCAATTGTCAATGAGTTTGTATAATGGTGTTATCACCCTAATTTATGACTTAATATTTCCTAGACAAAAGATATGGTTGTAGATTTCAGATGTTCCCCACCATCCACTGTCTCAACTTTAATTAAAGGGGAGACAATAGAGATGATAGAGCAATACAAATATCTGGGAACAATCCTTGATAGCAAACTAAACTTTGATCTTCACACAGAGCAAATTTCTAAAAATGGCAGTCACGACTTTTCTATCTTAGGAAACTTAATTGTTTTAAAGTAGATACGACTGCAAGGACACCTTTTTATAAGTCCTTTATTGAATCCATTGTTACACTGGCTTTCATTTGTTATTGTGTCAACCTCAGCAATAATAATAATATAAATCAGCTTAACAATATAATAAAAACATGCAGTAAAATTACTGGTTCACAGCAGACCTCTGTCCTTAAAATGTATTAGAAACAGGTTATAAAGAAATCCAACTCAGTTCCGTCAGACAGTAACCATCCACTTTGCTCCAAATTCCAACTGTTGTGATCAGCTGCAGATTTAGATTTCCAAAGGAAAAGAGCAACAGGTTTAAGAACTCTTTTATTCCTAGAGCTATAAGCAATTACTTGCAGGAATGCTGCTAAATGTTAAATTCTGCATTATTATTTTGTTCACTGTTGAAAGTAATTATTCTTCTTTGTATTGAACTTGAGTGTGTGTTTATGCAATAACATTGGTTGTCAAATGTTGTGTCTTTGTTTATCTATTAGATCTCTGTAACAACATCTTTTGTTTTTGTATTTTTCTACACCAAACAAATTTCCCTTTGGGATAATAAAGCCTACCTAAACCTAAACCTAAAAAGAACATAAAATGAAATTGTCATACACACTTAATCCAACTGAGGATTGCCTATCATAGCATCACTGGGTGCTAAACAAGAAATGGCTGGGACAGGGCAGCAAGTCCATTCAAGGACCCACTCACACGCATGACCAGTTTAAACTGCCAATTACACTAACCAGCACATCTTTAGGGGTGTGTGAGAAAAAGCAGAGTATCCAGAATAAAACCAACATAAAAAAAGAAAAAGAATGCAGACTTCTCATGGATAAATTACTGGTCATGGGATTTGGATTTCATGTGAGGACACTAGATTTGTGAGGTAGCTACCCAATGCACAACCCAATGCACAACCTTGGCATAGGCAGCAAATCCCAAAATACTGGCTTAAAGTCAGTCCTTTTCTTACTGGCCTTGTTCTCAACAACACTGAAATAAAGACATTTTTGCCTTTGAGTTGCTGCTCCTTGTTTTGCTCATCCAGCCCATCTGCATGCTTTAAATTTTCCCAAAGCTGGGAAAGGACATAAGTCTTGGGATTGTCTTAAGATAAGATCATTAAAATATAAGATACTATATTTCATCATCTTTCAGACTGTTTTAAATTTATAATAATCTAAAATTGCTATTCGGTGTAATGTCATATGGGATTAGAATATGTAGTGATCGCCTATACTAACTACTTAGGACATCCATTGATTTTACTTAATTGGAAGAAACCCCCACATTAACTCAATGGTTAATGTTAACAATAATGGTAAAACAATGTCTTACATCTTATATCTGTGCATGGAACGGTGCATGTTTGCTTTGGAATTTGGCAAAAATGTATTAATTCTAGGGCAGTACGGTGGCGCAGTGACAGCACTACTGCCTCACAGTTAGGAGACCTGAGTTTGCTTCCCGGGTCCTCCCTGCGTGGAGTTTGCATGTTCTCCCCTTGTCTGCGTGGGTTTCCTCTGGGTGCTCCAGTTTCCTCCCACAGTCCACGACATGCAGGTTAGGTGCATTGGCGATTCTAAATTGTCCCTAATGTGTGGATGTGGGTGTGTGTGTCCTGCGTTGGGCTGGCCCGGGGTTTGTTTCCTGCCTTGCATCCTATGTTGGCTGTGATTGGCTCCAGCAGACCCCTGTTGCTTGGATATAGTGGGTTGGATAATGGATTGATGTATTAATTCTCTTTAAAATAAGTCCACCAGGCTCCTGATGCTATTTCTGTTTTAGCTCTAGTGTATTCTGAAAAACTATTTGATAATGGACTGTTTTTTTAAACATCTCTAGTTATACAGTTTTAATCTATACAAGAAAGAATGTTATATTGGGCCATTTGTTAACAGCTCTCAGCATTGGGCAAGGATGAAATTTTAGAGTTTAATGTATTAAAACGTTTTTGAAAAGATGATTGAATTTTGGATTGGATTGTGTTTAATATATTGTAATCTGACCTTAATAGCATAATGTATCTTAATGCTTGGTTATAAATATTTAATTGTCATGCTAAAAAACAAACAAAGAAACACTTGGAGAAAATCACACATAGCAAAATATTAACTATACTGTACTGTATTTCCAGAGGCATAGAAATGAAAAAAGGAAACGATCAATGTAAAAACTAAAGAAGGTTCGTAACAAAACAAAAAGGCAGGTCTTGAGTGGCTTTGAATGTTGAGTCAGAGGAGTTTCAAAGTTAACCTCTATGCTGCATCTACAATGCATATGTCTGTTGTCATGTAAGAGGCAGACAGACAGAAAGATAGATAGATAGATAGATAGATAGATAGATAGATAGATAGATAGATAGATAGATAGATAGATAGATAGATAGATAGATACCTTGTGGTCAATATCCCAGAAATGTCTTAGTTCATAGGAGTTGAACAATTCTCATAACTCATAACATTCTGGTGATTGTTAAGTTCACTAATTATTCAGGTGCATTTATGAATGTGAAATGGCTAAAGCAGGTCAGAGAAAAAAAAGTGATATTTTTACAGCAAGAACAATAAAGATTTAGTTTATATCTCCTTTGACAAGTAAAGATGCAAACGTTAGTCTGGGAGAATCCACCATGTTGGCAAATTCCTACTTATTATAAAACATGACATTGTTGCTTTATGAATATTGCAAAATTAATGTGGATTCTTCATTTGCAAGAAAGCCAATTTGTTTGTATGAGGGTTACAGTTAAAATGAGCAGATTGCCTAATTTACTGCTTTACTGTCAGACTATTCAAAACATTCTACAGTTGATTAAAATCTTCAAAGCCAGGAGCAAAAGAAAAAGCAAAAGTATAACCATACAGTTCCACTTCTTTAATATTCATTGACAAAGAACAGCATTAAAACTAAACATAACAGGACCTGGCATTAACCCACACTACCTTATTAAACCTGAACCCTGCAATAAAATTTAATGTAAATTTATCAAATTCATATTGTTTTAATGCTTTCAGTATTTACCATTCTTCAGACATTTTAGTGTCAAAACATTATTGCATCTTTTTATTCTATCTCACATTGCGGTATTTGCCAAATTCAGAATAACTCAACATTATTACCATAAAACTGAGTTAATGACATTGTAAATACAACTAGTTAGAGAAATAAAGAGAAAGAGAAAAAGCTACATCTGAATTCTGAGATATTTAAAGGCAAAATGCAGCATTAATTTTATTCTTGCACTTGTTATGCGGAATAAACAAGTGGTCTTCATTAACAGTCTTTAAGTCAGTGAAAATGAAAAGTGGGACTGGTGGAGATGGATCCTGTAATCAGTGGCATTCATCACACAATGACTCAATGCAGCATTTTACAGTGGTAATAACTATGCCAATGTTCATTCCAATTATCATGTCTGTGCTCTATGGACTCAAATTTCTGATGTACAGGCACACACAAAAAGACACACATCACTTCAAATTCGACCAAATCATGTTAGGAAATGCCTAGCACGTACAAATGCATTGAAAACTCATCTAAAATTTTCACCACAGCTCCTTCCATTTTACTTTTCTTATATAAACCTTCAATATATGCAGGGAAAGTTAAAAGGATAGGTATAGTTGATAATGTTGTGTTTTCTTTTATTTACCAAGTATGTTTGTCATTATCCAAAAGTAAAATACTGTATAACAGATACAGAAACTTCTGTTTCCATAGTGAACAGCTCCTAATTTATTTTCCTATGTGTCATTAAGCAGTGCCATATTCTTTTATTGACATGAGAATTGGAAATGAGACCGATTTTAGTTTTAGTTCATTACACTGCTTTTCAAATGTTTATATACTTATGATAGCTGCTCCATAAGATTGTATCTGCAACATAAATATTATATTAAATTTGACAGAGTTATACACAAGAACATACAACACAATAAACAGGCAAAAATTTTCCAAATAGAAACAAAGTGTTGTCGGCCTTTACATGAGTCATTTTTATATTTATCAGGCTTACTCCAGAGACCTAGTCACCGTCTGTGTGACATTTTCATGTTCTCCCCATTTCTGCTGCACTCTGTTTTTCTTTTAATACCTCAAAGACAGGTTAGGTTATGTCAAAATGTGGCCTTAAAGTGGTCCAGTAGGCATAAGTGTGCATAATTGTGCCCTCTAACTGAATGGCATTTTCTCTGCCCTATGGCTAATACTGCTAGCACAGACTTTGGCTGTTTGTAACTTGAAAAGCAGACTATGTAAGTTTCAAAAACAGAAGAAAACCAGTGCACCAGCAATTCCATCACATTACATCACAACAAGTAAGCTAATTAATCCTCCTATCTGTAAAAGCATAAAATTCAAGCAAAAAAATCTAGATATAAATGAAGTACTCAGTGGTGTGTAAACCATTAGGCACAGAATAAATAAATGTACACTAAACCAACCTCACAGCTGCATTATACACAGATTATAATTTACAGTTTCTTGGACACTGTAATTTACAATCAGAGTTCCAAATTTACCTGATAAAGTTAGCCTTTCACTTCTGTTAGTCCCTACCATTTGTTATAACAGCAGTTTTGCAAGTCCCATTTCAGGAAACTGAATATAGCCATACATGCAATTTTTTTTAAATTTAGGTAATGTTAATTGGCAATTGCAAATTGTCACTGTGTGAATAAGGGGTGTGTGTGAGTGAGATTGGTCGTTGTAATAGACTAGAGTCCTCTCCAGGCCTGTTTTCAACATTTTGCCTAATCCTGGTGAGATATTTGGCCCCCACAACCCTAAACTGGACTGAGAAGGTTCTAGACTCTACCTACTGAACTCAGTCCATTGAGTGTATAATGCTTACACAATCCTTGAACACACCTGAATGTTACACCATGAGTTTATTTTCTAACTTGTTAAATTATGTTGTGTAAATTAGATTTTGATAGAAATCTTTAAGTTTTCTGGACATGTGGTTTATTAAATTAATGGATCAGGATGGGGAAATCATAACTGTAAAACTAGAAAAAATATTATTTCGATGTAGAGTTGTCATTAAAGGATTTTATTAATGCAATGCATGATTGTTTTCATAATAACTGACAACTTAACACTTAATTTTGTGATACGCTTACAAAATTAGAGAATGCGTGAAGCTTGTACCTGTTCATTAACTGATACACAAAATGGAGGCAATATCTCACAAAGAGTTGCTAGCAAACTTGTTATCTGTCAAACTACAATAGGTTACATGGTAAATAGGGAATAACTCACATATTTTGTACAGCTGTACTCCTGAAATAATGTCATATTTTATATATTTGATACTTTGATGTGTATCAGATGGTAAATGAAGTCAAGCAACTTTACCAACAGCCCACAACATGATGATTAATGCATAAAAATAATATTTCATTCAAATACATGTATTATAGATCTACACAAAAAAAGAAAATCAAATGTAATATGCTGTACTTCTGTGATAACAAATACATGCTAAGACATAAGCCACTGTTACCCTTCCATTCAGACACTCAGAAACATCTTGTAAAATTGTCCCACTTTTTGTAATTCATCCTTTGCGGACCTGCCTAAGCCATGACTTTTTGATGTCTATGTACAGGTTTGCTGGTATGTTCCTGCAGTTTCTATTGACAAATTAAAATCTTTTTTTATGCGGCAAGTGCTAGCAAGTTTTGATGCTACCTAAATGTTAATAATGAACTAGTCTGCAATTTTTTTCGCTTTGCATCTTAATAGCTTTCATTTACTGTTTTGTTACTCTCTTTTGTAACCCTTGCCCCTCATATTTCTGAATGGCATGACATGACAGTGGCTGTCATGTAAGCCCAGGGACATGCACAGAAGGGTGGCCACAGTAAATCAATCTCTTTCACCTTTTTGTTTATTGGTCTTTAAGTGGTCTTTCTCCAGTTTAGAATGAGCTCTTCCTTTTCATTGTACGAAAATGAGAAAAAACAGTGATAAATAATGTGCCTTATTAAAGCTAGTTACAGTAGGTTATTATTTGCTTACATACATGTAAATAAAGTCTGGTCTATTATTATTTTTGTTCTGACACCTCGGGGTTTTACAGGATAACAAAGGAAGGATCAGGAAATTAAACATAGTTGAAAACAAAAGATGAGTCAAAATCAAATAAATCAAGCCTACCTTCTGTGTTGTGAAAGAGGGAATTTAAAAAATTAACAAAGTCAATAAACAGATTGTGAAGTCATTTGACAGGAAAACTAGTAAGTAAATTGTGACCACAACATCCAAAACCTAACATAGTAAAGTCTCTGTGGCATCAGTTTACAAACCATCCCACTGATGACGTAACCTGATGCAAACTCCCAGCAACACCACTTCATGTCTTGGCAACAAGATTTTATAATAGTGGCATTCATAAAAGTAAAATGGCATAGGGGGAAAAATACCAAAAACACAATGGTACAAAATACCCACAGAGAGAAAGCAACTTTACATAAAAAAAATATAATCTTTGAATTCCCTGTCATTTGAAAATAAGTTTAAACTAACTGAAATGTACAGAAAAATATATAAATTACAGAAAAACACTAATGAAACAAAACAATTATTTATATTAATTCCACAACAAAATGAATAATAAATGTTTTTGTACTAGTTGTGTTGGTTTGTATGACATTATGATGCGGATGGAAGATTAATGTCTGTGTGCAAGCCTCACACATTCAATTTTCTCATAAGGCCAGCTTTTCTAGTTTCCTTTTTACAGTCATCAACAACTTTCAAAAAGTATAGATTTCTAAAAATAACAGTTTTTCACTGTGCCAGTATTTTGTGACTACTCATGCACACTGCAACCAAGCAAAGCATCGTGAAACATCATCTGTGAGACACCACCTTTAAGTCTGCATGTGTATCTGCTTGCAATGAGAGGAAAAGAGATTGGCCCTTTCAGGATTTTCACATCTGGCAGTACCATGCCAGCTGGGTTGGGTCTGCTCTACTGACAGAACTGTGAGTACTTTATTCTATATATTCCCCCCAAAAGAACAGTGCTCAAGCAATGCTGAGTATATTTATAGAGTTGGATGCTAATGTAGTGTTTTCACCCTTGTTTCATTTGCTGAAAATCTTTGCCACATTGCCTGTACCAACAGGAACTGCAGAAAAAGTTTTCTAAGCTCAGTTTTGTTAAAAGAATACTCCATGAAAAAATGATAATTTTTTTCATATGTTACTTTTACTCCATGTAATTTGTAGTGATGGCCGAGAAAAATGTTTAATCTCATGCTTTCATGGACAAAGGAAATAACAAAGCTCTGAAAGAATGGAACCAATAGTGACCAAAGGCAGACAACAGCAAACAGTATCAAAAGTGTCTATGAAAAGAATCTAATAATCAAGTGATTGAGTCATATGTTTACAACATGTAAAAAGGCATTCATTTTTTGCTAAAGTACTGTTAAATAAATAAAAGTAGTGCAGAAACAGGAAGCCCCTTCACAAGAGTCTTGGTTTTGAATTGAACAGCAAACCTCCCACATCCCCCACCCCCAATTTATTAGTTAAGAGTCCTGTTTTCAATTCAAGAGGTCACAAGTTCCCAGCACTCTGATTGGTTAAAGATTAATTACTTTTCTGTAGTTAACATAATGTGAGTCTATAATTGTCTGCAGAATTGCATTGCATCCAGTATGAGTTACAGCACTCCAGCAAAAAAGATCCTGATTTAGGCCACCTCTCTCACCTTTATGCAACAAAGGAATAAAAGCTTAGATGTTTTTTTAAAACACATTACCTTACTTATGTTATTCTCACTACTACATGTTCTTTGTACGAACAGAACGACCAACTGATGTCTTATCACCATGGTTTTAAAGAGCTGTTATATAGTGGTGGCCTTATATAAAGTAGTACAACTTTTGCTGAAACAGAATTCTAACCCAGAAAGCACTAACAAGCAGAATTATACCTCACAATTTTACATTATATAGCACAAAAACCACAATATTACACTGGAGCATTGTTGTTTTTTTGGTCAGGTCTTTTTTACATAATTCTAAATCACTCTAAACCAAGATTGCAATAGAGACGAGTCAGCATACAGAATAGAGATACAATGACTGGTGGAGCACTGGCCACTGGACATACTTGGCCAATTAACACCACCTCCATAGCCAAGAGGTTACAGCAGTGTCTCCAATTCCTTAAGAGGATGAAGAAAGCAAGATTACCTCCCTCCATTCTCATCACATTCTACAGGGGTACCATTGAGAGTGTTCTAACCAGCTGCATTACTGTCTGGTTTGGGAACTGCAGTTTCTCTGACCGTAAGGCTCTAAAATAAAAAAAACACATTGTGTGCTCTTTCTCTCCATTGAAGACATCTCTGTACAGAGTTGTAACCACAAAGCTTACAGCATTGTGTAGAATTGCTTCCACTCCTTCTACACTCTCTTTGTGCCACTACCATCTGTCAGAAGGTATTGTAGCATCCAAACAAGCTCTGCAATGTTCTACAACAGCTTTTACCCCATGGCTGTCCAGACTCTGTGCTGCCCCATGACCTCAGATCTGCCCCTACCAGCGAATTTATATGCAGTACATTTGTTGCACTTGTTGTTTTTTATTATTAGTTTTACTATTATTATTTAGTATTTATTACTATCTATTTCCAATTATTACTATCTATTCACTTACCTAACTCCGCCATTGCCGGTCCCAAGCCCAGATGAAAAAGGAGGAGGGCTGGGCTAGCAACCCCACCCCGTAAAACCCCAACGCTATAGAAACGGCAAAAAGAAAAACAGAGACTAACTTCCTGGAAGATGAAGGATCTCCGACAACTCGGAGACGCATGACGCTAGATGGTAAAAGCCGAAAGGAAACCACCGAGCTGAAACACCTGGTGACACGACCTCAAGGCAGACATCACAAGGATGGGCTACATCTGGAGTCAACTAGAAAGAATGGCCCAGGACAGAAATCTCTGGAGATCTACCTTTGGCGGCCCATACCCTAGAAGGGGTGGAGGGCATAAGTAAGTAAGTAAGTATTCACTTACCTATTATTTATTTTAAATTATTTATATATCTGTTATAGTATAGTATAGTATAATTATTTACCTTGCACTTGTCCTGCGTTTACAGATATTTTGAACTATGGTCCAAGGGAACATTATTTTGTGCCACTATATGCTGAAATGTGATGTATAAATGGTATGAAAATAAATTCAGTTAACTTTAATTGATTTTTTAAATAAAATGTTCTGCCCTCTGATCCATTTATTTCAACAACATTATTGTTGGCTTATTGCATGTTTTTTGAAAGACATTTACATCAAGGAAGCGTTCCTTGTGCAAACAAATGGTATTATTATTCAATAAGCAACTATTCCCTAAAAGTGCACAAATTGTGTCTCATTGGGAAACTAATATCACTAACACACCTGCACACTTTTCAGCAGGCTCATTCACTTGAGTCCTGTGGAATATCAGTATGTGTAAAAGTGAACAGTTACACGACAAGCCAAGAGCACCACTACTTCAAGTCAGCTGTGAGAAAGTGAAGTGTGGTAGCACCACAGTACCTGCATATTTCCATTCTGACAGACATAACTCCTAACATGTGCACCCAATTTCAGGATTGCAAGAACCAGTCCCTGCCCAAGCAACATAAAGCCAGAACCAACAATGAGCACTGCAAGGCATAATCACACATATACCTTGGGCCAACTACAAGACTTTGCTGTGTGGGAGAAAACAAGAGTTCCCACTGTAAACCTATATGCACATGGTGAATGGCAAACTGCAAAAAGACTGAACAATTTAGCATTTGAACCCAGTTTGTAGGAACTGTGAGGCAGTAGTGAATATCTCTATGAGAAACCATGCCACTCTTGTAAATGCACTTGTTTTTTAAGTGCCAAAGAAATCTGACAGCCTAAAGGGTCTTGTCTCATTTGTTCAATCCATTTTTTATGTTAAGCAATTAGGTTAATTGAATACTTCTCTTTGAATTCAGATGCATCAGAAAATGTAAGACAGGCTTTTCTTTGAACTATCAGCACATATTTCTATTGCTTTCTAGTTTTATGTATTAGTATGCTATATTCTGTCATCTCATTTTAATGCTGTTGGTATATCTGTATCTCTGGAGACAGGTGCTTGAAGTCTAGTAGCCATTGTGGGCATTGCAGCTAAGAAGAATACATTGCCATTCACACCTGTGTCCTTCCAACATCATCATTTATTTATGGGCAGAAACTTGTGACCAGCCTTCAAAAATAACAGACTGAATATGGCATTGTGATTGAAAGTCTATACATTCATCCATTTTCAATTCTATTTAATCCAATTCATCTACACAAAGTGCAATGGTGACTGAAAATGCTAGAGAATAATAAAGATTGGCATTTGTACCTAAAAAGGTGGAAAACCTGTACTGAACAGCACACACAACCTTGGTGCACCAAAGCTTTCTAATATTATTATTTCTGTTAATTTTGTTTCTGTTCTTGCAATTATTATTAGAGATGTGTTTCTATGAGAAGTCAAGCAAAATGACACCTTTTATTGGCTAACTGAACAGCTTACAATGCACAAGCTTTCAAGGCAGCTTAGATTTCTTCTTCAGGCAACTTGTAATCAAGAAGGAGCCTAAGCTGCCTTGAAAGCATGCATATTATAATCTGTTCATTTAGCCAATGAAAGGTGTCATTTTGCTTGACTTCTCATTGCATCCATTATGGCTAACACAGTACAACACTCTACTACTGCAGAAGATTTTCTACAAACCAATATGAAAGGTAGCTTTACTGCTTGACGTAAAAAAGATCTGTTTTTTTTTAATGTTATTGATTTTATTGTAATCATTTCCTACAAATAGATACATTTTTACAAAAAAAGAAGTAAGAAATTCTTAGACTAAACCTCTTGTTGCGTTTCTGGAAAGAACACCATTGTACTGCCAGGGAAATGAACATTTAGAGATATCACTAAATAAATTTTAAATACGTATCTTAAAATGCAGTCCAGTTTTTTTATATTTTAAACTTATTTCAAGTTATCTTGACATATGCTTCTTAATATTTTAAGATATTTACGATACTTTGAGATGTCTGCACAATATCTAATGCAGAATTTCTTAAACTATGGGTTGGGTCACTAAATAATTTTAAAATGAATCAAGTTTATCCAAGCACAAATTTTGTATTGAATGATACTATTTAGCATAGTATTTGTGGCAGTGCAGCATGTGAAAGCAATTCATTTCAATGGCACTAGAATATAATAACTATTGCCACCTCCCTTCTCACAAACAGTGAAACAACCAGATTGAGAAGACTAACAGCAAAGACATGTATAAGAAAGGGTTAGAGAGGAGGACATGACAGGCAAGCTTATGAGGTAAAGCAACTGTGATGCTAGTTTGAAATAGCAGGTGCAGAACAAGGATGTGAAGATTTTCAGGTTTTTGTGAGGGGTGAGTTAATAGAGTAAGGGTAAACAGCATATAGTGTCATGACAGTGTTTGATACTAAATGAAGTTTCATTGGTCAATGACAACTGGTTGATCCCTCATTACTGCTCACCTTTAGGGTATACATTGTATCTAAATATGCAACTGAGTTGCAAAGAAGAATTTGTATTATGTTTAACATTTCTTGGTGAGGAAGAATTCCTTCTTGTCGCACTATTTTAAAGTAGTTAGGTAAATATCAATCCATTGATAGTGTGAAAGGCATGTTTGCTAGACCACTGAGAACTATAAAAACACAAGAAAATATTAAAAGTGTGAGATAAGCAGTAGACATTCGGCACAACTGTTCACTGGATTATTCATCAAGGTTTATCCTATCACCCTTATAAAGGCCACATAAAGTATATATTTTTAATAATAACTTAACAGTAGGTTTAACTATTTGCAAGCTCATTCAGAAAAATGTATTGCTAATCGTGGAGCTCATTTGAAAAACCTTATTTTTTAATTTTGTTTAAGACAAAGTAAATAAGCTGCATTGATTTTTAATGACTTCATTTCTTAACAACCAACGTGAGTCAAATGACAAAGTTAAGTGGCCTTTTAAATTATGTTTTCAAAAATCATCATATTCTCATCCCACATCCAAAGAAATTGTTTCTCTCAGCTATGCTAAGCTAAAAACTAAGCATCTGCATAGCAATTAGAACATTAGAACAATCTAGATGAGAACATTCAGCCGAACAAAACTCGCCAGTCCTATCCACTTAGTTCTTCCAAAATAGTATCAAATCAAGTTTTGAAAGTCCCTAAGGTCTTACTGTCTACCACACTACTTGGTAGCTTATTCCATGTGTCTACGGTGCTCTGTATAAAGAAAAACTTCCTAATGTCTGTGCAAAATTTACCGTTAACAAGTTTTCAACTGTGTCCCTGTGTTCACGATGAACTCATTTTAAAATAACAGTCTTGATCCCACTATACTAATTTCCTTTATAATTTTAAAGATTTCAAATATGTCTCCTAGTAATCTTCTTTTGCTTAAATGTAACATCTCGAAATATGTTCCTGTTTTGAATGATAATTTCTTAGGTTCAAGCTACAAGGGCTCTGTGTATGTGTATGTGTATGTGTGTGTGTGTGTGTGTGTGTATGTGTGTGTATGGTAGATGATCGTGTGTGTGTCTTCACCCTGTAATGGGACGGCAAACTGTCCAGGGTTTGTTCCTGCCTTGCACCCTATGATTCCTGTGATAGACTCCAGTTGCTCCATGACCCTACTCTGAATAAACAGATTTGAAATATGGATTTGTATTGTTTAAATTATATGTTAGTGTCCCATTTTTCTCTTTTAGTGATTTTCATGTGAGAAAATATGTTTGAAAGGAAACAAAAAAATGTCTTTCAGTTTATGGCTGTTTTTATTTGTGTCTCTATGATTCTGTTGCCACTGTGATAATCCTCTTCTTGGGTCCCAGTACAGTACCGATTTTCTAATTTGGGTCCACAGATTGAAAAGTTTAAGAACTCCTGCTCTAATTCATTTCAAAATGACTCAAACACAGTCTGAGATATATCAAACTAATCTCCTATGCATTGATCTCAAAATGTCCAAATCAATATCTATAAAAATTCATTTATTTTGTATAGAACTTTCTACTTATTTTAAAAAAAACTTGATATGCAATTATAAAGTAGGAAGCTATTTTGTGGTATCTGGAAATACATTTGAGAGTTTTTAATTGTATTTCATATTTCTAAGAATAATATCCAGTTGTCTTCAATAGCTTCCTGTAGTTTTTTAAAATATAGTATTTTAAAATGTATTTTGGATATCCTGAAACCAGATTTGAAGTATTTATTATCTCAAACACCACTCTGATCTCAGATAACATTTCACAAATTGAATCTGAGGTATTAAAAATGATATTTCAAAAACCTCAAATGTAAGTTAACATGAAAGGTATTCTGAAGGTATTCTGCCCATTCCTTTTCAGCACATTTTATAGTGTTGTAGATTTAATTTAAAATGGATACATTTGCCATTTGTGTCTGTCAATCTGCATCAATAACTTATAATGACAAAGTGAAGACATATTTTTAGAAAGGTTTGCAAGTTTATTAAAATCCAAAAATGAAATCTCATTACCATTATTTAGGTAGGTTAAAAAGGCAGGGGACCCTTACTTTATAAATGGTAGGGAGTCCATCTAAGGTGATGATATAGTGTCAGTCTCAACAGATCTATTCATCTAGATCTATTGAGAATCACACACTGAAACAAATAAATCAGTAAGTGAAATTGTTAGTGAAGGAATACAAAAAAAGATAATAAGATAGAAAATATAGTAATGTGCTCTGAAAAAAAACTGAACTGGAGCCATGAAGTGATAGCTGCAGCAATAAAATACATGAAGCAGACAACCACCCATCTACCTATCTTTTCTTTTCTTTCTTTTTATTTAACCTAGTTTAATGTTTTGGGACCACCTTCTTAAATAAACTAAATTAAACCATGCTACGTGCATTCATAATCTACTCTGATAGACTAGTTTAAAAACAGAAAGGGAGCTTTGAGGATGTGTATTAAAAATAAGTCATAAATGGGGGATAAAATAAATAATAGAGATCCAAGTGGCAGGAAAAATGTTCCATAAAAGGCAAGAGTTTCATGTTCTAAGATCAAAACTAGTAAGTGCTAGCTTACCTCCATGCAACCATCATTGTGCTTGGTAGTGAATTACAGTATGTTTAAATATTGTTATTATGTAGGTCAATTAAAGGGTTAGTCATTCACCCAAATTTACCATTAGCCCATCAAGAAACCAACAGGCACAATGTAAAACAAAAATTGTCACTCATAGCCGGTCAGCTGGGGTTTAAAGGCGACGAGATAGAGTATAGGAATCTGGTGGAGAAGTTTGGTTCTTGGTGCGAAAAGAATTGTATAGATCTTAACATCAGCAAAAACAAGGAACTGGTTAATGACATAGAACCTCTATGTCCAGTCACTATTCATAGAGGAACATATAAGAAAGTGCAGAGCCGGCTCTTTTTCCTTAGGAGACTGTGTTCCTTTAATGTGGGAAGTGACAACTTTCACATCTTCTATTCTACACTGTGGTATGCTGGACTGGTAACATCACTTCAAGAGAGGCCCACCAAATCAACATGCTAATTAAAAGGACAAGCTAAGTTACAGGATGCACTATAAACCCCTGGAGGCAGTAGTGAAGGACAGCATTAAAACAAACATCCCCACCACCCTTTAAATGGGTTAGAAAATGACATGACATGTAGAAAACAGAACATTCCATCCACCCCACACTTCCACCTTCAATTTGTGCTCACAAGTAGCTTAAAAACATGACAGTTGTGTTTAGTTTTGGATGCTTTCTGAAATTCTTACATTAAAAGTATTCCAACACCAGACACATTAGATAGGATGATAAACTCCTTCAATTCTCAGAGTCTGTCACAGTAGGCCTTGTCCTCAAGTCCTGGGATGTACCTGATTGCTCTCCTCTGCACAGCTTCAAGTGCTGCTATGTCTTCATTGTAGTATGGCGACTAGAACTGGCACAGGACTCCAGATGTGTTCTCACTAGTGTATTATATAGTCTAAGCATAATATGCCTCAATTTATATTCAATAGTTTTTATAACATAACCTAACATTTTATTTGCATTTTAATACTTCTGCACATTTCTTAGATGAGGAAAACAAATAAAAACTGAGGACGACATGAAAAAACTGCCAACCAACCGAAAAAAAACTGCTTTGCACTCCATGCCCCCAGAATAGACTTTGAACCCAGGACCAAGAATTGAAGGGATTTAAGAATGTTATGACATTTAAGATTTTTTTTTCATAAAGTATTTAATTTTGAAAATGTCAGTAAAAATAAAAGCTTTGTCTAAAAAAATACAACACAAATGTTTGACAAGCTAAAGGCTGATACCTTATAAGATATGAAGAAAAGTACAATACCATTCATTTCCTTTACAGATCTAAAAAACTGGCCCACCATGGGTTTGTTGGCAATTATCTTCAGAAGAAAGTGAAGGTGCAATGTACTGTGGAAGAATTTACAATTGTGCTGTATTCATTAAAAAAACACCCCGTCACACACATCTGCTCACGTAACTGGAGAAGGAAAATTCTCCTGTCAGAGCTTGTCATCACAAGAAACCTGTCAGCTTTTCACTCGTCCAAAACTGGAAATCTCTGCCAGCACAGGCCTCCGACAAAGCCATGAAGCAACTCTTTTTTTCTCACTGGTCTTTGAAAAATAGTACTGATCTGAGCCGATCTTAAAGGGCATTGTGTTTTTCATGCCGTGTATCAGATCTGTCATTTTTCACTCACAGGACTCCTTTCCCTACCAACTCATATTTCCAAAAATAGCTTCTGCAGCCAAGCATAATCTGAGAGAATGATTATTTACATATTCTCCACTGCAGGCTAAGCCATGTTCAAATAATTAGTCTGAACGATAGATTTCCAAGCCTTTGTTTCCATCACAGAACACTTTGGAGGTAATCACATTTTAAAAAGCTTATAATGAGAGCAATTTATCTTTTAATGATAAAGAATTTCCCAAGATATTAGCCATGAATGTAAAAAAGAGTGGTTGCAGCTGTGCCACCTGCTCAAATGTGCTCTTCCTCTCCGTCTCACATAACCCAACACACAAGCAGTAACCCCATTTCTTATATGGTGCACATTGAAAGCCTAATCTGCTACAGATGCAAAATACTGGCTTTCGGGGGTCTGTTTTCAGCAAGGGATCTAGACAGGAGGAAGGTGACAAGATTCACAAGACACTCTGGCACACACTATGAAAATACAGCCGAATTCTGTTTCAGTGGTGACACTTTGAATTTCTGTTACAAAATAGTACATATTCATCCATCCATTTTATTGCTCATTCAGATTTTTAGGTGTCAAAGCAAATCACTGTAGCATTCTATCCAAAGCATGAACTGTTTTTAGAAGGTGTAACAATTAATTGCAGAGCACAATTACACACCCATGTTCGTTCATATCACACCATTAACACTACCAGTCAAACTGTGTGGCTCTGGAATGTCATAGAAAAACTGGTGAACTCTGAGTAATGAGAAGAGTTTGGTAAAAACATAGTTATATTTCACAGAGCAGTCTTCTTTACTTCTATCTGCTACAGCTATCATGGCCAAGTGTACCAGGTGTGAAACCAACTAACATGTACCCCTTGTTACACAGATACACTGCCCATATCCAAAGGAGTAGTTTAGTCCATGTTACAAATTGAAATGGTGGTTTCACTCTGAACTACAGTGTAACTCATCCTCAGTTTTGGAAATCTAGAAACTGGAAGCCCTATTAATTTGGACGGTACCAGTAAGAAGCATGGAAGAAAACAATGTTCTAGTTCACAAACTGAAGAGCATATAAGGAAGGAATAACTGGATTAACCAGGTTCAATGACAGATTAATGAATATGAACGACCATATAACTCCTATTCTCAAATCTTGACATCAGCTTCCAGTTAAGTTTAGGGCTGATTTGAAAATGTTTCTTCTTACATATGGAGCTTTAAAAGGCTTGAACACTACCTCTTACCTATAAGAGCATACATTACGCTCTCAAGGTTCTTAGCTTCTACAGGTTCAAAAGATAAATACTGTCAATCCACTGTACCAAGCTGAGTTCAAAGCTGTTTAATGAACTATTTGTGTAAGGAAAGTCCCATTTGTCTCAGGCCTATTACTTTAGTCTACCCTAATTAGAGCTTCTCATTAGCGGTTCATACTGCAATTCTGTTAGTCATTTGCTCAAAACTAGATAATGGCAATTAGGATGAGTTGTTACTAATCCTTCTCTATTCTATTTCTCTTTTCTATATCCCATTTTAGCAATTGGTGCTACTTTTACATTGCCAATCTACTGCACCCATCCATTAAAAAACAAGATACTGGGAATCTGCAGATTCAACAATGAAAGAATTTAATCTACTTCCTAATGTCAAAATTCAACTTCCAAGTAAAAATGTTGTGTTGCTTCACTTTATTTGTTTGCAATATCAGGGAGAGCCAAACAACATAAAGTGCTACCTTGGTAAGCTTCCGCTCTAAGCTTCACTTGGGAAAAGCTAATGTGTGTCCTATGAGTGTCCTTTACCACCCCAACCCTTCAAAGCTGAAACAAGCCCTCATACTAATTTGCTCCAAGAAGTATGTAAAAACTACAAGTAAAAAAAAATCAGGATAAAAAAAAAACACCAGCAAACAGAAGAAACAAAACAAGACAGTCACCTTCAGCAAAATCAACAGAGGATCATACCTTCTATAAACACAGATCCATACTTGTACATACAAACAAAAGCATACCTGTCACATCTTTTAATCGATCATTCAAGGATTCTATAGAACACCAGCTAGCATGTGGCATTTAACAGTTTAATGGGTCTCATTCATTAAATTAAAAAAAACAAATAAAAATTATACTTACACAAATTTTCACAAAGATATTTGCAGGTTACTACAGCTATCTATGCATCACTTTACCCTGAAACCCTGATTAAAAATTTGTGCTCAGCCCTGCCCTTCTTTAACCAAGCTGACCCATAATCCTTTTTGAAAAGCATAGAGCTTTGATTTGTTTGTCTAATAAGCAAAAAGGCTAGCATCAATGATACTGTTTCATGTCTTGTGTCAAAAAAAAAGTTTTTAAAAAACCTTTTGGTTTGCATAGCTTTTTGAAATTTGCGATTTCTGATAAGTGATACTGAGCCTATATTACATATTAACATTTATTTGGCTGACACCATTATCCAAGGCAACTTACAACACATGAGATAGAATTGGTTACGTTTATTTAGTTTTTCCATTTGGAGCACAGGCTAATAAACAGACTTGGTCAAGGTCAGACAGTGACAGTAGCAGGATTTAAACCCACACACTATATATACAACTTTCAGAAGAGAGTGGAATCTTCTAGAGAAAAATTAGCCTTTTGTAACATTTAAGGGATGTGGAAGCACCCTCTTATCATACATGAGCACTTATAAGGTTCTTCAGTTCTTCTCTGCTAAAATCCTTCAGGCTTGGTGTGTGACTACTGGGGAGTCTCAGGAAGGATCCTGGCAAGGATTAGCTGTTAAAGTTGGGTAGCAAGAGGGAGACCATGAAGTGGCATTGGAAGCAGAAGTGGAGTGTGAGGGGTGGGTTTAAGGGAAGAGCTGCACAAAGTTCAGAGTTGTCGGAGTGTATATAACATTTCTTCATCACCCCACCCACCCCCATTTATAGTCATTTAAAAATGTATTCCTCATGAAAATTGTAGACTTTTTCAAATTATTTAAATAGGCAACATTAGAATTTCATGCAAACAGAGCCTGCAGATAAAGATAACATGAACACTTGACACATAAAATTGACACAGTGTATTCATTCTCATAATCTAAATGAACAAAATGCAGGCTTGTCATATGGGTAAGGTAAATATACTCCTACATTTATCACCTTCTCAAACCCATAAAATTAGAATTACATTATGTGTTCCAGAATTGGTGCCAATGATTAGAACCTCCTTAAGGAGTATGCAGGTGGACCCTGTCTTATTTAAACCGCAAATATAGAAGGTCTGGTGTTCCCTTTGCTATCAGTGATGTCATTATTCTAAGGTCAAAAGAGCTTTCTAAAACCCTCAGAAAATTGTGGATGCCTTTTGTTAGATATCAATTATTCCACTGTAAGAAAACCATTACAAGAGATGTAGATTCAAACGACTGCTAATGTGTCAAGGCACAGAAACTTCAGCCCAATAGATAACTAAAAAGCCTCCAAGAACACCACAATTACACTGTGGGATCTGCAGGTAGATCTTGCAAAGGCTGGTGGTAAAAGTGCCTGCATCTACAATCAGAAAGAGATTGTACAAATTTGACCTGCATGTAAAGTGTGCAAGGAAAAAAGCTTGCTGTCAAAAAAGAAGAATAAGAGCAAGACTAGTTTGTCATTGAATATACTGGCAAACATCAGGCCTTCTGGAACAAGGTGCTCTGGACAAATGAATCAAAGAAAGAGTTGTTTGACCACAGTAACAGAAGACATTTTTGGTGCAAATAGAAAAAAAGTGTTTCAGGAGAACCTCATACCAGCTGTGATACATGGTGGTGAAAATGCTATAATTTGAGGTTGCTTTGCTGCCTCAGGGTCTAGACTGCTTGCAGTCATCGAGTCAGTGATGAACTATGCATCATTTCAAAGTGAGCTTGAGAAGAATGTGAGGATATCTATTCAAAAGTTGAAGCTGAACCAGAAATGGCCCTTTCAAGACAATAATGATCTGATACACACTAGAAGATCAACCAGGGAATGGCTCAAAAAGAAGAAATGGTGAGCTATGGAATGTCTCATTCAAAGCCCTGCATTGAATCCAATTGAAATGTTGAGGAGACATTTGAAATGGGCACGACATGCAAGAAAACTGACTAACATCTTGCAGTTGAAGAAATGTTGCATGGAGGAGTGGTCAACAACATCCTCCAGTTAATGTCAGAGACTTGTGGGCAATTATGTAAAATGCCTGCAAGAAGTCATTTCTATTAAAGGAGGCAATTACCAGCTTCTGAGGCCAAGGGTAGACTTACTTTTTTCCCCGTGTACCATTACAGATCTTGAAGTTTTTCTTGAAATGATTGAAAAGACAATTTATCTTTAGAGGCTATTTACATGAAGATATACAGTTTGCCTGATCAAAAGTTGAAAACGTCAACAATTCTAATGGGGTGTACTTACTTTTTCACATGGCTATATATGTATATAGTATGTGTGTTTGTGTATGTGTAGGTATAATGGACACGATACACACAAATATATATCTTACAGTAGCTAATCTGTATTTCTATCTTTACTGTGGAATGAGATACAGTAAGAATGATTTTTAATCCACCCAGTGGATTTGTAATTTGAATTAACACACATTTTACAAATTTAAAAAATCCATTAGCGTATCAGTGAGGATGCTCCTTATCATTTTATCAAATATTTGAATTATCATCTCATTTCTAATGCATTGTGTCTTCCTAACCACTCTAACAAAATAAAGTAACATAAAAGGCAATTTACTCAGTAATTTGATCTGGCATACGGCCTCAACTGTAAAACACTCCATCATTACATTAGAACAAAAGTCAATAATAATATATTTGAGAAATCTTTTCTTTCTGAGACTTTTCTAAAACAGTTTTAAAATCTGCAAGTTTAAGAGGGCTGCCTATTTGCAGCTCTGGATGGAAAATGTAGAAATTCAAAATAATGGTTCTAAAACAAAGAGGAGGGAAGCTTCCAAGACCATTAAATGGTGAGGGGTATGGATTTATTGATGGCCTTATATAGGAATGTATAAAGGAATGAAACTGGCTTTCTCAGGGGTGTGGGGAAAGGGTGTGCAAGCCAGACAAAAAGAGGATGGTAGGGTTAAGGAGATGCAAATGACACCTGTGAAAGAAAATTTAACTGCTTGCAAGCTACTAAGGGTTAAAAGCTGTTTATGTTATAACGGCAGGTAATTCATACTGGTGTCGGTCATACACAGGATGCAGTAAGCTGACCTAGGACAACTTCTTTATTTAGAATGTGTCCATTAGACACAGGAAAGATGACTTTTCCTTCTTTAGGGCCCCTTTTGCAATGTACACAAAATAGAAATGGTTAGCCGATTCATGCAATGTAAGATGAAATGCTTAGATAAACATATTGTGCTTATTGATAAATAAGGGGAAGGGGGAGGGAGAAAATATAAAAAGCCACTGAAAAAGTAGAACTTTGTTTTTCTGCCTTGCAACATGGAATCCTTGTACTCATCTGTGACTGAATAAATTCTGATTTATTGAACTATTCCTGTCTACCTCTGAGATCTACTTCTATAGACCCCGTAGGTCCTTAGTGGAGTTGCAGATTGTAGAAACACAAGGAAGAAGGAATGCCAAAGTAAGATTGATGATGAAATACCAAACAGGTTACCCAACGTGCTGATAACACACTACATTCCAATAAACAGAAAAACTGGAAAAACTCCTTATAGTGGTACATGATTATTAAAGATTGGAAAGTGCCTATGTCATCTGAGCATGTTGCTCAGCCTCTTTTCATCTCACCTGAATATAAGTTCTAGGCAGAATTTGGAGTCATGAGATTCACATTGTCAGCAGCAATCTTGGGTTGTTTGAGCCATTAAATGTCAACTAAAACCCAGCTAAGTATCAGTGATAAATCATGCAAGGGAAACAGCAGAGTAAGACATTGCTTCACCTGCATAGTTTACCTCACGTATGGAAGAAATCTACAGCTACTTTGATCTTCCATTTAGACATTGTTATGTTTAAAGAGAACTAATAAGCAAGTCCTCTCAGAAAGTTTGTGTAACAGATCAACATAAGTGTTTCTTTTGGGTCTATTCTGCAGTATAGTCTGGGTCATTAGTGCATGTGCGGAAAACACGATTAGATTGTTCATTTGACATGAACACTGTCCTAAAAAAAATTGTTATTTTTTTCATTAATATTTTTGTTTAATTTTATTATTATTGTTTTTCACTGTGCCATTTTGATTATTTTTTACAGTGGTAATTTTGTTAGCAGTATTTAATGTTTGCTGACATGCTGATTGTTATGTAACATTACTATTTGAGTCATTTCACTCTGCCTATAAAAGATGTAGGCATGCATTGCTTGATTCCAAATTTTTTGTATTCAAAATAAAACATCTCAAGACATATGTCTGTACTTCTAGTTTAGGTAGAAAAAGTTTATTTTAGTGATGGTTAGGACTTGTGCCTCATTTGTTTTGAGCTTTGATTTTTGCCTAGCAATTCTACTTCAATGATCAATTCCTCCTCTTTCTGGCCCTAGCCTGGCTATTCTTTTGGTTTAGTTTTAGACTCCTAGTTTTTATTAGATTAGATAAGATAAACTGTATTAACAGTAAAATCCCTGAAGCCTATGAAAAAAAGTGTAATCCTAGACCACCTTAAATTCTTTTGCACCTCTCCATTTAGCATCTTTTGTTTTGCAAATGTGTCAATCAGCACAAGCAGCAAGCAGTCTGCTATCCTACACCCCAAAAGTAGCTGAAGTCAGAGCTCATGTCATGCACCGTCAGCATGGGTCTGCCAGATTTAAACACTAGCATGGAGAGTTGCTTGCGTATTAAAGTAACTTTAGGTGCAGGTGGAAGTCCCATTTTACTTTTAGGTGCCACGCAGAGTTGTGTTGCGGTGCAACAGTTTATTAGCCAGTGAAAGTGCTGTGAAGAAGATGTCTGTTGTTATGGTTCTGCCTTTGTCCAGAAACAGCTCTATAAGCTTTATGACCAAAGACTCAGAAAGTCTTGGCCCTGGGTTGTAACTCATAACACAGCTCTCAACAAAACATTGCCAGATGTCTGAAATCACAGCAAACCTGTCATTTTTCATACGTTCTGCATGAGTGTCTTTGTTGTCAAAGTGTAGATGCCGCATGGTTGTCTGATAGTGGTCATGGGACATAATATCTTTGATTGCCGGTACAACAAATAGTTCTGGGCAGGCTTCAACCACAGCAGCAACTGTGGTCATCTCTGCTCTTGTGAAAAGAATGGAGATAAATGTCATCAACTCACAGAGGGAGAGGCAAGTTCATTGTACCATGTGAACATCACTGACAGAATAAAACTGAATAATAAAAAAAAAGTGCTAGCTTTTACATGTAGCCAAAATTTACACTGGGTGTTACTGACTCAAATCAAAATATATGTTTTCATTATATTATAGTAATAATTAAAGCAGCTCACTACTCATAACACAGAGCACCCAGACTTGAACCCAGAACCTTTTGGTTGTAAGGCAGCAGTTCTTACCTCTGCACCATTCAAGAAGACATATCAACTTTCTGTCAATTGACATTTGAGCTTGCGTTTTTAACTCATTGACAGCAACATGTAAATTGAATAATTTATTTTTTCACTTTGGTTATATTCTTGAATAAAAGTGCATGTGTTTATTTGATATTTGGACTAAAGTCTTCACACATTATACACTTCACTATCAGTATAACACCAATAAAGTTTCTGCTTTAGGTATGTCGATGTCAATGTCAATTTATTTATATAGCACATTTAAAACAACATAGTAATGCTGTGGCAAAAGTGCTTTACAATAATAGAATAAAAGAAAAACAAAAACAATTAACATAAAACATAAATAGTAATAAAATATATGAACATAAAATAAGATACATAATAAATAGAAATAATGTTATATAATCACAAAGAGGAAACCATCAGTATTACTGAAGGTTACGGAATGCAAGTGAATAGAAATGAGTTTTTAATCTTGTTTTGAACAGTTCAATTGTAGATGACTCCTTTATATGATGAGGTAAAGAGTTCCACAGGCGAGGGGCAGCAGCTGCAAATGCTCTGTCCCCCTTGGTTTTACATTTGGTATGAGGGACAACCAGAGACAACTGACCAGAAGATCTAAGCACTATAGATAGCTGGTGTAAAACACACAATTCAGATAAATAGACAGGAGCAAGCCCGTGTAAAGATTTAAAAACTAGCAACAAGATTTTAAAATCAATTCGAAAACTAACAGGCAGCCAGTGTAAAGAAGCTAAAATAGGAGAAACAGATTCATACTTTCTTGCCCCAACCAGAAAGCGAGCAGCAGTATTTTGGACCAGGTGTAACCTGTGTATCAGAGATTTGTTAATCCCAGAATACAGCAAGTTGCAGTAATCGAGGCGAGAAAAAATAAAAGCATGAGTAGCTTTCTCAAGATCTTTAGAAGATAAAAAAGTCTTTATCTTACCTAATAGACGAAGTTGGAAAAAATAACTCTTGACTACAGAATTTGCTTGTTTCTCAAAAGAAAGGTTACTATCAAAGGTAACACCAAGACTGCGGACTTGAGGTTTGGAAAAGACAGAGAAAGAGCCAAGAAGTCCAAGACCAATTTGGGCTTTAGCCAATGAACCCACTATATGCACCTCTGTTTTATATTGATTTAGATCAAGAAAATTATTAGCCTTCCAGGATCTTAGTTCAGACAGACAGTTGTGGAGTTGATTTGTTGCAGAGTTGCAGACAGGAATATAAACCTGAGTATCATCAGCATAGCAGTGAAAAGAAATGTTAAATTTCCTAAAAATTGCTCCAATAGGATGAAGATATATAGAGAATAAAATAGGACCCAAAATGGATCCCTGAGGAACACCATATTTAAGAGGAGCAGTAGATGAAAAAGAGGAATTTAAAGTCACTGAAAATTGTCTACCAGTTAAATATGACCTGAACCAGTTAAGAGCAGCCCCTTTAAGCCCAACAAGATGTTCAAGCCACATCAGCAATATTTCATGGTCAATGGTGTCAAAAGCAGCGGAGAGGTCAAGGAGGAGAAGGACTGCCGCATCACCTGAGTCAGTAATAAGAGAGATGTCGTTGAACACTTTCAGGAGTGCCGTTTCAACACCATGATAACGCCTAAAGCCAGATTGTTAGATTTTAAATAAATTATTGGAGTTAAGGTGATCAACCAATTGATTATAAATAATTATTTCAAGAATTTTAGCCAGAAATGGCAGTTGGGAAACTGGACGAAAATTGGTTAAAAATCCAGGATCTAATTCTGCCTTTTTTAGATGGAGACGGACTGCTGCATGTTTAAAAAATGAGGGCACAACCCCCGAACTAATAGAATCATTTATAATCGTTAGTAAGGATGGGCCCAAAACATCAAAGGCTTCCACTAAGAGACGTGGTGGAACAATATCGAGGGGGCTGGAAGCTGGTTTAAGGGTTTCAGTAGTTTTTTTTAGCAGTGAAAGTGAGACTTGATCAAAGGATTCTAGAACAATGTCATGATTAACATTAGGAAGTTTATATTCAGTTAGAACAATGCCTCGGCAGATAGTATCAATTTTGCTGACAAAGAATGATAGAAACTGCTCACATGAATGAACAGTGCTATTTAATTCCATCACAGAATGAGGGTGAATGGCCGCATTAATTGAGTTAAATAAGACCCTAGGATTCTTTGAATGACGGGATACTAAATCGGAAAAGAAGTCTTGTTTTGATTTCTTAGCTTCATGCTGGAAATTGAAAAGAGAAGTCCTGAAAATCTGTTTAGAAACAGTTAGTCCATCTTTTTTCCAATGCTGTTCAGCAGTTCGACAGGCGCAGTGCAGTGATCGTGTGCTTTCATTTAGCCAGGGAGCAGGTCTTATCTTATTACTGCGTATCTTGGGCGGAGCAATTGCGTCTAAAACCGTTTTACATGAGGAATTAAATTTTACGACAGAATCATCGATATCATTATTATGGTCATGCATATAAAGACTAGAGAAAATGGTTTTAAAATCAGATATAATGGAAGAATTTAAAAAACGCGAGCAGCGTGGGGGACAGCTATTAGTCGGGACATCAACAGTAACATTTAGATCCATCATTATAGAAAAGTGATCAGTGAAAGAAACATCACATAAATCAATATTATTCACTGAAATATCAAAAGTAAGAACGAGATCAAGGGTGTGACCGAGAGAGTGACTTGGCGTATTAATATGCTGAATAAAATCAAATGAGTCCAATAGTGATAAAAAGTCATTGACCAAAGGTTTCGATTGACAACAAACGTGAATGTTGAAATCACCAACAATAAATACTTTGTCATGGGAGAGGGTGATATCAGCCAGGAGATCAGAGAATTCAGAAATGAAAGTATCATTAATTACAGGAAGTCTATAAACCACGGCAAACAACAAAGAAGGGGAGCTGCACACTTCAAAAAGTTCAAAGTTGCTAAACGGACCCCTTGTAAGGCTCCGACACAAGAACATACTTTTAAAAACAGTGGCAATCCCCCCCCCCCCGACGAGTCAAACAAGGAGAGTTTAAAAATGAATAACCTGATGGAACCAAGTCAGTAAAACATGAAGAGTCACCGTTTATAATCCAAGTCTCAGTGATGAAGAAGAAATCCAGATTATTTGATGTAATAAAGTCTTGCAGAATAAAAGTTTTATTAGACACTGATCTCATGTTCAGGAGAGCAGCCTTGATAGAAGTAGAAGAGCTCGTTGCAGGATGGGCACGGGTGAGCGTGCGGAGATTAGCAGTGTTTACTACTCGATTGCAGATCAAGGAAAAGTGATGCTGTCTTAAAATGGAGAAATTAAATCCAGTGTCCAGCGCCCATGAAACAGTGATGGAGTCCTGAGCAGGAGAAGATGGGTCATAGACGACTCGCAGGCATTGGGAATCAAAGCTCTGGGACTTGAGTCGGCGTTGTTTAACAGCAATTTCGTTTTTCCCACGTTTGCGTCTCCGAGGGGCATTCAACTCACTGATACAGGTAAACACCGGCGTCCAGGTGAAGATGTCAGGAGATGAATAAAAAAAAGGTGGAGGTTCACAAAAAATCCAGGAGATGAAAACTGAGAGGAAAGTATGCCAGAAAATATGTTTAGTAAAGATTCCCAATCATAGGACAGTGACCATTGGGATAAACTAAAACATAAAAACAAAGATAAAACATAGACTAGAGAGACGAGCAGACGGCCAACCACACCAGTCGGCGCCATCTTTACAGAGGAAAGGTATGTGTTCAGCATTTCTTGCATCGCATTTAGTTTCATTCTACATTTACACAGATCGTTGTAGACAAAGAACACACATGAAACGCATGTGTTCCAAATAACATTATATTATTTACCGTATACAACTCCAGGAACCTCACACGCAGATAAAGAGCTTTGAGTTGTGAGAAAATTTTCCCCGAGTTGAGCTGCAGTGGTGGGGGGATGGGATAGCAGGCTGCTTGTTACTTGTGCTGATCGATACATTTGCAAAACAAAAGATGCCAATGAAGAGGTGTGAAGAAATTTAAGGTGGTCCGGGATTACGAGTTTTTTTGTAGGCCTCAGGGATTCTAGTGTTAATCCCAAGAAGAAATTTAGATGCATACAGCATCAGAAATATACAGACTCACAGGACAAATAATGCACCCAAACAATCAATCAATCAATCAATAAATGTATAATGTGCAAATATTTCAAAATAAACTTAAAGAGTATGTTGGGATGAATTGCCTAATAGCAGTGGGCAGAACAGATCCACTTCTTAGCACATCGTGGTGGAAAGAACTTGTGGTTAAAAGTGTTCCAAGGCAGCACATCCTGGAGGGAATGGAGGCAATTTTTCATGACGAATTGCCACTACTGTCTTTTCTACAACAGCTTCCAATATGTCCAGGGTTAGCTCTGTGATGAAGCAGACTTTACTAATAAATTTGTTCAGGCATTGTGCATCCTTTGAGCTCAAGTTGCTTCCCAAGGAGACTGCAGCTTAGGACACCACACTGGCTACTATGGTCTGAATGAACATTTTCAACAGCTTGCTGCACACCTCCAAAGACTGGAGTCTCCTTAGCAAGTAGGGTTTGCTCTGGCCCTTCTTGTACAGCACTATTGTGTTTTCAGATCAGTACAGTTTGTTGTTTAAACCCAAAGGTAGTTAGAGCACTGCAACACTTCTATGTCCTTCCACCACCAACTCTTTGTCTTGCTGATGTTGAGTTGCAGGTTGTTGTCCCTGCTCCACAAGACAAAGTTCTTCACAACCTTCCAGTACTCTGACTTGTCTCCATTATTAACGTTGCCAATGATGTTAATCTGCATTCATCCCTTCATGTAGGCCCTCCAACCTGCAGGGATAAACTTGGGGGTTGGTGGCAGAATTGGCACTCCAGCCACCATAAAAAAAACCTCACACTGTTCCACTCTATCTGAACTAGTGTGGTGCTGAGATGTCATCCGTTGCATGGCTGCACCCAGGTCCTAATCTGGGATCCTGAGTTGGTGGGTGCGGCAATGCACTGTATCAGCGCGTGCTCCTAACTTCCTCCTCTATGATGTAGGAGTAATCTGAAATTTTCTATGGATGGCAAGCTCTGGTATTACCGTATTTACGCATGTACCATGCGCACATTTTTTCCCAAAAATTAGCATTAGAAAATAAGGTGCGCGTCATACATGAGGAAATGTAATTCTGTAATGTTTACTTCTTCTGCTTGGCCTCGCTCTCTCTCTCTCTCTCTCTCGCTCGCACGTGCTCTCTCTCTTGCTCTCGCACTCGCGCTCTCTCTCTCGCTTGCTTGCACTCTCGCGCTTTCTCTCTAAACCCTTCCTATATAATCACAACGCGCATCGTACACGGGGAAAAATGATTTTCCCGATGTTCTTTGTAAAAATTAGGGTGCGCGTCTTAAACAAGGGCGCATGGTTCACGAGTAAATACGGTATACAGGAACTCTGCTGTGTAGAGGGTAAACAGGAAGTGAGACAGGACAATTCCCTGAGGTGCTTCAGTATTATACACCATCATTTCAGACACACAGTTTCTGAGCCTCAGGAGAATGTGGGGGCATCAAGATGCAAAGCCTTGAGCTTTTTCCCCATTGAGCTTTATTCAGTTTTTATTGTATTGGCTATTTAAGTTCTTATCCATAATATCACAAATTCAAGAAGTGACACTAATCTTGAAAATCTGAAACATAAACTTCAAGAACAACATCCAGAATCAAGTCCTATACCAGTTGCTTATTCAAGCACAGTTTTTTTTGCTAAATATTTTCTCAAATTTCTTAAAGTTGCAATGCTGTTCAATGTGTGCAACCCTCCTTTATACTGTAGTATACACATCATAATGTCATGTAATGTGCGAAGGATGTCCTTTAGCAAGCACAGTGTTCAATACTCCTAAATGGTGGCACCCATGTAAACAATCACATTAAATAACAAGATAATGATACCAAATATACAGTAAATTACCATTTATATAAATTCATAAACCATCCAAACAACAGAAAGGCACAGAAATGAATTAATTACATGTTTCAGACACTTCCCCTTTTACTTCAACCTGCCTTTTTCCTTGGCATTCCTCTTTTCTTTCCCTTCTCCCTGCAAAACCTCTTCTTGAGCCCTATTTACCAAAATCCTAAGGGGAAGTACACAATCATAGTTGTCTAAACAATATTTATAGATTGCAAGCACCATCAGTTTCAACACCAATCCTCTCATGTCCATACCTGCAACATTTTTTATATAAATTGTCATACCTTAATAGTTTACTTTCTGTATTTATACCAATTCTGCATTGTGCCTTGATTTATTGCTGCCTGATGATATTGCCTTGTAATTCCAAATGTCAAGAGGATCTTCTTTGTTAAAACTAGGGGGCTTTGCCCCCTGCTCGCTTCACTCGCCAACCCCCGTGTTTGGTTTTCCAGATACACACTTTTAAGATTTTTTTTTTCTTTGAATTGTTGCTATTTCATTAGTTTCACTTTTATTTCAGAACTTCTGTAAAAACAATATTTGGCTTCTTGCGAGTCCCAATATACTGAATCTTTTTAAAGAGGTCAGTGAGACATGTGTTTAATGACTTTGTACCATAATTCAGGATAGGTTTCTCTTTTTGGAATTTCAGCACAGACAAAACGATCTACATCATCAGCAGTTAATAATTTTTTTTGCAAAGTAACCAATAAATGCATGTGAGGTAAACTCAGTTTTTGAAATTCTCTGACTTAAACTTCAAAGCCTTACAATATTTACATGCTTCTGACATATCACCTATGTCCATATATTCAATCTCTATTCACCTTTTTGTTATTTCTCCGAGTAACAATTTCTCTTTCTTTGTGCTAATGTGATGTTTACTTTCTTTGTTTTGACACTGTCGTTTTTTTCTGTTTTCATATTCTGTATCTTGCTCTGCATGTGTTTCGCGCCTACGTTTTTTTTTGAGTCTTTTGAATTCCAGTTTACATTATCTCTAACCTGGTCTCCATGTGTTTGGCCCCCTTGTTTTTTAAGCTCTTCATGATATTTTACTTTGTTTTCTACTCTGTCTTTTATTTCTGACCTCGCTTTCTCCTGCTTTTTTTTCAATGACTCCTGGTCCGTGGTGATTATTTTCCCTTTTTCGAGTAATAATTTCCATTTGTTTGCACTACTGCAATCTTTACTTTTTTTTTTTAATACTTTCTAATTTTCCTACTTTCATATTCTTTAACTTTCTCCACATGTGTATCGCGCCAACGTTTTTTTTTTGAGCCTTTCGAATTCCACTGCTTTCATAATCTCAAACCTGCTCTGCATGTGTATAGCACCAACGTTTGTGAACGTGTTAATGAAGTTCTACTTTGTCTTTTACTCTCTGTCTTTTAATTCTGAGCCAGACTGGACGTGCTTTGTTTCAATTCCACTTGTTCCTGGCTGATAATTTCTTTCCTTATGTTCTGAATTTGCACCTAGATTCTTCTTGTTCTTTTTTTTCTCTCCAACGAGTTTGAGTCTGTTTTCTCCGCGCTGCTTTCTTCTTCACTTGGTCGTCTACGTTTAATTTATAACGTACTGTCCTTATACGCTTTACAGTGGGATGCAAAAGTTTGGGCAACCTTGTTAATAGTCATTATTTTCCTGTATAAATCGCTGGTTGTTACGATAAAAAATGTCAGTTAAATATATCATATAGGAGACACATACAGTGATATTTGAGAAGTGAAATGAAGTTTATTGGATTTACAGAAAGTGTGCAATAATTGTTCAAACAAAATCAGGCAGGTGCATAAATTTGGGCACCACAAAAAAGAAATGAAATCAATATTTAGTAGATCCGCCTTTTGCGGAAATTACAGCCTCTAAATGCTTCCTGTAGGTTCCAATGAGAGTCTGGATTGTGGTTGAAGGTATTTTGGACCATTCCTCTTTACAAAACATCTCTAGTTCATTCAGGTTTGATGGCTTCCGAGCATGGACAGCTCTCTTTAACTCACACCACAGATTTTCAGTTATATTCAGGTCTGGGGACTGAGATGGCCATTCCAGAACGTTGTACTTGTTCCTCTGCATGAATGCCTTAGTGGATTTTGAGCAGTGTTTCGGGTCGTTGTCTTGTTGAAAGATCCAGCCCCGGCGCAGCTTCAGCTTTGTCACTGACTCCTGGACATTGGTCTCCAGAATCTGCTGATACTGAGTGGAATCCATGCGTCCCTCAACTTTGACAAGATTCCCAGTCCCTGCGCTGGCCACACAGCCCCACAGCATGATGGAACCACCACCATATTTTACTGTAGTTAGTAGGTGTTTTTCTTGGAATGCTGTGTTCTTTTTCCTCCATGCATAACGCCCCTTGTTATGCCCATATAACTCAATTTTAGTTTCATCAGTCCACAGCACCTTATTCCAAAATGAAGCTGGCTTGTCCAAATGTGCTTGAGCATACCTCAAGCGGCTCTGTTTGTGCTGTGGGCGGAGAAAAGGCTTCCTCTGCATCACTCTCGCATACAGCATCTCCTTGTGTAAAGTGTGCCGAATGGTTGAACGATGCACAGTGACTCCATCTGCTGCAAGATGATGTTGTAGGTCTTTGGTGCTGGTCTGTGGGTTGACTCTGACTGTTCTCACCATTCGTCGCTTCTGTCTATCCGAAATCTTTCTTGGTCTGCCACTTCGAGCCTTAACTTGAACTGAGCCTGTGGTCTTCCATTTCCTCAATATGTTCCTAACTGTGGAAACAGACAGCTTAAATCTCTGGGACAGCTTTCTGTATCCTTCCCCTAAACCATGATGGTGAACAATCTTTGTCTTCAGGTCATTTGAGAGTTGTTTTGTGACCCCCATGTTGCTACTCTTCAGAGAAAATTAAAGGTGGAGGGAAACTTACAATTGACCCCCTTAAATACTCTTTCTCATTATAGGATTCACCTGTGTATGTAGGTCAGGGGTCACTGAGCTTACCAAGCCAATTTGAGTTCCAATAATTAGTTCTAAAAGTTTTGGAATCAATAAAATGACAACGGTGCCCAAATTTATGCACCTGCCTGATTTTGTTTGAACAATTATTGCACACTTTCTGTAAATCCAATAAACTTCATTTCACTTCTCAAATATCACTGTGCGTGTCTCCTATATGATATATTTAACTGACATTTTTTTTCGTAACAACCAACGATTTATACAGGAAAATAATGACTATTAACAAGGTTGCCCAAACTTTTGCATCCCACTGTATATGCACTGAGGGCCCAGGATCTGTGTGTGCTCAAAGCATCCTTTACACGACTGAGTGTTTTCCTGCCTCTGGGCTTATTTGATATTGATTGTAAGTAGGGCGTGTCTTGCAAGAATCTCAGGTTCCATGTCATCGCGAGACGGTTCTGGGTCAATCTCTTGGGACAAAGTCTCATGTTTAATGTTCCCGTGAGATGCCCTGTGGCCAACCTCTTTCATCTCGCGGTTTGTTTTAAGTCTCTTCCGTGATCTTCATGGTCACGGTCACAACGCCCTAGTGTTTCTCTCCAGGATTTTTTTTTATAATAGAGAGATGAAGGTGCTACAATGATTAGCTTCTTTTTGCCTTCAGAAAGCATTCTCCAACCCTAGCATTATTCATCAGAAGAGCCTTCACTAGAAAAATGGTGGACTCTTAGTCTTATATTAATGTGATGATTTGCTTCTGCTTTTAGAAGTCAGTTTTACGATCGTTAGACCTTTTGATGGAAGTTGGGGAGTTTTGAGACACAAGACAGACTCCTGGGGGATTTAGTTGGGTCTGATATTGAAAGAGTTGACAGCAAATAGCTAAAAGCAGGGTTGGAATGCATAGCTAAATACCTGATTTAAGGCTTAAAGTTTTTTTATTTCAAATACTCAGAGGATCCGTACAGACTTTTTTCAAAACATGGCAGGATCTAATCAGTAATATTTTAAAATAAGCTCATAAAGCACAGAGAATTTATTAATTTAGGTATGGTTACAAGCCTTAAATTTCACACCATTTGCCTTGCTCTCTCTCTCTCAGGGGTGGGGGTCGATTTGTCCTTAACTCAATTTTTCTTTTTGTAAAAACTTGATTGATTTGTATGGATTGCAATAAAATTAATAAAAATAATAAAAATAAAAAGTTTTTTATTTGGTCATGTTTACATAAGAAAACATGAAATTTGCCATCTTAGTTGCATCCAATAACAGAAAGAAGAAATAAACTAAACAGTGACGAGACAGGTTAAAAACTTACACCAAAATTCTAAAAACAGTTGAGAAAAACATATTTTTGTTAGAACCTACTTCTATCGGTTTGATTTACTAAATAGCCTGAGAATTTTTTAAAAAACACATGCAATTCAATTGAATAAGACATTTTCAATAAAGCCAAATCTAGATATTAGACTTGAAATCACAGAAGAAAAAGTACTTTACTAACAATTAAAAGTATGACAGCTTTCAGTCATTTAGAAATATCCAGTTTGCAGTGACCTCATGAGAGCAAATGTTAAATGTGTTTATATAGCTTATACGAGCTATGGAGGGAAAATGGTTAATTTCCTTCAGTATTGTTATTCTTTGTATCACATTACTGTTTATAATACTTGACTTTTCTTTCCTACCTACGGTATCTTATCTTATGTAGAACCTTTCATACTGTATCTCTCTCTAACTTCTCTACTTCTTTTAGCATTTTCTTTGTATCAAATCACTCTCCAATTTTACTTTTCTATTATGTGCTGAATACTCTCTGCAACTACTAACATGGTTTAATTATTTTCCGAAATAAAAAAATTAAGTGTATCTGGTATTTCCTTAGGAGAGTGATTTTCAACCTTTTTCATCTAAAATAACGAACTACTAAAATTCTGCAGCACACCAAAAATAATAGTTTTTGCTGATCTGACTAAAAAGGTATACATTTGATTGATTTACAAAACAAATAATAATAATAATGATAGTAATTACCTACCCTTTTTGCTCCAAAGTAGCTTTTTAAAAAATCTTTTTGAAACTATTTATTTATTATACTTCGTAATAAAAAAATAATACTCAAAATCATCAGGTGCATTTACTTGTATTTTGAGCAGGTGGAACAGTGGTAGCGCTGCTGCCTCGCACTAAGGCGATCACGGGTTTGTGTCCCAGGTCCTCCCTGTGTGCTTTTTGCACAGTTACAAAATCACTGTATAAATGTAAAGATTATTATTATTATTATAGGTGTGTATGCATGATCAAATTCAGCTGCAGCATAGTGGGGGGTTAATAGGAACACTAGATGTGCTCGAAAATAGGATGCATTCATTGCAATAATTACACAGCATGGTGTGCATGCAACATAAACATAATGTGTATATTACTGAAGTAAATGTTCATATAAATTATACAAAATAATTTTTGGTATACACATTTTTAACAGGTTGAGAAATGTAAACTGGTTATAAATGCATGAAACTACACATTTATTGCTTTATATTTCACATATCGTATATTATTAAATTGATATATAAATCATATAAAATGGTATAAATTTGCATTGTAGACTTCTTTTGTGTCATATTTCTTTAAAGAATTATTTAATTAATTTGTTTTACAAAATCTTGAGGCACACTGGTTGAAAATCACTGCCTTAGGATGCCAAAGAAGTTCAGCACAAATGGCACAACACAGTGTTTGTTAATATGCATCTGTCTCCTGGTACTCTGGTTTATTCCTTAATCCCAAAAGATGTTTGTGTTTTTTGGGGTGCTGAATCAAAATTGGGCTCATATGAGTGCGCATCAGTGGCTCTATTGTGGCCTGGAAAGTGTCTGATCAGATTTTACATGTTTTCCCTAAGTCTGTTTGGACTAACCTTTCAGTACTCCTAGTTCCCTTCTATATCCCAAAGATGTAAATGCTAATTTTGACTCTAAACTGGTATGGTCTGAGTCAGTGTAATTGTGTGCATTAGTGTGCCCTGTTATCGATTGTGTACCATCCAAGGTGGGTCTATCTCATGTACTCCCTGAACTAGACAGGTTGGTAAGAAGACAGACAGATGAACGATACCCAGCACTATCATCCAATCAGGTGAAAGCAACTCAAATAGTTTGACAAGTGTCATTTAAACTGAAAAGGTTTTGGCTATGTAAACAGCAGCACCACTCTTTAAACCACATAATCAAGTAAAATATGAAATGCAGCAATTGAACATTCTAATATATAAAGACATAAACAATTTTGTCACTTTCAGAAAGTAACATATACAATACACAACCAGCAAAACAGCATCTGTGGTGGAGGATTTTGGGAATGAAAGGGTTCAAGAAACAAAATAAAAATAGTTCAGGCAGAGCTCTTACCTGTGTAACTTTCTCTGTGACATTGTGAGTCCTGTCTTTGACTTTGGGAGCAATAATAGTTTTCTCAGAAGAAGGAGGTGATGATGTCTTCTTCTCATTTTTTACATCAGAAAAGTTTAATGTAATTTGAGGGATTTTATTTATTGTGCTGTACTTGTTGAGGTTTGAATCTGAAGTGGAACCAAGGAGGCTGGACTTTATATGATTGAAAGGCCCTGAAATGTAAAGAATAAACCAGTGAAAGGTCATAGAATTTTAATTCTTTAGTTTAATGATCTCAGTTGCAGTTCTAGATTTTGATCAGGTAACTCAAGACGTTTGTGACTTTCACTTTTGCAGAATGTTAGAAAGAATTACTGCACTGTCAATGAATAAACGTTTATTTGTATATAATCCTTTTCCTACCAATTGTATATAGTGCATTTTATATCTCTTTATTTATCGATCATATAGTTGCCCACCATTTGTTGTGTATAGTGTCTTTCATATCTATCTAGTTATCTAGTGTATATAGTGCCTTTAACATCCATCTATATTCAAAGTCCACCTTTAATTTCTGTCCATATAATGTGTCTAATGTATATCAGGCTACAAAGGCACCAGTATAATAAGGGTGATATATCTGAGTTGATTTAAAACATTTTGACTTCCTTTGGTCTGCAACATTATTACTTAACTTGAATCTGCTATATTTTCTTTTTGCAAACTGGTAATTTCCAGAACATTTATTAAAGGGGAAACAGCAAAAAATGATTATCCATGACAATCAAGATTTGGACAAATACACTTTTTCAACAAATCTTTAGTACTAGGGTGTTGTACCGTGTTAGCCATTACGAATGTAGAGAAAAGCCAAGCAAAATGACACCTTTTATTGGCTAACTAAAAAGATTACAATATGCAAGCTTTCGAGGCAACTCAGGCCCCTTCTTCAGTTTGCATATTGTAATCTTTTTAGTTAGCCAATAAAAGGTGTCATTTTGCTCAACAAATCTTGAACTACAAGAAGCAAACACCATTGTTTCCACTAAAGTTTTCATTAGCAACAGAGTAAAATTAAAAACTATTTTTAGTAGTCAGGGGAACAGTAGCCACTTTAAAGATTAGTACCATCAAAATGTCTGCAGGTTGTATTGAGCCATTGCTGGTGTCTGTTTAGATCAGATTAGTTGCATATCCAAATGCTGGAGCTTTTTTAAAAGTTACTTTTTTTATTAATTTATGGTCAAATATGTTTACAGTCTGATTTCAGTATTTTAGCCTTATCTTTAAAAAATGTACATAAACTAAATAAAATTTCAGCAGAAAGATAAGACAAGCGACTTGATATTAACAAGAAGTGTTTACAGGCACTCATGCTTTCTAATGGCTGTGCAGTAAATTAGATGGTGATGCCAATAATTTTATCAAAGCCTTTTTTGTGATTTAATGGTTGCTAAATTTGACCAAAGTAGTATATGAAATATCACACCATGTCATTATGTAAAGATTTCAGAGTTTTCTACACAGATAAAGTGCAGAAATAAGGGAATTAAAATAACTTTTCCATTCACATTTTACACATTTTAAGAATTATTTTTTAGACAGCATGGTGGTTAGTGCCATTGCCTTATGGATCCAGTGTCCTGCGCATACACAAAAGATAGTTGGTGTCTTTTTGGAGACTGAACATTCTTTGTGAATCTGCATAGGCTTTCTGACCATCCCCTCAAACAATTGTGTATTAGGTTAATTGGTGGCTGTCAATTGGCCCTGAGTTTGTGTCATTGTGTGTGTGTGTGAGTGGGCTCTGCAATGAACTGGTGCTCACCCAGGGTGTAGAATTCTATTGGATTGAATTTTTCATTGTGTTCTAGATGTTTGAAGACCTTCTAGTAAAGCGAGTTTGGAGTCTATGAAGGTTCAAAAATTTTTTGTAATAAATACAGCATGGCTTATCCTCTGTGGGTGAAGGAGCATGGTGTGGCAAAGCCACGTGACTGCAGGGATCTTGATGAGGGAATTTGCTAATTGCATTTAATGTGCTCAGACGTAGTTGGCACCTCTGTCACTCATCAGAGCTCTTCCTCTACTGATGCTTTGTAAGTGTTATGAAGTCCAAAAGCAATGTTTAATAAAGGTCCTGTTACATAAGAGTAAATGAGTAATAGATGAAGTTTTTTTCATACTTTGTTGTTTTTATAATATTGTTCTGTTAATTTATTGTTTGTTTAATTGTGTATACTTTGTTATTACTATTCTGTCTGGTTATTGTTTAATATTTGTGGGTGTCTTGCAGTTCTCCTATTTCTCATGTATTTTGTGGGTGGTTCCCCAAGAAGCTGGGCCACCTGTTCATCTGCATTAAGGTACAGCCCCCAGTCCTAAAAAGAATTGTGGGAAATGCAGTCCTTTGTGGTTTATTAGCTTGAAGTATTGGCCTTTTGTTTTATTCCGTTTCTCTGTTATTTTTTACTTCTCTGCACAGGTTTTTGGATTTTATTTATTGGATTTGTGTACTTGCGATTTTGTTGCTTAGGAATGCCTTTTGGATAAATTATTTTGCCTATTTTTGCTGCTTTGAGAAATTTTGTTGTTTTTCTTTCAAGTTTGGAAATAAATCTTTCTTTGCCCTTCTTGTACAAGCCAGAGATGGACATTCACCCCTTCCTTTTTAGGGCATTCTGGTTATTTTTTGACATTTTGAACTTAGTAAGGTAAAGCCCAAAAAGCCAGGTTGACCATAAGAGCACCTTTTCTGTGTAAGCTGGTGGGTCAGGTCTGCTCCGTGGCTTAGCTTTTGAGGCTGCACCTCACTTTGGCTATTTTGTGTCAGCAATCACAACATTGCTGTTACTGGTCTTTAAAACCAGTCTGGTGACATCAAACTAGTAATGGAAAAAAACTGATGGTAACAATGAAAATAATGAGCACAATAATGATGAATAATGCCAACAACAAAGTGTCAATTGTAAACAATCCAGAGATGAAATGCAGTAAATGGGGTATCCCAAAAATAGGATTGGCTAAATAAAAATGACAATAACTATAATATTAGGAAGGAAGGAAATTAAGAACACAAATCAGAACATAAAATAATGGAATCCTAAAACAACTACACATAAACTATGCCTAGCCATGGGATTTGAAACCTGGAAAATGATCTGTAAGACCAGATGTGCCACCATGCCATTAATGACTTAAGATGGCTTATTTAAATACATGCTTAATAATAGCACACATAAACAGTATCAAATTTAGATATATGCTGTATTTTGTTTAATATCATTAGTCTTGTGAAATGCATAATATTATTCATTCTGCAATAATTAAATTACATAATTTAATTAGTATGCTGTCTTTATATTGGTATTAATAAATGAAACACTTCATTGCTTATAGCATTATGGAAAAAATACCAAGGTTTATTTATATCTTTCATAATGCATTCCAAAATCGTGTATCCATCCAGCTTCTAAACACACTTATTCCATGTTACTGTTAAGGGGAGCTGGAGTGTAACAGTAGCATTTGGTTCAAGTGAGTCAACCAAATCACCAGTTACATAATGTGCAGCTCTTTGAGATGGGGGGGGGAACTGATGGAACTAGGGTTTGAATCAAGGACTCTGAGGATATAAGGCAGCGGTACCAATCACTGTGTCAACCCATCAAAAGTGTATAACTAAATAATTTATGATAGGAGAGAAACCATCAGAAGCCATTCCATCACATGCTGATATGTGAAAGGTTACAATTCCTTTGATGTACTGGCAGCTAAGCATGGAACAGAATTAAGAGCTAATTACTAGCTTGAGGTTGAAAGATAATATTACTGAAGATGGACATTTGGAGATGCACACATATGAAGATTAAAATATATAGATACAGTTTTATTTTCTGATGTGGAATGAAATTAAAATAGCCAAACTAGTTTTATGTTTCTTTGTAACTTATTACACAGATTCAATTGGTCTTATGCTGTGCTGTACTCCATTAAAATTTGCCAATGTTTGGCTCTAAATTAAGAAATATTGATGGCAATGTGTTGAAAGAAAACATTTTTCCATCTCCTTTTTAATACATTTAATCTAAGTCTGGGCACAGGAAAAAATAATGACCTTGTACAACTTTACAATAATGGAAAATGCTATATAAACAATTTGCAGCTTAATTCAAAAACATTTAGTAGTAAGTATTATAAACATGTCCAGTTCCAGTGACCTTGAAATTAATTTAAACAGGCTTTAAAATGGATACATTGACTTGGTGGATGAATATAATAAGCACAATGCTGGACTGCCTGTTGCTGCTGCATATGAATGCACAACTATTTGATCAATTAAATAAACACCACTGACTCAGAGACATTATTTATATTATTTTCATATACAGATATATTGGTGTATATGTGATACTGTATAAACACAGATAGATAGATAGATAGATAGATAGATAGATAGATAGATAGATAGA
>JANRMT010062814.1:28916172-28964379 GCA_026402145.1 Polypterus bichir lapradei | reverse complement strand
AGATAGATAGATAGATAGATAGATAGATAGATAGATAGATAGATAGATAGATAGATAGATATTTTTTGTAGGAGCATAACTTGTAATAGTTGTTATAAGCATAGCCAAAGAAAACAGATGCATAAATTATAAGAAAAAATGAAAATGAAACAAATTTCATGCTGATCTTTAAAGAAACATAGAAAAAGCTCAAAGCCATACCCCCTGCCATCCAGGAACGGGAAACTATTTTTTTAGGAGACAGAAAGGGGAAAATGTAAAGAGAAAGGGCATAGAGTTTATTGTATTGGTACACAAAATGTTAATCATTAATCCAACCTATATTTTGTTGCTGCCATTCCACTTGGGATTTGCCTCTTTAAAATTATTTATGCAATTTAATTTTGATCATTCATCTAAAGTCTTGCTCATAATGAGAATTTAGAAACGAATCCCTGACTCAAGCAGAGAAGGTTGTGTCCCTGGTTTCTGCTCACCTCTATGAAAATGTCAAACTGTGGCCAGCATTTGTTATTCTCTAAAGAGCACACATACACACACAAATCAAAACAAAAACAAACAAAACAAATAAAACACTCATTTCATTGGCTTCTCGGCAATACATGCTTGATTGCTCATTGGCCACTCAATTGCTATAAATGCACATAAAATAATTTGCCAGTCCAGATGCAACCAAACACCATGAAGCAGGTTCTGCTTTGTACAAGTCACTTGTTCATGCGTCTTGATTAAAGCCCATTAGGTCATGTAATTATATATTACTATCTGTGTGCTTCAATACATTCCATTGTCCAGCAGGAAAAGTGCAGGTTTTTATAAAAAATTAAAGGACAGATATTTTGGATGAACTTTTAATTATTAGTATTATTATAACAAAAATACATATGCATCCAAAACATCATGCAGATTTTGTGCAGATCTGCAATTTTCCTGCGGTAGTATATCTTTAAACGTTATCAAAAATATCAGTAATACATTAAAAACAATTCAAAAATAATCATAATAAATTAAAAACAACTCATCATGCAGCAGGCAAGAGGTAACCAAAAAGGACAAAAGGGATTTGTTTTTTTTTGTTTTTTGTTTTTTTTTACCTTTGATATTGCGACCATTGTCTGAAAAGCAGCAAAGTCATGTTGGAAGGGAAAGGAAAATAAAATAAGAAATATAGGAAGCAACAGATACAAAATAACAAACTGAAAAAAAAAAGAAATTAAACTTTTCAAAGGATCACAATATCATATTTTGCCTCCTCTGGTTACTTTACATAAAAGGTTAATTATGAAATTCAGTTTTGCTCATGTATTTGATTTGTTGTGCAGTTATGGTGACCCAGAGTGTAATATGGCAGTCTAGACGCCTGCCCATCACAGGACACGACCTACTCACTCACTAACTGGGCAAGTGCACAGCTATTAATCAATCTAATATGCAATCTGAAATAGTCTGAAACTTATTGAAATACCAAGATCCAGTTATGACTGTTGAAAACCAAACACTGCCTTCCAGAAAAAAATCTAAAATTGTATCCGTTGTCGATAATTATAGAATGATGATGTGATGAAGTTCTTCTGACCCAAACACCTTAATAACTCATCACCATTAAAAGAAATATAAACTCTGCTCTGAACTGTAGAGTTGCACAAAACAGGAATCTATGTCTCCATCAGGTAGCAATCAAGAGAAGCAGGGTCAAGAAGGTAGACAATGACCCCAAACATTGCTAAGCAAAATTACTACATAACTACAAAAGAAGAAATTACATGATGTGATTGACACTCAACTAAACCTAACAGAAATATTGTGACAGAAGCCATCTGGGAAGTCCTCAAAAGTTGCAGCTTTGATGGAAGATGTGTTGGAGGAATTGGGTTAAAAATTTTCATAGTCACATAAAGGCGATAAATAGTTATAGCAAAGTGTGTGACTGGTTAAAGATTCTAAGGGGTGACTACTATTTTTTTAAACATAGGGACACTTAATACTGGATGTCTTGTTTTTAAAAATGAATCATTCTCTCAAGAACCCTTTATCTATTATTAGCGTGTGGGTCAAGCTCTGAAAAAAATCCACATGAAACAAATTCAAAAACATCTAGTTAGATCTACAAACACAAATCATTTTTAAAAACTAAAACTGAAGTTGGTGCTTCTTGAAATCCGACTCAACCCTATTTCCAACCACATTCAATATCTGACATATTCGTATTAAGGATAAAGAATGACAATACATTTAATACTTATTTCTTATTCTTTTTTTCAATATGCACTTTTAATATTCACTGTACCCTGAATAGTGTCAACTGGAAATAGCTCAACAATCAATTAATGGACAGATAATTGTTGGTTTCCATTCATGTTAAATCAGTTTCTGCTTTGTTTTCTGTGTGTTTTAACAAATCTGTGTCTTTATGTGTACTAATTCTGTACTTAGTAATTTGCAAAATCTAAACTTACATTTTATTGGAGATCTTCTCACAGTACTCTGTGTCTGCACTCAGTGCAGAGCGATATACCAAAATAAAGTGAATTGAAACATATTTCTGCTTCTTCTGACTGCTTTCACTTTTAATACAAGTACCTCATTTGTTGAATTAAGCCTATGTCTATAAGAGCTCAATACCCTGTTTTAGAACAGTAGGGAAGTCAATTTTGAGCAGCATTGTAATTAAAACAGCATTTGCCCAATAGTTAGTGCACCGTTCTTTGACCTCATAATTTTTGAATACAGTAATTTTTCTTGTGTTTTTAGGTCCTACCAAGGGCATAAAGCCCCGGACAACAGAGCTCCTAGGATCATTGGGACACACAAACCCCTCCACCACGATAAGGCAAACTGGTCCTAGGTGAAGGCTGAGACAAAGAGCGGTTCAAGAAACCTCCCATGAAGAATAAAAAAAGTTTCCGTCGCCCAGACACGGGTCATCGGGGCCCCCCTCTGGAGCCAGGCCTGGAGGTCAGGCTCGATGGCGAGCGCCTGCTGGCTGGGCCTGCACTCATGGGGCTCGGCTGGGCACATGGGACCCCCTTCCTATGGGCACACCACCAATGGGAGGGGTCAAGGAGGTCGGGTGCAGTGTGAATTGGGTGGTGGCCAAAGGCGGGGACCTTGGCGGTCCGATCCTCGGCTGCAGAAGCTGGCTCTTGGGACGTGGAAAGTCACCTCTCTGAAGGCGAAGAAGCCTGAGCTAGTGCGCGAGGTTGAGAGGTTCTGGCTAGATATAGTCAGGCTCACCTCAATGCACAGCTAGGACTCTGGAACCAATCTCTTTGAGAGGGGCTGGACTCTACCACTCTGGGGTGTCCCCCAGTGAGAGGCGCCGAGTGGGTGTGGGAAATACTGTTTCAATTTTACCCTGACAGGAGTTACACCAACTTTTATATTTTCCTTTTTTTACCACCAATTGCTACAAACGGATCCCAAATACAAGTTAATGTAACACCAGTATACTGTGTGTGCAGGTAGGTCACTGTCACTGGCTGTTTACACATGTGGGCTGGAAGACAGCCAGTCTTTGGCAAGTTCAGCTTGGCACAAGAGGAAATCTCTGCATAAGCAAGTTATTTCCACTTTATGAAGTCTTCCCAATGGCTTGAGCCCAAGCAGAAGAGAACCAGTGCATCACCATTTCACTCCCCTCAGTGTTTTAATGGCATAACAGGCAGGTTAAATGATTTACTTAACCATAACAGTATGCAAGAAAGGTCACTGTCAGTATAATTTACTAGGGTAACCAGATGTCCAAATGATAGAGACAGCCCAGATTTCTGGCCCTGTGTACCCTGTAAATAACTGAAGAATATCAAAATATTCCAGTTTTAATAGACTGCTCATCTAATAAAACTTTGCTCTGCTGAAATAAACATTGTCATAAAATTGTTAGAATAGCACATATCAAACTCCAATGTGGGGCCCGCTATATCCTCTTGCCCGCCCTCAAAGTAATATACATAAAGCCAACATACATATAATATCATGGTCAAAAGTCAGAGGGAGAAAGCTTGATTAACTACTTCTGTTAAATTTAAACAGCATTACTAAAAGGACCAAAAGGCCGATAAAAACAGAGTTCTGCCCATTTATTTACAGTATTTATACTTCAAGCAATCCTGTGTTGTTTATTTGTGATTTTTTTTCCTTGTACCCTGACCCCTCTCTTAGGATGACGAGATAAAGCAGGCAATAGAGAAATGAGAATGGGCTTTATGTGTGGCCATACATGCTATAAAAGAGAACTCTGGTCACCTTATAAATTTATCATCATAGTGCCACATTCACCTGATATCCATAATGGTTAGTCATTATAATAAACTTTGCTTTTCACTTTTGTTATTCACTAACATTTAAACTTGTAAGATTCTCATACATTTCTGTATCTATGAATGCTGTAATTCTTTGTATCATCCATGTGCCCATTTTCTAGGTATTTCAGATTTGTTTTTTGTGGATGTCAAAGGGTTCTAATTTGAGCTTTGTTTACAAATTAGCATTCTGCATTACTGGCAAATATTTGAAATATGGGAGTTTCTAAACTTTTTTCTATGAAATTAGCAGTACATATCTATGGCTTATTCTGTGTTTATTTTAAGCTTTTTTATGCTTTCATGGCACTGTGAAACAATCCATTTCTTAGTGTAGTGGCCACTCAAAAATGACCTTGTTCAATGATATACATTTTGAAAAGACTAGGTATTATTGAATTTCTTGCAAAGGAATCAGTAAATTATATCCATTTAGTCATCACAAATATCAAGCGTGGGGTAAGGCTAAGAAGAGTTTGCTTGCTGTCACTTCAACATTGCTACAATGTCCTGATGAACTCATTTGACGGAACTAACAAATTATAACCAAAAATCTCTCAATTTCCACATTAAGAGCACATAGCATTAAAAGTTTTTTTTTTTATGTAGATTTGCTTTGCTGTTAAGAGATGGGGTGAAATCATTCTGTCACACAATACCGACAAAAAAAAAAATGAAATGGCATCAACTAACTTTTCTTCAGAAAAAGCAGTGTAAGGTTACCCCTTCAGCAAGAAAACCCATGGACATAGTTGGATGCATAATGGGTAATTTTGTTGAGCTTAATGGGACATGGTCAAACCGTTAACCAAATTTATATACTCAAGCTGTTTAAGAATAGTTTACATAACAATGCATGACCAAACACAAACATGTAAATACAGGAAGCAATCATTAAGCTTATGTAGACAGTTCTAGCCCAATCCAGCCTTGAGCCCAGATCTTGATGCTTCAGATTTCCATCTCTCGAGACTCCTCTAGGAAGTTATCTATAGGTGATAATGAAATAAAGAAGATGTGCAAAATGCTCGTGCACTGGTACAAGATAGGGATGCACACTTCATAAGTCATGTTTCAGATGTACAGTATAAATTTCTTTGCACAACAAGGGGGTAGCCCTGGGTAAGAAAGAGTGCCATAAAATATTAGTACAATCATGTGATCTAAAACCAGAAGGACAGCACCAGGCAGGGCGCAATAGTGATGTAATGGTTTGCAACCTTGCCTTTCAAGCAGAGTATTTTTCCATTCATTTCATTTTACTCCAGCATTTCCCTAAACATTTTTACATGGCCCCAAGCTGCCATGAGTATGGCAATATTGTTTCTGGAGTTAGTTATTGCAACTCTGCATTTGAAGTGTTATAATTCTTTGCATTTATATAGTGCTTTTCTCACTACTCAAAGTGCTCAGCAATTGCAGGTTAAGGGCCTTGCTCAAGGGCCCAACAGAGCAGAGTCCCTTTTGGCATTTACGGGATTCAAACCGGCAACCTTCCGATTGCCAGTGCAGATCCCTAGCCTCAGAGCCATCTCTCCACAAACACTAAACTATCATTGCATTTTTTGTTGTATTTGAAGGTAACCAGCAATCTTAACCCAACAGCTGAATCAAATCTCATAATAAATTAGGAACACCAGCTATTTAGTCTAAACACAATCATTTTTGATACTTTTAACTTTACAGCAGACTTTTGAAGTAATACCCTTACAAAGCTGGGAAACACGCCTACAGTACATCTACATAAATAAAGGTGGCCTATCTGTTTGTATTGGCATCACTCAAAAACAATTGTACATATTTTCATGAAAGCTGGACAATAATTCAGGGATAGTCCACCTCTGAAATAGTGTATGGGTGTTCTCAATGACAGAGGGGAGGACTTAGTGAATCTGATACTGTTGAATATCTGTGGTTGAGCACTAATTTCCTCTTTTATGATGTCAGGGGACCTTAATGCTGACTGGCTGAAGGTGAATGGCAGTCTGACTAGTGTGGTTTAGGGACAGGAAAAGTGGCCATAATATTAATGAGACATGTAAAAGGGGTTTATCTAGTTTTATCATTACATTTCAAATGGCTGCAAGTTCCTATGACTATGAGTTTTTCAGTCAGAGATCTCCGGTCTCCGGTAAAACTACTTCTTTGACAGCATGTCACTTGTTCAGACAAGTATAAAAGAAAATTAACAGTGACAGCTTAACAGGAGTTTTTTTTTTCCGTCCACCCTGGCCGCTTAAAAAACAATTCTAGATTAAAAAAAACAATTCTATATTTTGGGGATCTTTTTCTCTTAATTAAATATCCATCTTATATAAGGGTGCATTAGGAGCTATATAAGTAAAATGTATTTTTAATTTTATTATTACTTATTATTACTTTTTGTATACTATTTATGCATTATTTTTCTTATCTAATTTTAGTTTGTATGATTGTCATGTAAATACGTTTTTGATAACTTATAAAGCACTTTGAACTATTTTGCTTGTATGAAAATGTGCTATAGAAATAAATGTTGTTGTTGTTGTTGTTGTTGTGATTCCAGTTCCACATAGGGCACACTCAAATACATATTCAATATAAAGTCACCAAATCATCAAATATTACTCTAAAGTAAAATGCTCTGAGCTGGCAGTGATATTTAACATCACAAGACCCTAATCTAAATTGCAAACTTATACCCAGTGCTCTGCAAGTTTACACTACACAGCTCTTGACAAAGTTAAGTTATAAACAATTTGGACACTGTAGTAAGGGCCTCACCAGCCTGAAATCACGTCAATTTAATGTCTGGCATCAATAATTTAGGTTAACTGTACTTTTGGACTCTGCACCAATCAAAAATGATTAAGGAGTGATGGGGAAGACCCCACTAGGAATACGAAAAGTAACATCAAATCATTTTAATGTACTTTCCTATAGTTCTTACCTCAGTAGATAGACTCTGAATGTTTATAGTGTGGACCATGGCCGGCAGCTTATCCCAGCCAATATCCCCAAGCCGCCAGAGGGAGCCCTCCCTGTGACGTGGAGATGCCCCGAATTCCACCAGGGCATCATGGACTATGGAGTTTTAATGCACAGCCCTGCTGGATAACGTCGGGGCCATCAGGGGACGTTGCAGGGAGGCACAGAGATGTTTATTTTCCAGACAGCCCGGAAGTACGTCCCAGTCACATGGACAGAAGAAATGACGTACTTCTGGGTTGAAGAAAAGGAGTTTTCACCTGACCCGGAAATGCTGGATAATCACATGGACTAAGGGAAGCACTTCTGGGTCATGGACTATAAAGGACTGTGGGAGGTCCCAGACGGACGAGCTGAGTCGGGTGGTAGGGTGACAACGCGTCTGGGAGTGGAGGATTTGTTTATTGTATTGGTTATTGTTTATGAATATAGTGGAGTGGAGGGTGCTTTGTGCACTTTATTATTGCTCGAAAAATAAATAATTGGACTTTTATCTGGTGTCTGGCGTCTGATCCGAGGGTTCAAGGGGACCACAGCGCCTCCAAATGTCACAATAGATTTATAGTTACGACCTGTAGTGGTCTCATAGGTCAATTACTTTATTTACTTGCTGAAACCTTTTAGGATATAAGATGTGTTCTCAGACAATAGTCCTACAGCTCTGGTAATTCCATTGCTTCTGCTCTTATGAGAGGCAATGTATGATTTTTTTTTACCTATTCATTAATCCATTCATTATTTTGGGAGTATGTATAATGTAATGCAGAGTTGTTTGGGGAGCCTGAGCCTGCCAAGGTAACTCTAAGCACAAGGCAATAACCAATAATTGCTGGGTTAGTGATCCATTATAGGATACATTCACTCACACTCCTGCACTTTCTCATAATGGTAGTAGTTTAGGGCTGACAACCAATGCAAGCTGAATACCCTTAAAAAGGGGACGACTCCCTTCCCCCATAGAAACCCCACAAAATTTCAGGAATATCAATATTTATTTTTGGTATTTTTCAAAATTGTGTTTCTTGCTTTAGATTATTTTATAGGTGAAATGGGCAACAAAACACAAAAAGCAACTGTGGATGATCAAAGTGTTTTTACAGTTTTATCTTCGGAAATAAGTAAGTTGACTAAACTGGATGAATGACTATTTACCAGTCATCTTAAAAGAAAGGGAAATGGCTATTAACGCAAAGCATTATTATTAATAACACTAAAATAATAAGTAAAACAAAACATCTGATCAAGTGTACATGAAGTGGCAACCTAAAATCATTTACAATGTTTTGGAGAAAGGAGTAATGTCATCCTCTATTCAAGACAGCTGTTGTTGTTTCATTATCTTGTATCAGTTTTACTGAATAAAAGAATTTGTAATTATGGATAACAAAGTCCTGCCTGATCTGCAGTCTGCTCTTATTAGATAATGTCATTTGTATTTGTCACTATGGCATTATGTTATCTGAATTGCTGCTTATTTATTACTCTTAATTGAGGATATAAATTTTATTTAGAGATAATGTTACTACAGCTTTATCTCAGCTACACTGCTAACAGCTCTTATTTGAAGATCTTGTATTGCTGGGTGACATTAATACTGCTAAACAATTCTTTCCAAACAGCTGCATTTCTATCACTCTTAGTTTAGAATGTCATTTGTATTTGTGGGTGTCTTTACCAGTTTTATCTGAACTGCTCTCTGCAATTGTGCTTATTGAAGGATCTAATTTGTATTTATGGTTGATAAAAGCACAGCTACACAATCCTATCCAAACTGCGGTTTGTCTAATTGCTCTTTTTTGATGTTATTATTTGTATTTAAGGGTAAAAATGCAAGAGCCACACACTTTCGTCTGAACTGCTGACTGTTGCTCATGTCTGAGTGTGTCATTTGTATTTGTGGGTGACTCTAACACTACAACACAATTTGATCTTGAATGCACAGTGTATTGCTCATATATGAGGCTCTCATTTGTACTTTTTTGGCTAACACTATCCCTAGTGAAGTATTGTTTAGCTATAAGGTACAATTGAGGATATCATTTGCATTGGTGATGAGATTACCACCACTACATAATTTTACCTAAACTGTTATTGGAGTTGAATTTCTTATTTCAATTTTTTTATTTGAGGATCTCATTTGTATTTGTGGGAAACAACATTGTTACAACAAAATCATCCATAACAATATTATTTTTATTTACGGATAACATTATCACTGCAAACTAAGTCTTTCTCAGCTTCACCTTGTCTACAGTATATCCAATGTGATGATCCCTTTTGTATTTGTGGGTGACAATACCACCACTATATAATTTGATCTGAAATGTACTTGTAGATACAGTAGTTCTTTTTTGAGGATATCATTCACTTCTGTGGGTAACAAAATCATTACTATACAATTGCATCTAAACTTACATTTGTTTGCTGCTATTCAATTTTATCTGAACTTTACTTTGCCTATTTATCTGAGGATCATTTTCAATTCTGACAGAGACATTACAGTATCACTACTACACAGCTATGTCTAACTATCACCCTTTGCCCTCTGCCTCAGTAAAAAGATGGCTTTCCTGATTTGTTTTTATTTGCTCAGATGCTTGCTATTACTCTGAAGTTTATTAGTGTCATTTTTTGTTTTTTCCTGTTGGTTTTGTTTTTTTACCATGAGGTATGCATGGTACATACATGCACAAGGTGTTTTTTTTTCAGGGCGAGGCTATTTTTGTTCTCTTTTGATGCATTTTTGATACAACTGAATAGCTCCTGCTGCACTCAATAGTCCTAGAGAAGCCTAGCAATAAAAATAATTTTACTTGTCTTGTCATAACCATACCTTCACTTGCATGCCTGTCTCTGAACACACTCTTTGCGTTGACACGAAAGCCTTCAATATCATGAACTGAAGAAGCTCGTCTCATGCTGCAAATGCTCTCCTTCGATCTGGCATGACTGAGGCATGCCCTTGACTCCAGCATGTCCGGGTATAACTTGTCCCATTGCTGTTTGGGTGATGAATGATCAAGAGGTCCTGAAATGTTAACCAAAGCTGGGCATGGACTGGATCCTATTAATGCTTTTGTATCATCTGCATCTGAAGGGGAGCAACTTTCCTTTGTGGGGGTTTTGAAGTGTTTCATGGCAACAGAGTCATCACTTTGTTTTGGAGCATCTACCATGACAGCATCTGGGTCCTCCTGTGGAAGTGACTGTTTAGCAGTACCTAGCAGTCTCAGTCCAGGTAGCCGCAACCGGAAAAACCTTCCTTTACCTGCAAGACATAAAACAGTTTTAAGGAGAAATTTTCAACATTTAAGCTCAGGTCACAAGTGAAAAATATAACTTTTCTTTCATTTATGCAGGCATTCATATGCATTTCAAGCCTAGTCATTTAAAAAAAAAAAATTAAGTTAAAGCCAGACCATTTTACTAACAAGAGTCAATTCGTCCATTGTTAAGATAGGCACTATTTTTATTGTATCTTTGCATACTCATGATAATTCTTCTATTCATTTTTCCCCCATATCCTCTTTGTTACGGATATAACCTCAGTTCTTGAATAAGTAGGAACGAACCTATGGCAGGACACCATTTCATCAAGTGGCACATTCACATGCAAGCACACTTCATGATGCCAAGCACAGAACACACTATTCCAACATTTTCCTGAAAGATGAAGTATAAAGATTAAAAGTTAAAGTAACCTAACACAAAACACTACTTAAACCAAGTTAGGTGTGTTGGGTATCATAGGTCCCTTCAGAAACTTTGGGAACCAACCCTGAGTGGGGCACAACTGAATTACATTGTCCATTTACGCATACTCACATCCACCTGAGCCAATGTAGACTCACCATTCTCACCTAAAATCATTCCTTTATGAAGTGACTACAAAACAGGAGCATGCTGGAAAAATACAGCAAAGATACAAACAGGGCAAACAAACTTGACACAGGCCGTGACCAGATGTGGGATTCAAATCCAAGACACTGAAATCACACAGCAACAATGATAATCATTGTGCCACTGCATAGTATTATTATCGTGTATGGTAAAGTACAGTGCCATACAAAAGTTTTCTGTCTTTTGACTAATTCTATTATTTTACTGAGTAATAATTCCTACACTGAAAGGTTACTCTCCGTGATTTTTTTTATTAAACCATTTAAACTTGAAATTATGTTTTTCATTTTACATTGTTTAATGTCAGAAAAATCTAAGAAGGAAATAAAGAACAAAATGCTGTTTGAATAAGTATTCCTTCCACACAATTTAAATTTAGGATCTCCACCGTTTTTAAACAACTCTTTTGGGGTTAAGTATGTCCCAGCTTTGCACTCTGTTCGGGAGAGATTTTGGCCAATTCTACCAAGACGACTTGGTCAGGTGATATGGGTTAATTGGACGATGCTTATGCACCGCAATTTTCAAATAATGCCACATATGCTCAATTAGATTGAAATAAGAGCTTTTAATTGGCCACTATATGATAGTCAACTTTTCATTTTGTCTTTGAATCACTCTAAAGTTAATTTGTCCTTGTGTTTGGGATCATTGTCCAGAAAAATGAAGTTTCAGCCAAGCTTGAGTTTAATATTTTGAAACGGCTTCTCTGGAGTTCTGCAAGCAGGTCCTCCAACTTGCAGGGAAAACTTGGGGGTTGGTGGCAGGATTGAAACACTGTTCCATTCTGTTCAAACTAGTATGGTGCACCTAATTTGGGATCCTGAGGTTGTTCATCGTGTGGTGGGTACAGCAATGCGCTGTATCAGTGCATGCTCCCAACCCTCTCTTCTCTCTCTGTTATATTTGCTTCTATTCTCACTAGATAGATAGATATGTATTCTTCCTTCTGTTTTAACTGAATGACAAGTCCCTTCTGATGAAAAGAAGCCCCACTGCATAATTATACATCAACCATATTTCACTACAGGCATGGTGATTGACAGCACATTTTAGATTAGAACTTTGGCAAAAAAATCTTTTATCTTGGTCTTATCATTGAGCAACATTTTCCTAAAACACATCTGGGTGACTCTCATGTTTTCTGTCAAGCTCCAGATGTGCCTCTGCATGGTGCTTTTTAAGCAATGACTTGCTTTGTGTCACACTCTCATGCAAGCCAATGTTAGGCAGAGCTTTTGATTTATCTTTCACTTCAATCCCAAGTACTAAACTTTGCAGTTCTTACAAAGTGATTGTTAGCATCTCTCTTTGGCCTCTGTTGTTTCACAAGTCTCCTTTTCTTTAAGTACACATTTGACTTAACCAAAAATGTACACTAGGACATCTAAATACTTGGAAACTGTTTTGTACTGTTTGCATAATTTATGCATTTTTTATTACTTTAGAAGTTTTGAATGACATTGAATGACATGACTCTGTTATTAAGTGTGGTTACCGCTGGACCTACTCCTTTTATCCCTCATGCCTGTCAGTAAATATAACTGTTAATTATACATACAAAATGCAGTTATTTGACCAACAGTTTTGGGATTTGAAAACTTCGCTTGACCACATACCATGGTAATGATATATTTTCAAACAGTAAATTTTGCAAAATCAACAATAAAACTATCTAGAAGATAGCAGGCACCACATTAATCTCAATAAGTAAGCACATTTTTTTTGCTTCAAAGAAGAAATCATGTTTTTTCCATCTTAAAAATGTTGGAAAATTAAGGTGCTTTCTCAATAAACAGGATTCTGAGAAATTAATTCATGCATTTATTTCTAGTAGGATAGACTACTTCAATGTGGTGTTCACTGGATATTCAAACTGTTCTTTATACAGCCTCCAGTTAATCCAAAATGCTGCTGCAAGAATTATTACAAGAACAAGAAAATACGAACACATAACTCCAGTTCTTAAATATGGCTCCCATTTAAGTTTATGGCAGATTTCAAAATCCTCCTTTTAACAAATAAAGCATTAAATGGCTGAAGTCCGGCTTACTTGTCTGAACTTATCATGACTTACAAACCAGAGCACACATTAATCTACTGTTAATTTCTGCTCCATACTTTTTTTTTTTTTTTTTTACTTTTATACTGTTTTGAGGATTTGTTCTGTTCTGTGTATTGTATTGTATTGACCCCCTTCCTTTTGACACCCACTGCATGCCCAACCTACCTGGAAAGGGGTCACTTTTTTGACCTGCCTTTCCCAAGGTTTCTTCCATTTTTCCCCTACAAGGGTTTTTTTTGGGAGTTTTTCCTTGTCTTCTTAGAGAGTCAAGGCAGGGAGCTGTAAAGCCCATTGTGGCACTTCTTGTGTGATTCTGGGCTATACAAAAATAAATTGTATTGTATTGTATCGTATTTTTTAAATGAACAGTCAGTCAGTCTATTTAAGCATACAGTTGATTTAGAAAGTGGTAGCTGAACTCAAAACTGATATTTTTCCACATAATGTGTATTGCTCAGCACTTTGTGCTTGCCATTTATTCTGCATGAAAATTGGTAAGAATTTTGTTCCATGTGTAGTTTAATACCAGTATGAACACTCAAATGATTCAGAATTGGCAACAGCTCTAGCGAATGAAGAATGACATGATTTTAGAAATTGCATTTCTTAAATGTGACATGGCTTCTGTTTAAAATTATGTGTGAGTTGTTTTGAGACATCAATCTTACATTGCATTTAAGAAATAACAGGACACTGCACCATCTTCCATATCATTTCCCATAGTTCTCATTCACTTTCAATAATTCATATAATCAAAAGCACGTATGTTTGCCTTTTTTGTGGGTATACTTTCATTGTAAATCAATGAAAAATTATATGGATTTCTTTTTTGATATAAAAAAGATGTTCTTTGTGCTTTTAGAATATTTATATCTAGTGTTATTTAATTACTTATCAGTGCTGTCACACTTCCCACACCCCTACTCCCCCCAACCAGGCCAGCAACCAATTGCTATGAACTTTCAGTTCATAAGAATGTAATTTCCAAAAAATACTCAAAATGCCCTCTTGGGTGGGAGACCATCAAGCCCTGGCTAGATACAAAGGGCAAGCACATGATCTTTTTTAATTGAAAGATTTATTTTAAAAAGTACTCTGTAATAATCAAAAAAGACCTGTTCTGCTGAGCTCACCTTTGAGGTATGATTCACCTGTTATACAGTAATATCTGGTTATGATACTCGGCCCTAGCATTTCACTAGTTCCCTTCTTTCACTGACGTGGATGTTATCTTAGGCATAGTTTGGAAAGGCTTGTTGTGGTAATTGCTGGTTTTGGGCCATTTTCTTTAAGCTATCATGATGTAACTCTTCATTGTCTACTCATCTACTTCTGAACATTTCAAACATTACCGCATCCATCCATCAACCCATATGTTGCTTATGATGTCATACAGTGCAGCATAGCAGCTTCTCAGTGCTGGGGCACCCAATATGCCACTGGCTAGATATGCTTAACTTGATGCTGTCACACAACAGAAAGAGTATTCCAGCAATGATGAAAGAATAAGAAAATGAAACTGATGCTCAATTTAATTTAAATCCACTAATCCAAGTAGAGCTTTAAAATTCAGGCAAGGGTAAAAATGGTTGCCAGATTTGTGATGAAAATTAATAATTGTGCAGTATCACAGGTTCAAGGGAGGTTTATTGGCAGAAACCTATCAAACACAATAAAAGAAAAAACAAAGTGCATGATGCCACAATTCCCAATCCACCACGAATTGTATTAGAAAATCCAGACCACTGGCATGAAAAATTAGAATGGAGCCACATATACAGTATAGTACTAGCGCTAGTGATGCACTCCACAATGTACTGTAACTCTTCCCAGTGTTGCATTTCGGCCAAGGCAGCATCACATTATTTTGTCAATATTTTAAAGACATATTAAAACTTTTAACAAATATGTAAAAGTAGACTACAACAAACTTTCTAACTTTATGTTAAAAAGATAAACTTAACTCACATATTTTTATCAATACAAAATTAGACAGAATCAATTGCAAGCACATTTTAACAGCTGCCACTCAGTTTAATAAAACCTCTAAATTTTATCATAACTGATATGCTTTCTTCAAAAGCCAACCGTGTTCTTTACCTATTGTTAGTTTATAAACATCTTTATCTTCCTACAATCAGAACTGAGATCAAAGATTTGCACACCGTTGTAAAAATGCCAACTGTACTACAACCCATTTGGAGTACACAAAATCCTTCCTTAACTAAACTTGATTTTATTTTTTTGGCATTGTGAGCGACAGCACATTAGGCTCAAAGGAAAATGTCTGAAAATAAATATGCTAAGGCGTTACTGTATTTTTTATGAAAAATGTGAGATATTCTGTAATGTTCAATTTTAACTTGTAAACTATAAAACTAGATACCACATTTGTAATCTTTGTGTTTTTTTTTTTTTTTTGTTTATTTTATTAGATAAAGAATAATTTAGATTAATGCTGCTGATTAGTCATGGTCTTAGAGCAGTGGCTGTTAAGGTGTTTCAACAAAGACAACTTAGGCAAAGCCAGAGATATGGCAGATCATCTACAGTATGGTCAACAGTCATTTCTCACCATTAATTTTACATTACAATTACCATATTACAAAATACCTTTCAAAGTTTCAGACAGAGTTAGTGATTAATATACTGTAACCATTAGTCCTTGAAGGTAGAGTTACACCAGGCTGACAACACTGATACACTGACATCAGTTTCAAGGAAAAAGGAACTGCCTTTGCTGAGGTGGGCTCACCAGGCTGACAGTAAGATGAATTTAAAATGGTTGCTTAAAAATTTGATTGAGATTGGTTGGATATGAGAGAGGTTGGAAGTATGAATTAGCATCAATGGAGTGGAGCAGGAAGGGCAATAGTAGTAAACCTTATTATGGTCTACACAAGATGGTCAAGTGGAGTGATCAGAAATTAAATAACAAATGTCTTTCTGGGGTGGCACAGTGGGTAGCGCTGCTGCCTCGCAGTTAGGAGACCCGGGTTTGCTTCCCGGGTCCACCTTGCGTGAAGTTTGCATGTTCTCCCTGTGTCTGTGTGGGTTTCCTCCGGGTACTCCGGTTTCCTCCCACAGTCCAAAGACATGCAGGTTAGGTGCATTGGCGATCCAAATTGTCCCGTGTGAGTGCGCACTGCGGTGGGTTGATGCCCCGCCTGGGATTTGTTTCCTGCCTTGTGCCCTGTGTTGGCTGGGATTGGCTATAGCAGGTTGGATAATGGATGGATGGATGTCTTTCTGTGATACATTTTGCATACTTTTCTCATACCACAAGATTAACACTATTACACGAGTTTATTTGCATCACTAGAAACAGCAAACCAACACTGCATTTGTGTTCAGGATTATTCAACCATAATTTTGTATCAAATAAGACTGAAAAGTGATCCTTTAACTAAATTTCAATGTGTAATAATTTATAAATGACTCATAACTGCCCATTAATTGTGTATCCAAAGCACATGTAAGCTTTGTTCACCAAATCCTTGGACATGTTCACGCCTTATTTGCTATGTACAGCAGTTAAGTAATCATCAATGTACTGTACAGGCAATGCAAAGTAATGATACACTACATACAAAGAAGAAAAAAACATGCATAAACCAGACTACTTTACTATTATTTCTGTGATTTCTGCTAATTACTAATTGAACATCAGAGACGCTTAATTGCTTAACTGAATGTTAATTTAGCCATTTAATGTACTATTAGCTTAAATCAAGATGTTATCAGTAAAGTATGTGGTTGTGTGCTTAAGCAGATGAAGAATTTGTAAAATATTCAAAATATACTAATTTGTTAGAATATTTATACAATTATACACTACATAAATAGACACATTTGATACTATATAGAGAGACGGAAAATGTATAATTTCCATTAGGTCACTGTTTATAGAAAAACATTCAGGTTCAGTCAGTCTTTAACAACTATGTTTTCCTTTTAACAACATTTTTCACTGCATATACACTATTGGTCAAAAGTTTTAGAACACCTCAATATTTCCAGTTTTTCTTCAAATGTAATCATTTGAAATGCAATAAATGACCTAAAATGGTGAAAAGGTAAATAGTAAACTGAGGGTTTTTAAGAAATCAACAGATGATGGCACACCAGTGCAAATTGTTTGCTTCAACTTGCAAGGCTTAATTTACTTTACTTGCTGTAGAACATCTATAGGTTGTAACCTGTTAGTTGTTCCCTGAAGAATGTCAATTTGTAATATTCTTATATTTGCCTGTAAACTTTAAATTTAAACCCCTGGATGTTTACTGCTTACCTTTTCACAGTTTTAGGTCATTCATTGCATTTCAGCTGTTTACACTTGAAGAAATAGTGGAAAAAATGTCAAGATTTCTTTGAAAGAAGAACCAAATATTAATAAAACAACACATATTAGGTTTAAGTCACTACTAGGCCTTACATTTAAATTATTTGTATGCTATTTTTGTTTATTTTTTGTCATTTTGTTATTATTGTTTATGTTAATGTTGTTAATTATGTGTACAATTATGTATTTTTTATCTGTTCTGCTCACTGCTTGGTGTTTGTCTGCCATGTCTCTTGTGTTTTGTAGGTGATTCCCCATGTGGCGGGGGACCTATTAATCTTCTTTGAGTGAACTTCAGTCCTTTCATGGTTCATTGTATGCACTTGGTACTTGGTAAGTTGTCCTGTTTTTGCTATTGCTAATTCTTTGTTATGAACTGGTAGTTTGACTCTTTTGTTTCTGATTTAGGGATTCTGATTTCTCAATAGTGTTTTGGAACATGTTAGCTTATTTATTTTGTTTACAGACTCTTTTGTCTGTTTTTTGCTTTTTTTATTTTATGTTAATAATGTATCCTTTTCTAACTATTTTTGTTGCTTTGCTCTGTACTAACCAAGGGTTGATGGTGATCCCCTCCCTTCCAAGGCATTTTTAGTGTATAATAGTGCATATTACTTGAAATTTGAGGGAAAGATCATTTTGGCATGGAGTAGGCCAGAGCTAGCCTCTAGAGTGCCTTTGTGTGCACACTTTCTGGTCAGGCACATTGGAATTCAGACCTGCTTCCCTGGCTACTCTTGGTGTCCTCACACTACTTTATCCGTTTCAGATGATTCAATCACTACAACACAGTGTTATGGTGATGCAGTGATTAGGGTGACTGTCTCATGGATCCAACATTCTGGGTATAAATTCTTCAAATGAGAATTATCTGTGTGTATTTTTGCTTATCCATTTCTAATTTATCTTTCTTTTTTTGCGACATATTCTTTGATATCTTTTAAAGTACTTTCAGCTTCATTCTTTGTATGAAAAAGTGCTATTGAAACAAATTCTGTTGTTACATATTCCCCCTGTGTCTACATGTGCTTTCCTCCAGGTGCCATCATTCCTTTCATCTGTCTTTACTAAACTTACATTTGATTCTAATATAGCTCCTTCCTCGCATGTGCATGAGTAGGCCCTACATTGGACCAGCACCCAATCTTGGGTACTGTCTGTCTCGCCTTGATGCTGTCCAGATAGACTCTGGCCACAGTGAAATCATTAAATGATGTATAAAATTACTAAAATAATAGTTTGATTAAACTTTTATTTACAGTACTTAACTGCTTAGTATCTTAGAGCACCTACATCTCAGTTAACTTGTTGACTGATATTCCTAAGTATTAGGTTTGCACTTTTTCCTGTGTTTGTGTGTATTTCCACTTCAAACTTATGCTGTCATATTAATTAGTGAATCTGAACTGAGCTTTGCGATTGACTGTTGTCCTGCTCAGGAGTAGTTCCTGCCCTACACTCACTGCTGATGATTTTAGCTCCAAATCCCAATAACCCTGTACAAGATTAAATATAATTTATCACAGTATCAATAAAGCCCTATCAGGTTAGTTTAGTTTCAGTTTATTACCAGGTTATTTATAAAAAGAAATTAAAATTCATTATTTATTTCTCCCCAGTTTATTAACATTAAAAGATACAGTGGCATTAAATAATTGAGTGAAAAGGAATATTAGAAGCTACTACAAAAGGCATAACAAATAAGAAACATAAACAATATTTTTGCCATTACAGCATACCTTTCAAAACAACATAGAAGAGAAAGAACAGTAATATAGTATAATAAACATTAGTCATTTTAAAAGGGATGCCTCACAGCAAAGTACTGTAAAATCAAAGTGCGGAGGTGTATCAGAAAATGTACAGTTATTGTATAATAATAATTAAATAATTAAATTGTATCACTGTTATGAAGTTATTGTAATAAGAGCTATGCCCATTTGTTGTTATGTTGTAAATTGCTGCATGTATTTTCAGCCATTTGCTTCAAGGTTCAGGATGATGCAAACAACTGACTAGCCTGACAGTTCAAGACTTTTCCCTTTGTCACTATAATGTATTATGTTCACTGAGAAACTTCTTCAGAGCAGATAGATGAAGGCTAAGAACCAAGGCATCCATTGAGTGTAGCAGTTGAAACTCCTTGGAATAAAGTCAATGAGGTAGCCACCTGAAAGATCCGTAATAAGGATGCAGTAGTAAATGCTTAAGGACAAATTGAAAATATAGGATAATGTACCCCATGCTAACTGAGTGACTGTGGAATGCTAAATGGGGCGATTAAACTGCTTTAGCAAATAATATGGTTTAGGTGAATCGTAAAAAATGCATTTTAGTCATAGATTTGACTGACACAGTAGTGGCTCAGTTTTGAAATAACATATAATGTACATACAGTATCTAAGCTAACATAAAAAAACAATGAAATCCCCTAACTGCCTCACTCAGCCTGTAGTAAATATGTACAATAGACTTCATTCCTGATTGTCTAGTGGCAGGGAAGCTCATTTCAGGGTAGTATATCAGCCCCAGATTAGAGTGTCTTTCTGAAATACAGCAAAATAATGTCATATTAAATTATTTTGAGATATAATGCTTTAAAAATACAAAGAACAATATAAATATGTAACTGTTTTCAGAAGTGGCTTTTGTTTACCGTCCATCAATTATCAAAGCCTGCTTTTTCTCCCACATTATAAGGTCATAGGAGTAGAGCCCTGCATTGGTTTACTCCCAAACAATTTGGTGATTTTAGGAATTTTTTTGCACATTTGAAAGTGGTTCTATATTTTACAAATGTAGGAGAAGTTCAGGCAAAACAATACACTGTAATAATAGTATTGAATTTCTCTCTTATGACCCTGCAGCAGAGTTTACATTGGGAGAGGAAAAGAAACACCTGTAATTCTCTATTTGCCAAACAGAAACACACTCAAATATTTGTCTAGGCACAACCAGCTTTATTATAGATACATATTACTTGATGTCACATAGACAAATTAGCTACTGGAAAATATCAAGTAACTAATAATCAAGCTGATGTGAAATTAGGTGTGTGAAGGTTCTTTGATGTCATTATTGAGCTAATTGAAAAATAACTTGTAATTAAAAAAAACAGACGCATCATTAATAAAGTATAACTTAGCATGACACTGATATTTTTTCACTTTCTGCTAAATGTAACTATCTGTCACATATCCCTAATGGGTCTGTATCGAAGGAATGACACTTCATTGGAGTGACATAACAAAGGAGTGACATGAATACCATATTAAAGGAGTGACATTTTATTGGAGTGACATAACGATGGAGTGACAAATTATGATTAAAATTTTATTTAAAAAAAAAACAAAAATTATAAAAATTATTGCCTCACCTACCACACACAACAGAAAGTTCACTCACCAAAAAATTCGTTGTCGCCTCACCTACCACTTGGATGGTTGGTTGGATGGTTGTCACTCTTTTGAAATTTATATCTGAGGTTTCATTCATATGTGTATGTTCATCCTGCGATGCACTGGTGACCCATCCAGGAATTGTTTCTGCCTTGTGCCTGTTGCCTGCTGGGATAAGCTTCATCTTACTGTGACTCTGCTATGGATAAGCAGGCACTGTATATTAAATGGATAACTGGATGGATAGAAAGTTTTTATTCTTCCACTGCATGATCATATCTAATGGCAGCCTAGCACACCCATTCATCTACAGTATTAAAAGCAATATAGGAACTCATACTTTAAACCATCCAGTAATAGCTTGCTTTTGCATCTTGAAAAATATAAAAAAACAAGCAAAAAAAAAAAACAGGAAAAGCAAAGAATTTGCTTGTAAATAAAAGTTTTGTAGATTGTGGCTAGGAAAATAGGGAATAGCACAGTGGCGCAGACAGGACAGGGGGATGACTGAAGTTCATCTTTTAGAACAATGAGCTGATCTGAGAATTCTAAGGATTCTAAGCAACACAGCACAGGAGAAAAACAAGTTCAGGTTCAAACAGCGGGTTAGTATCCTCATGTCATGCAGAAAGGTAAGTTACAGATGAAGCAGAGTGGAAAGCAAATGAGTTGAAGATGATGAGTTGTGAGTATTAGAGAAGAAATGTTTTTCAGGGAAAGAAGGACACAAGTCATATACTAAAACAAAACCTGAGGTGTGGGGCATAATATTTGCAATAGTAAAGAGAAATTTTATTAAGGAACTAAGATTACTGTAGTACTATAAATACTGCATTACAGTATAAATTTCAAATTCAAAGTTTCAATTTGTGGTGTTGTATATGTGAAAAGTTCACATACATGTTTTCAGATATATCTAAGGTAAAGTTAAAGCTTTTTTGTTTTTTGTGTATAATACAAGAAAATATTTGCAAATGATTGATATCTTCATGACATCTATTGCTGCACACTTTTAAATATGGTGCTTAAGGTAATTGTATGCTATTATAGTAAATTGGGTACATATTTATAACTTGCTATTCTGATGCTTGGTCACCCACTCACTCATAACAAACATTTGAGGGCTGAGGTTTGGTTTATTGTTTTTAAAGCAGTAGATCCGTTCAGGTCAATATTTATTTCTGGGCTGCATTTTGAGTGTGGCTTTCTTTGTTGCAGGTACAGGCTGGATGTGGGTCCGCAAAAATTGACCGACATAGATGTCTACATGGGAGCTAAACCTTAGGCAGTAGCCAGTCTTGCATGAGCATGCTTACACACACACACACTGACAAAAGTCCAACCTAACACACTTGCCTTTTGAATGTTAGAGAATAGCACATAACTCAGAAAAAAAACATATACAAAGTTAAGGAGAAATACACAGAGATTGTGGTCAAGATAGGAATTGATCCCAGGTCCCTGATTCTGTAAGGCAGCATGTATAACCTCTTCTCATCCATTGCTGTCAGCTCAACACTGAAATATGTATGCAAGGATATTTGTGAAAACATAAAGTTAGCCTGGAAAGCAGAAAACCTTTTGCAAAATAAGATGGTTGATGTCTAGTATCTAATGCCCATGAGAACTTTAAAAAAAACAACTGGATGAAACATTTGAACCATAATTCACTCCACACTTATTCTGTGGTGAATGTGTCACTCTGCCGTCTCTTCTGACATGGTAGTTTGTTCATTCCCCAGGGATGAAAAAACAATTCCCAATGTGACCCAGATCAGTAATCCCCACCAAATCACCATCTACGGTTTCATCCAATACTGATATCTCTGAAAATCTGGTAATTAGGAATCAGATCCATAAACAAGGAATAGTGTGAAAAACCCCTAAAGTAAGTCAGGATTCATTGAAATTGGGCTAATTTCATTCTAGGACAGCCTGGATTTAGTCAAACCTTTGTTTCCAGAACAGATTCAGCCAGAAATACATGATCCGTGAGGTCGAAGAGGCAGGTAATTTCTTAATTCTGCTGTTTGCAACGAGCTCGGGCTTTGTCTATTCAAGAAAGAAAGATCTGAGAAAATCCCAATCAGTTACATGGACGACCAATGCTCTGAATTTAATCTGCAAAACAGCAAGTTTAACATGAAAGTTTGTAATGTTTTAAGGCCACAATGATTCATTAGCAGAGAATGTGGACAACTGAATAAAACTGACTAGTTGAGTGAATGTTGAAAATTACCTGTCAGAAATGCTGATCCCAGCTGCTCTATTTAAGAAGCCTAAAACCTGATGAAATGTTCCTGAGTGAACAACAACAAAGAGGCACAATTCCTTCTCCAAATGCTGCCCAGACGCAGTGGGTAGTGCTGCTGCCTCGCAGTAAGGAGACCCGTGTTCACTTACCGGGTCCTCCCTGCATGGAGTTTGCGTGTTCTCCCTGTGTCTGCGTGGGTTTCCTCCAGGTACTCCAGTTTCCTCCCACAGTCCAAAGACATGCAGGTTAGGTGCATTGGCGATCCAAAATTTTCCGTAGTGTGTGCTTGGTGTGTGGGTGTGTGTGTGTGTGCACCCTGCGGTAGGCTGGCGCCCCGCCCGGGATTTGTTTCCTGGCTGGGATTGGCTCCAGCAGACCCCCATGACCCTGTAGTTAGGATATAGCGGGTTGGATAATGGATGGATGGATGGATGCTGCCCAGAGAAAGGTAATCAGACCCTAATTAGACATGCCCAGAGAAGTATCTCTATGAATGTTTACATTTTATATCCGAGACTTTAATAAACCTGAGAAACCTTGTAAAATATAACATCAATGTAACATATAATGGTTTCGACTTGACATCAATGCAAATCATGTATAGTTCCTGTCTTTTTTTTTTTTTTGCTAACAGCTGCTCTCCCAACAAATATGAAGATGAAAAAAATATCAACAAAGTGATCACAAAAGTGTGCCTAACTTTGAAGTGGTGCATGTAAACATACAGACACGGGCTGTCTTCCCAAGACAGAAATAAATAACCACTATCAAAGAGGAATTCCACAGAGTCGTAGCCAGCAATAATAACTCATAATAAACTCACTGGTGAAACAAACTGCTCAATTTCATCCCTTCTGCAGAGTCCCTTGCCTTTTAAAGTAACACTTCTAAAGATTTTCCTCTTCTGTGAATACCTACACCTACAGTATATGCTTATAAATGCATTGCTTCTGTATAGTATTCAGGTTCATTTGCCTGATAACTTTTAATGGTGTCTACAGTACCTTCAGTCTACTGGTTTACTTTTCATTTTCCCTCCTGTTTTTACATATTTACGCAGCTTGCATCCATTTCGGGGTGATGGGCCAGTTGCATAATGCAATACGGGACCGGCATGGGGGCCCCTGCCTTTTTCAAATCGGACGGAAACGTCTTGCCCGAAGGATTCCTCAAATGTATTGATGGACACTATAGATGTTGACTTTTGGCATCCAGGTACAATCCAGCAATGTCTGTGTCAGAGGTGACACCTGTATACAGTTCACCTATATGTCTATCGACATCAAGTATCACTGTGTAGTGTTGTTTTCCTGTCCTTGCTGTTTGGTGCTTGTAGTCATACCTTTCCCAACAAATGGTTGCTCAGCAATACAGGGTGAGTCAAAATTATGTTAACAGTAATGGTACTGCTAAGTACATACTTATATACAATTTTGGTGGACAATTTATGCACCACATAATATATATGACAATTTATGCGCCACACACTCACACACACACACACACACACACACACACACACACATATTATATATATATATATATATATATATATATATATGCGTTGAACATGATGGCAAACAGGTTGAGAGATTCCTGTAAATCATCTTACACATATGAAGTATGTTTTGTGAATAAATTGGTTCCGCCATTCAAATGTTAACATAATTTTTACTCACCTTGTATTTCACTCCTTATGAGTTGTTTTGGATAAAAGCCTCTGCTAAATGAATAAATATATTAGAGGATTTCCCACTATAATTGGCTGTGTGAATGGAACACATCTTTACCAGACCACTGAGTATGAATGAGGGAGACAGTTGCATTGTTTTATTTTACGGAGCACAAAGAACAGAATCAGGTTGAAACTGTCAATGTGGTCTTTATTTATGATATATTTCTTTATTTGCATTCATATTATTATTTTTAATATACAAGCTCTGCATAATAATTATTACTGCAACAAACACTAAGCACACATTAACTAACTAACTTGGTTATTATGTATACTTTGATGCTTAGCCAATCACTGCAGTTGGTAGACTGAATATTCTAAAAATAATACAACAATATGTGCATGGACTCTTTTCACAGCTCCAGTGTGCAAGTAAAGAAAAAGGTGAATGTATATGAAATACACCATACAAATATCAATGTATCCTCTTTTCCATTTTTAGGATATCAGGTTACTCTATGCACATAATTACAAATGTTGAGGTCAAATATTTGGGTTCTGAAGTTTGAACAGGGTAAGTTACCATGCAAAAGGTGGATACTGTTCCAAGTTTTCAATTTGTACATGAAAGTAATGTAATTTGGTCTCTTTTGGCTTGTTATTACAAGACAATACAGGGTTCAGTGTAGACAGGATAAAGTTTGACATCTCTCACAGTACTACTTTGAATGACTAGAACAAATTTATATATGTTGAATGCTTAATGCCCTGGGTCTTACAGTTTTTTTTATATCATTAACATTCCAAAAACAGAATACTATGACTATTTTAGGGCATATTTCAAGAAAGGTAATATCATCAAGAGTACATTTTTGCACAATGTAATAATTTACTACACAAAGTAATCAGGATTTAATTGCATTTAATCTGTCAGTGATATTCCACCACAACATCTTCCTTTCATTGGCTGCTGCTGCTGTAATGCTCCTCATTTGGATTACATGCCAGTAATCTTCATTAATGTGCATAATCTGTACCAATCTATCCGGGATTGCCTGCTGCAATCCAGAGTTTTAGGACCAAATAATCGGATGGTGAAACATTGTGCTATAGCAAGCTGGAATTCTTTTAAGATCCAGGATTATCTAATTTCCTTTTCTGGAAAAGCCCCCTGGAAGATATGTGTTGTCAAAACGCTTCCATATTTGGTGTACACAGGAAAATAAAACAAAATTAACGGGATCAGCCAGATGGGTGAACAGAATTACAGGGCAGAGTCAAAAATATCAGATGAGTCACAAAAATCTGTCTCAAAACAAATACAAAGTTCTAAAACTAGTCAAAAATCTAGGAAAAAGGGTCAAAACAAAACTTTAATTTCTTAGTACAAACCAAAATTAATCAAAAATGTAGTCAAGAATTATTTATATAGTGTTGATGATTATGTGAATAGCAATGGGCCTTACAGTGATAAAAAATTGCCCCTGGCCAATGTGAAAAGAAAAGCTCAGTACAAAATTGTACTGAACAATATCATAAAAACAAACAATTAAAGAATGGCAAAGCCAAGGAGCATGACAGTGAGCGGGATAGCTCGCCAAACTAGAAAAAAAGAAATAAGACTAATAAATAGAAAGAAGGCAAGACCATTCACAGCACATGCCTTATAAAGAAACTTCATCAATATTTCATCTGTGTTTTTACTGACATATTCCCCGGAAACAAACATGATATAAACATAATATACTGCACATACAGCATAGTACTCACCAGTTTTCCTAAACCTTTTATTCCATAATGGTAGGATAGAAAGTTTATAACAGCAGCACTTGGTGCAAGATAAAATAAAATACATCTAGAGAACATGTCAGGCCAGGCAGCCACAAACTGAGTGAATAGCTACACTATGTCACACCAGCCCTATTTAAGATTGCTAATCTATTCACCAGACACACATCTGGGATATGTGAGGCAGCAAAGAGTGTATATAGATATTGTCACAGTTCGTGCTGCCTCTATAAGAAAAGTAGGATGGAGTGAAGGCTACCTTACATACAGTCAATTCTGCTCTCTTGTCAGGAAAGAACCAGAAATGCACTGGAAAGGACACAGCCAGAAGGAATACTAGGAGCTAGCCCAACACAAGCAAGCCAAAAATGGGAAAAAATGGTAGTAAAATGGGATGGGACAAATAGTATGGCAGTTTGCTATTTGTCACCAACCTACTCTAAAAACTGGAAAGACAATAGATAAAATGTATTTCTGCTTCTCAATATAATAGACAGGGGACCCTTATGGGAGACCTATGGTTCAGAATTTCAGGGACACTATTGGTTGCAAATGAAAGGTATAGGAATACAGCCCAAGAGCTTCTTACATAATCTCCAACCTTGGTCAGGGATTCACTTTCCCTTCTGGTTATAAAACTGATTAAGAAATAAAAGAAACAAGAGAACATAGAGAAAGCAGAAGAGCAAGCAAATGGAGACTTCTTTAAACAACTGCTATTTAGGCTAGTGGAGCAGTCATGCCTGATAGTTAGGGCTTGAACTCTTGTTGAGGAAGCCTAAAGTGGCACATAGGTGTTTTGCATTTCTTTTATTGTTGAACTAATGTCTCCAAATACCTGTACATTTATTTATTATTACCTTTGTTATAACAAGTCCTTTTCATTCATTAATTTTTGGATTCTTCAAGTTTAGGGAATACTGATAAACACCTCCATCAAGCCACAATATTTTACACACACACAAACATCACATTAAAGGGTTTCTACCACTGCTTGCCGAGAATTGTGTTCCTATTGTGTGTAAACCTACAAATTCAAGTCCTCTAGTACAAAACAAAAAGGCCAGCCTGCTGAGCTACAGGAACATTCCTCAATACACTAAGGATTTTTTCATTGCTAACTCCTGGGGTGGTAATACAATTTCAGCTCCAGCAAGGAGCTCACACTGTCACCTCTGCTACACTCTGCACACACTAATGACACCAATATCTCTGGCTCCTGCCAGAAGCTGGCATGAGTTATTCCCCACTTTGTGAGCTGGACCAAAAAAGTCATATTCCTTAGCTTTCAAGCAGAGTACAAAATAGACACTATCTGCTAAGCTAAAGGCACATTTCCTTAATCATGAAGGCTTCTAATGATATTGACCACAGGAACAACATTGTCATTTGAATCCTGTGGCAGACTCACACACTGAGATTTATTATAAGTGTGTGTGTGTATGTGTGTGTGTGTGTGTGTGTGTTCAAATGTGTGTTCTAGTTGTCTTACATTTGTTTTCACTTAATTGAATCAAAGGATTAATCTTTGTCCATGATGTTCCTATTTCTGCCTGTTGCTAAGTTACCATTCACTATATTTGCATATGACAATAATTAGATTCTTTTTGTCTCATAATGTACACCCTTAACATATAAGAATTGAATGAAAGTATTTGCAAATATAATATCAATTGAGCTCTTGGTACCACAATCTTCAAGAAAATGTGATAAAGTTAAGTCAAAACAAGCAATGTGAAGCAGAAGCACATCAATTCCTCTTTAGCTAAAGCATTATCTGCATTTTTTTTCAGAAGATGGTTAATGTATGAACTCAGTATATTACTTCACATCACCTAAAGTCAATAAAGTCTGGGTTTTCTGCAGATGGCAATGAAATGGCCTAAGTCATGCCAAAAAGGATTTTTCCCCCCAACATTGACTGCTTATTTGAAGTAATTTTTTTTTCATTTATTTGCAGTTAACTTACTCCTGAATCCCTTAGTTCAGTTGGAGAGGCACTCTATCAATTCTGATTATACCTTTCTGAAGTGCAGACAGAGTGAGGAATACACAGGGATACTTGGGGAGGTTTCTCCTCCCTCAGGCTATTTTGGGCTGGAGGGATGTTAACACTGCCATTTATTTGGCAAGACACCAACAATCTGCAAATCTCCACAAGCTACAGTACCGCAAAACAAAGAGCTGGGAAGACATCACATTTTTTCCCTGCATCCTTTGACAAACTACATTTTCAAATTGTGAACAAAAAGTTGGATAAAATATTGCATTTAAGACTACACTATAAAAGCAACATAATCTACTCAGAGTTCCAAAATCATAATGTATAATCATGAAACAGATTTTGTAGGATTTTACTAAATTTTTTGAGTGAGGACTTGAGATTTAAACTTAGTAACATAATGATTTAGATCTGTAGATTTTAATACATCTTGCGTTTTGTGAGCTGGGGGGCTGATCGGACCCCTACAGGTTAAAAAATACGCTGAAAGACTACCTTCACATTACTCCCTTGCTTGCTGGGCTTACTTGCGGCTGATCTATCGAGCAATCCACGCGGTACTTCACAGACTTAAAAGTCCGAACAGCTCCTATCAATTTTTGATTGATTGTTTGCCTTTCTCTCTCTCTGACATTCCCTGCACCTGACGCACGCTCCTTTGAAGAGGAGGATATGTTTTTTTTAATTGTGAGACAGAACTGTTATCTCCGTCTTGTCAAGGAGCACGTTTAAACTTTTGAAAAAGAGACATATTTGTTTGCAGTGTTTGAATAAAGTTCCTGTCTCTACAACCTCCTGCGTTTCTGCGCAAATCTGTGACCCAAGAGTGACAGTTTATGTAGTTTTTTAAATGTATTGAGTGTGTGTGTGTGTGTAACCTTCATTGCATTTTAACAAAAAAAAAATAATGTCACATAAAAATAGGATTCAATCAATCCTTCTAAATTGACTATCAATATAAAAAAAAAAAAATCAGGAAATGACAGACTCTATGTGCTCCCATACCCTCTGCTATCTGTACAACCCTTTTCTGAAACCAAATTTTGCATTGTAAGGTTGCAAGACACCAGTGATACAGCATGATGGGATTGTCATCAATCAGAGGGAAGACTCACTCACACAACCACACTGTATCACCTTATATTTGACAATAAACTAACAGGGTGGCAAAATGGTGTTAATACTGTTGCCTCAAAGCCTGCTCATGGCCTGAGTGGAGTTTTCATCATTTTTATGTGCCCTGTGATGCTGGGAATAGGCTCATACTACCCTGCCACCCAAAAAGCACAGATATATGAATGAAAGGATGCCTTCAGTACCATCCAGTCATCCTTGCTAAGGGGTAAGCACAGGAATATGGAGGTAATTGGTAGCTGGTGTCCTGGAAAATGGACTGTTGGGCAGGCTGCTGTTTGGTGATACTCAAGGATTGTGTTCCAGATATGGATGCGAGCGACACTGGAACACCAGAAGGAACAGTTCTGTTTCCTTTTCCCTTCACTCTGTCACTTATAGAAATTCTCTTATGATTCTGCATTTATGGGGTGTATTGAAAAAGATATACAGAAGTCATGTGGAGAACTTTGTTTCTTGGTGCCGAAAGAACTGTCTGCAAATAAACATCAGTAAAACCAAGATGCTGGTTATATACTTTTGCCACACCAAACAGCTTCTATTTCCTTGCATTGTGGAAGTGTGTCAAGAAATGCTACTCATACAGATCAAAATGCAACTGTATAATTGCCTCACTGCAACTGTAACTGCCAAGAATATTTCTATTCTGTTTTTATATTTTATGCTGCCTCTGTTACTTATTATCTATCTACTACTTATTATTTATGTTTATCTTTATACATTGGTTTTGTCATTTGGTGTGGACAGCAAAGAAAGAATTTCATTGTAGGGAGGAGTTTGTTGTTTGACATAATCTAATATTATTATTTAAACTTATATTATTATTAAACTTTTGTAAAAACCTAGACATTCCCTTGAGGGAAAATAGAGTTTATTCTACATCTAACTGCGTTTTCACACAACTTTCCCATGGCCATCAAGCAATAAAAATATCATCATCAGAGGTTGTGAAGATTCAAAAATGAAACTGTAGTAGTAACTTTGCTAGAACAACTGATCAGTTGTAAGTGTAAAGGCATAGTTTCTAACTCCACCAATTCTAGTACATGACTCCAAATTCCCGTGATCCATTGTTTGAGAAAGGCCTACAGGCTTCCACTTTGAATGAACTTTCCTTTAAATATCTATGTATCCTTTACTATGCTATTTAACTGAAACCAGTACTTACAAACGTACGTACATAAACCCACTGGCTCAAATTCAAGGTTGAGGTGTGCCAGAATCTATCCCAGCAGCAATGGGTGCAAAGTGGAAAACATACCTTACATTACCTGGCACAAACATGCCCACACTGACTGTCACATAGAATCAGTTAAGATAACTCAAGTAATCTAATGAGCACGTCTTTGGAATAATAGAATTACAATATCAACTAAAGCACTTAAATATGAGGGGGTGATCAAAAATGTCTACTTATGTTTATTAGAAATAAATCCAAATAATTCATATTTTTCAAAATAGTCCTTCTGTATACTACTAAATTTGTTGTAATACTCATTGTCTATGCCACTAAGAAAAAAAGCTTTGTTTTGATTGTGCAACCACTCTTCTGTGGTTCAGTTTATGTCCGCAGTGACTTAGTACATCAGTCCCACAGGTCCAGATAAGGAGAAAACAGTGCGTCCTACTTCTCGTTTGTACAGCAGCTTTTGAACCCATGCAGTTTTCAGTGAAGGCATTGCCTTAAAGCAGAAGAGTGACAGTTGAGAGCTGTTCTCTATGTTTATCCTTGATTGACTGAGGCAAATGCCAAGGCAAATCAGAGAAAGTACAATCTATTATGTGGACCTATTGTGGAACATAATCAATATTAAACATATACTTAGTATGATAAAACATTGTATGTGATCTTTGTAGCACTTGAATTTGTTATTTGAAGTTCTTGAAAAATCACCATGCTTCAATTGTTATAAGGACTCTTAGTCTGAAAGAAGTGTTTTATGAAACATATCCCCCATTAAACACTTCAAGTTTGAATTCACATGCTCCGAATTTTCCTTGGATCACTAGATACAATTCAGGAGTTAACATTCATGGTGGCCAAATTGTGTAGACCTTGTTCCAGCAAATTGTTCATCAACAATATATTCAACTAGCCCATAACTAAACCCTAGGGTGTCTGATATCTCATACACCGTGACTCTTTATCTCATAATTTTGTTTTGCTCCAATGTGGCAAGATTTTTTTCTGTCATTAATGTTGATGTCTGGTTAGACTTTCTGTCATCGTGAAGGGATATTATGCAATGACTGAATTCTCCAGCCCATCTCTAGACTGCAGTGTATGAAGGGTTCTGTTGCGGATACTAGTTACTAGACAAAAATTAATTAGCAAAAGCATATTGTTATTTTGCAGAAATTAAATGATAAAACTCAAATTACAGGTTTTCAGCATCCATGTGGCCTTGCTTCTGAAGCAATAAACATTCAAATTTGAAGCATTTATAGTTTATTGGGTATGTCACGTATTTTAGTACACAGAAGCGAATCTTTGTCCACTTACAATATCTGCACGATAGAATAACCATTTCAAGTTCAGGCTTAACACTTTTTGACCACACCTTGCATAAGTAAGTATATCCTCTATCTAAATACTATTTCATCTGTAAATATAATCAATTCCTCAATGACGCTTTCATTCTGACTTTATTGATGCAATTGACAAATCCAATTTCATCCAGTTTTGATTATGTTAACCATTCCTTTTTTATCTCTTCTTTTGATAAACTTGGAATTTGTCATTCTGCTTTGGACTAGTTCAAGTCCTAGTTTTCAATCATTTTGTGTCACCTAGTCTAACTTCTTGTCTTCCCCACAGAATCTTTCCACAGAGTGCCTCAAAGATCAGTGTTCGGTCCATTTCTCTTTCTTCTCTAAAGTCACTCCTTAGCTAAAGTTATTTCTTTTATGACTTCTTCTACCACCTGTATGCAGATAATGCAAACATCTCTTACAACCCACAGGTTTCATCTCCATCTATCTCTTTTCCATCTCAGATGGACGAATGCTCATCATTTTAAACTTAACCTTTCAAAGTCAAACATCCTGGACTTGTCTCCTGATTCTCCTTCCTTAGATTTGTCTCTAAACATTGCTCTTAAGAATGCCACCCTTTCACCATCAGCCGTGGCCAGGAATCTCTGTATAACTCTGGACTCCTCGCTTTCATTCATTGAATATATTTCCTCAATGACTCAATAGTGTTGTTTCTTTCTTCATAGCATTTAGAAGATTCAGCTCTTCCTCACTAACTATGCCATGCAACTCCTTGTTCAGGCACTAGAGCTCCTTCAGAATGCAGCTGCTCGAATAGTGCTCTCTGCTCCTCACTTCCCGCCTAGTAAAGAGTAGAGATTCAGCTTCTTCTTTCACTGGCTTCCTGTTGCTACTGAGATCCTGTTCAATATTCTTGTCTTGACTTCCAGCTCTCTGAATGCTTCTGCACCTCAGTATCTCCTGTTGTTGATCTCTCTATATGTCCGTTCAAGGAATCTATGTTCTGCCTCTGCCTATCTGTAGACCATCTCTCCTCTCGCTAGATGTGCCAAGACTGGACTATGCTACTCCATTGTTACTTCAAAACCATGGAATGATCTCTCTTTGGCTTTTTGAACTGCAATTTACTCATGTTTAGGCGTCTTTTGAAAACACAAATTTTTATGAAATATTTTGGAACTGGGGCAGCACGGTGGCACAGTGGGTAGCACTGCTGCCTCACAGTTAGGAGTTTGCATGTTCTACCCGTGTCTGCGTGGGTTTCCTCAGGGTACTCCGGTTTCCTCCCACAGTCCAAAGACATGCAGGTTAGGTGCATTGGTAATTCTAAATTGTCCCTGGTGTGTGTTTGGGGTGTGTGTGTGCATGCGTTCCCTGTGGTGGGCTGACACCCTGCCCGGGGTTTGTTTCCTGCCTTGCGCCCTGTGTTGACTGAGATTGGCTCCAGCAGACCCCCATGACCCTGTAGTTAGGATATAGCGAGTTGGATAATAGATGGATGGATGGGACTGATTAGTGTCTTTCCTATAAGATAGCCGCTGTTTTACTAACATTTAGGTTACAGATTTATGTCTTGGTCTACTTGGAGGTATAATTATATTATATATACTACTAGTATTAGTCCCTCCTGCACTTTTTTCACCTTGTCTTCTGTTGTTTTTAATGCTTGCACCTTCTACATATTCTTGCATGTGTTATCATCATCACTTTTACACAGTCACTCTTACTCACACCGGTGCAGTTCTAAAGTCACCAATTAGGGACACGCATGCCTACATAGCTAGCTATATACTACAGAGGTCTGCCTACTGAGTTTGATGAAGCCTGACAAAATATGGGGTTCTGGACAGTATTCAAATCAAATTTTAAGTCTCTTTTCACACTTCTTTGTTCTTTGTCTCTTGTGTGATTGCAACAAAACAGGCTCTGGATCATAAAGATTTTACGTTTCCATGTTGAAAGTCTAATACACAAGAAAAAATGCTAATGTATAAAAATGGTACCAGATAATTTATGGTGGCTCCATAAATAGTTCAGCTACAATAGACACATTTTAGAGAAAAAAATACCAGGAAAATAAAGTATATATTCAACATAGTTTACATAGCAATTTGCCTATTAATTAAACACAATCAGCAATTATGGCCAACCAATTTTTACCATAGTTCTGAGTATTATAATGCCTCTGACATTACTTACGTCTATCTAAACCTCTTGTAAAATTAAGAAAAAAGAAATGCTAACTAAAATTGATTTCTGTCTGTGATGGTGGGGGTCAGCTACATGCTCTGTCTTCATTCTTGGGAGTCTCTTAACACGCCACCTCCAATAACGTTTCCGAAGGGATGAGCTTGGTAAATGAGGACACCACATGAACCAAGGGTTAGGTGCAAAGTGATTAGTGCTTTTATTAAAAACAATCCAACAAAACAAGTGTCCATAAAGTGCAGTGCTCCAAAAAATTTAATAAATAAATAATCTATAAAAACCAAGGTGAGGTGGAGGTTAAAATTCAGGATAAATAAATCCATTAAAATTAGACGGTTAAAAGCCAGATACAGACTATGAAAAAAGTGAACCCTGATGCTTCCCTTTAAAAACTGGCATCTCCTACACTTCGGCCCTTGCAGTGTAAAGAGACTCCCGCCAACAGGTGCATTCAACTTTCTTAACTGGTCTCCATTCCCTGCCACCATTACTTCGGCATCTGCAGGGAAACCCAATGAGCCCTACATGTCTCTCACGTCGTTCACCTTCTGCCCTTGCGGTGAGACATCTTCACTCAAGCCGCTTCTATTCTCCAAGAAAGTGCTATCACCATCTCTGGTTACCATGGCCCTGAGGCTCATTCTCTCTCTCTCCATCTCTGCCTCTCTTTTTCCCCCCATTTCCCTTTCAACCTCCTTCTACTTCTTCTCTTGGTCACTGGCCAGTCTGTTTTTTTTCCTCGCTCCTTTTTTATTCCTCTTGTACTTAAGCTTCTCTTATAAAAGCAGGGATGTTTTACAGCTGCTGCAGTCAGCAGTCCCTGAGTCAATTAGAGTTGCGGACAATCCTGCACCTGGGCACTCAGTTCAGGGCTGTCTATTCCCGCATCTTGCATGGGAAACGCTCTCACCACGCTACCATGTCTACAACCCCCACAAAGACGAGAGTACAACAATTATTTAAAAAAACGCAATCAGCCACGGACCTCACTTTACCACAGTGTCCAGGATAGTCTAATGTAACAAATTCAGCCCTGGAAATTGCCTTTTCTCCAGTTGTGAGCCAATGACCATCATAAGTGTTCAGCATGTCTTTGTCATCCATAATCATCTCCTCCACATTTTCGGTAAATGAATGGAAAACTAGAGTAGCCAGAGGGGCAAAAAAGAAAATAAATACAGAATATAGAGAAAATGTTCATCCTGCACATAGATTGTACCTAGAACAAGATTCAAATCTAGTCTCCTAGAGAGTTATAAAGAAGTAGCACTAACCACTCTGGCACATGCAAACTGTAATGATTCTCTCTCAAATTCCTAACCAGACTATTCAGTTCAGGATCATGAGGAGCAGGGGCACCAGTCCATCACAGGACACACTCATGCACACATCAATGCTTGCTGATACTTGGGTCAATATTGAATTACTAATCGACCTAACAGATATAATTAACCTTATCCCTGCTTATTTGGTCAGGACCCATTACAATGGCTTACTGTACATAAATACATAGACAGAAAGATAGGCCATTATTGACAGCCAATAAGAAATGCTCTATTTTCTATATCTTGAGATAGATAATTATGGTGGGAATTAATGAGTAAGTACTATGCAGATTCATTATAATTAGTTATACTTAGCTCAAAGAGTTGCCAATAATACAGCATTTGCTTTTATGTCATTAAGAATGCAGTTTAATTATACATGTCTAGGAATGGATAAATTAATTCCTTCTTAATGTCAATAACGATCATTTTAAGTAATGGCTGGTTAATTATAAGAAGCAGGTTTGCTTTTCTACCTGAAATCACGGAGTACCACAGGACTGGGACATAACCAGCATGATATTTTACAACCTGAGCTGGCAAAGGTGGCACAGCATCAGATGACTTTGATGGAGTGTGTCTAAGCTAAATTAAAGTTCAACGTTGCACAAAATACTGTTCCAATAATGGCACCCAAATTGTGAGCAGTCACTTTAGAGATCAGGCACCATCTACTGGTTTGGTTTGCACACCACAACTGTTTATTGTTTATGGGATGAAAGCTTTGCTTTGTTTTCATTCACAGATTTATCTGCCATGCAGCCACAAGAGATCAAGAGATTGTGTTCTTTCCATATCTACATGGGTTCTCCTTCCACACCGCAAAGATATTCTCATTAGGTTAATTGTCAGCCATAATCTGGCCCTGTGTCAGAGTGAGTGTGTGCATTTTTGTATGTCACTCAATACAAGAGATCAAAATAAACTAGAAAGGAGCAAAACTGTTTTTGGTTTGTGCTCCAGAATGCAAATGATTATAATCATGGCTTCACCTGTAGACCACAAGGATCATGGACCAGTGAACTGCGGTGACAGATAAGGACCAATTGCTGAACAGTGACAAAAGACTGCCAGGATATTTACGAATACCTTTAACTCATCAGGCTAAGTCATTCAAATAAAGAATGGCAGATTGGAGGTTCAAAGCAACAAAGGCATGGTAAAAACAGAGTGTAAATACTATGCTACTGAAATTTCTGACAGGACTGAAATTCTTCTGATCATGCGAAAGCTCAATAATGAGATTCAGTTGGGCATCACAACAAATCTCATGCTGCACGTGAAATGAAGGCTAATGGAATGGAGCAAACTGCAAACTGGGCTTAAATTAATTCAAAAAATCACACAGTGTATGCCCAGTTTAAGATTTCTGTGCTGCACACATGCCCAGTGTAGGCAGACAATGGCATCATAGACGTTCTGGTGCTTTTAGCATGGAAGAGAATCATTTTGCAACAATATGAAAATGCAAGTGTATATGTTGATGGTTTTTGTTTAAAACTGCTGTTTGAAAATTAAAACCTAGTAGTGTGGATGAAGCCATAGGTTCTCTAATGGTAGCAATTAAAAGTGAAGAGGTGTGACTCAGGTGAGCTTTAATTATTGTAACTGCCTGAGCCTCAGAAACCAACCTAAATAGAGGCAGAGAGAGGACAACAGTGTTTCAGTGAGCAGGAGCTACAACAATAAATAGGTGTTCACCTACAGTTGTGCAAGGAGGCTTTACAACAATGACAAGACAACTACTATTTGTGTCATGCGCAACTGCTGTTTGAATTACATAACTTTTTCAGTGTCAATTTCTTTTTTTTTCTCTGTTTTTTGTTAAGGCCACTACATCCTTGGTGTTTAACACTTTATCTCGCAGGATGAAATTCTGGCACATATGACTTTCATTTAACTTTTATTTACATTTTTTCATAGTGCAGACCATGGTTTCTGAAATTAGTTTGTATGCTCTGAAGCAAAAAAACACTTTATCTTCTTCTGATTGTACAGTATAAAATAAATATTTTTAGCAGTGATAATAGGGGTCATGAATGAATAGTCTTTCATCAAACATTTGTATCCACTTTATTCAGTTATTCAGCATAGCATTCGTAACAAGGCACAAATCATTACATCTTGCCTGAAGAAGAGGCCCAAGTTGCCTCGAAAGCTTGCATATTGCATCTTTTTAGATAGCCAATAAAAGGTGTCATTTTGCTTGACTTCTCGTTACATCCATAATGGCTAACACAGTACAACATGCTAGTACTACAAAAAGTAATGCTGAAATCGAATTCATTGAGTCAAAAAAAACCTGTATCGATGTACTGATAGATCAGGTATAATAAATTCAGGAATCACCATTACAAAAATTAAAAAAAACTTAAAAAAGTCATAAAAAAAAGAAGCAGTTGGATCAAGCAGACACATCAGATTCTGCTAAAGGAACATAGATATGTATCTGGATTCCAAGGAGCAATCCCACTTTGGATTTTTATTTCAAACATGTAGAGAAACATGTGATGTGAAGTAGTGCTATGGACTTTGAAGGATGGCATATAGTAGGCATCTCTACCAGAAGGGACATACTGTAAAATGGGATGATGGACTGAAACAGATGGCATTCTAGTTTTCATTTTTTTTACAATATGAATAGAGTTTCTTACTGTTTAGGTATGGATTGTGGAAAATTGAATGTTGTACTGAAATGTTTCTGCTATGGAGCATTAATTCTGTTTGAATGAAAAGGACAGGAAAATGTGTAATAGTCATTAAATAGTCACCTCGTTGGGTGACTCTTTTATTAGTTTAATATATTAAACAGTATGTGTATGTACTGCATCTATAAATACATCCATCCATCCGTCTTCTTACGCTTATCCGAGGTCGGGTCGCGGGGGCAGTAGCTTGAGCAGGGATGCCCAGACTCTCCTCTCCCCGGCCACTTCTTCTAGCTCTATGGGAGAATCCCGAGGCGATCCCAGGCCAGCCGGGAGACATAGTCCCTCCAGCGTGTCCTGGGTCTTCCCCGGGGCCTCCTCCCGATTGCCCGTGCCCAGAACACCTCACCAAGGAGGCATCCAGGAGGCATCCTGCTCAGATGCCCGAGCCACCTCATCTGACTCCTCTCGATGCACAGGAGCAGTGGCTCTACTCTGAGCCCTTCCTGGATGACTGAGCTTCTCACCCTATCTTTAAGGGAAAGCACAGACACCCTGCGGAGGAAACTTATTTCAGCCGCTTGTATTCGCGATCTCATTCATTCGGTCACTACCCATAGCTTATGACCATAGGTGAGGGTAGGAACATAAATCGACTGGTAAATTGAGAGCTTTGCCTTATGGCTCAGCTACTTTTTCACCACGACAGACTGATGCAGAGCCCGCATCACTGCGGACATAGCACCGATCCGCCTGTCGATCTTACGCTCCATTCTTCCCTCACTCGTGAACAAGACCCTGAGATACTTGAACTCCATCACTTGGGACAGGATCTTGCTCCCAACCCTGAGAGGGCACTCCACCCTTTTCCGGCCGAGGACCATGGTCTCAGATTTGGAGGTGCTGATTCCCATTCCAGCCGCTTCACACTCAGCTGCGAACCGATTCAGAGAAAGCTGAAGATCATGGCCTGATGAAGCAAACAGGACAACATCATCTGCAAAAAGCAATCCTGACCCAATCCTGAGTCCACCAAACTGGACCCCCTCAACACCCTGGCTGCGCCTAGAAATTCCGTCCATAAAAGTTAATCGGTGACAAAGGGCAGCCCTGGCAGAGTCCAACTCTCACTGGAAACGGGTTTGACTTACTGCCGGCAATGCGGACCAAGCTCTGATACCGGTTGTACAAGGACCGAACAGCCCTTATCAGGGGGTCCGGTACCCCATACTCCCGGAGCACCCCCCACAGGATTCCCCGAGGGACACGGTCGAACGCCTTTTCCAAGTCCACAAAACACATGTAGACTGGTTGGGCAAACTCCCATGCATCCTCCAGGACCCTGCTAAGGGTGTAGAGCTGGTCCACTGTTCTGCGACCAGGACGAAAACCACACTGTTCCTCCTGAATCCGAGGTTCGACTATCCGACGGACCCTCCTCTCCAGAACCCCCGAATAGACTTTTCCAGGAAGGCTGAGGAGTGTGATCCTTCTGTAGTTGGAACACACCCTTCGGTCCCCCTTCTTAAAGAGGGGGACCACCACCCCGGTTTGCCAGTCCAGAGGCACTGTCCCCGATGTCCATGCGATGTTGCAGAGACATGTCAACCAAGACAGCCCTACAACATCCAGAGCCTTGAGGAACTCCGGGCATGTCTCATCCACCCCCGGGGCCCTGCCACCAAGGAGTTTTTTGACCACCTCGGTGACCTCAGTCCCAGAGACGGGGGAGCCCACCTCCGAGTCCCCAGGCTCTGCTTCCTCATTGGAAGGCATATTAGTGGGATTGAGGAGGTCTTTGAAGTACTCCCCCCACCAACCCACATCTCGAGTCGAGGTCAGCAGCGCACCATCCCCACCATATACAGTGTTGACACTGCACTGCTTCCCCTTCCTGAGATGCCAGACGGTGGACCAGAACCTCCTCGAAGCCGTCCAAAAGTCGTTCTCCATGGCCTCCCCAAAATTCTCCCACGCCCGAGTTTTTGCCTCAGCAACCACCGAAGCTGCATTCCACTTGGCCTGCCAGTACCTATTAGCTGCCTCTAGAGTCCCACAGGACAAAAGGGGCCAGTAGGACTCCTTCAGCTTGACAGCATCCCTCACCGCCGGTGTCCCCCAACGGGTTTGGGGATTGCCACCACGACAGGCACTGAATACTTTATGGCCACAGCTCCGGTCAGCCGCCTCAACAATAGAGGCACAGAACATGGTCCATTCGGACTCAATGTCCCCCACCTCCCTCGGGACGTGGTCGAAGTTCTGCCGAAGGTGGGAGTTGAAGCTACTTCTGACAGGGGACTCTGCCAGACGTTCCCAGCAGACCCTCACAACACATTTGGTCCTACCAGGCCTGACCGGCATCCTCCCCCACCATTGAAGCAAACTCACCACCAGGTGGTGATCAGTTGACAGCTCTGCCCCTCTTTTCACCCGAGTGTCCAAGACATGTGGCCGCAAGTCCGACGACACAACCACAAAGTCGATCAGCGAACTGAGGCCTAGGGTGTCCTGGTGCCAAGTGCACATATGAACACCCCTATGCTTGAACATGGTGTTCGTTATGGACAATCCATGACGAGCACAGAAGTCCAATAACAAAACACAGCTCGGGTTCATATCGGGGGTCCATTCCTCCCAATCATGCCCTTCCAGGTTTCACTGTCATTGCCCACGTGAGCACTGAAGTCTCCCAGCAGTACGAGGGAGTCCCCAGAAGGTATGCCCTCTAGCACCCTCTCCAGGGACTCCAAAAAGGGTGGGTACTCCAAACTGTTGTTCGGCGCATACGTACGAACAACAGTCAGGGCCCGTCCCCCCCACCCGAAGGCGGAGGGAGGCCACCCTCTCGTCCTCCGGTGTAAACCCCAATGAACAGGCTCCAAGTTGGGGGGCAATAAGTATGCTTACACTCACTTGGCGCCTCTCACCAGGGGCAACTCCAGAGTGGTAGAGAGTCTAGCCCCTCTCAAGGAGATTGGTTCCAGAGTCCAAGCTGTGCGTCAAGGTGAGCCCGACTATATCTAGCCAGAACCTCTCGACCTCGTGCACTAGCTCAGGCTCCTTCCCCTTCAGAGAGGTGACGTTCCATGTCCCAAAAGCCAGCTTCTGTAGCCGAGTATCGGACCGCCAAGGTCCCCGCCTTCGGCCACCACCCAATTCACACTGCACCCGACCTCCTTGGCTCCTCCTACAGGTGGTGAGCCCATGGGAAGGGGGACCCACATTGCATCTTCGGGCTGTGCCCGGCCGAGCCCCATGGTTGCAGGCCCGGCCACCAGGCACTTTCCATCGAGCCCCAACTCCAGAGGGGGGCCCTGGTGACCCGCGTCCGGGCGAGGGAAAACGTGGTCCAAGGTTTTTGTTCTTCACAGGAGGTTTGTTTGAACCGCTCTTTGTCTCATCACTCACCTAGGACCAGTTTGCCTTGGGTGACCCTACCAGGGGCATAAAGCCCCGGACAACAGAATAAATAAATAATATACAATAAATAATATAAATAATAAATAATATAATAAATACATTTGTATACTTTAACATATAGTGATGGTTTGTTAATGTTGCCAGGGATAGAAAACCTTTAATACAACACAGAGAAAAAAAGAACATATTTACCCTACCACACTAATGGCAGGAATATCCCTTTTAAATGCTAGTTTTTGTAGCAGTGATCCAGTGGGAGTGGTATTCCTTGAATTGAAAAGACGATGCCTGGAATGAGATGTACTGGAGCATCATGATAAAAAAGGGGAGCTCGGTAATGGCATTCAGTTAGCAGCCAAGTTGCACATTACAGACTGCAGTTAGGATACAATTGACTATGGGCATCTGTCACTTTAAACAAAACAGGAGACTCTGGACTTTATTGGGGACACCAGAGGACAGTGATAATCTAACTTCAGAATTAATCCTGCACCTGGAATAAATGTTAAATGCAAATTGCTGCAAATTGCTGCAAATTGAGGCAACAGTTCAAGTATCAAGAAGCAGAGAAGCCAGAGAATCTGCAGAAAGACTGAGAAAGCCTGACATGAGTGGGAATTTGTGTTACCACATAGGAAAAGGTTCCAACTAGACAGACAGGCTCAGTGAAAGAACAATAGGATATCTGTTTTGTTTTAACATCTTTCTTTATATTTTACTCACTTTGATAATGTAGCCAATGCATTCTGGGTGTAATAAACTCACCATATTTTACAATTGAGAGGTTTTCCTTGTCTTTTCCCCTGGTTATGGTGGTAATAGTACACCCCAACAAGTATATAACGGACAAAAAGTCTTAATTACACTTTAAAAATAAATTTGGAAAAATAATATTTCTCTTAGTGAGTGTTCAATGCTTGTATGTCCAGGGTGGGCTTAGAGCTGTTTGTAATCTGTGTGTATCACTGGATTACACAAAGGCTTTAAGTTAATAAAATTAACTGAATTAATAAAATACAGTCAATAAAATACACTCAGAAATTGATAGACTTTAGAAAGTAAATTTTAGAAAGGAAGTATAAAAGTCCAGTACAACAGTGAACTCACAACTCCAGTGAAGATAGACTATATTACAAGTAAAAACAATGAAGTCAAAATGACAAATAAATGAGGGAAAGTCCTGCTTCTGTACAACAGAATCCTCCTTACAATGAGCCCTTCTTCCCACTGGCTTTGTTTTTTCCATGAAATTCTAAGTCACGGACACACATCACTAACAGTTACTTATAGCACAACAGAGTGCCCTCTCTTTTATATTTGGGCATACCATCCAGTTCTTTTTTATTGTATTTTACATCACTTTTAAATATAATTTTAGATTAGAATTATCTTATTTAATGTTATGTAAAGGGTTTATATTACCCCTTCTTTCGTGTTTTTTTATTTTTTATTTTATTTTATTTTTTTTTATTCTGGACACCAGCATAGTGGCAAGTTAGTGCATAGTTGCCCAGGTCACCAAACAAAAACTTTTAGTCTCATCTCTACTATAAAAGTATTAGACACACACTTAACAGCAATTACAGTATATTTTGTTGAATATTCAAGAAGTAGTGATACATCGCATCTTAAGTCTAATGCTAATCCGTATTTCCCTTTCCTTTCCTTTAAAATTAAGGCAATCTGCAAAGTAGTTAAGATACACTTACAATGTTCTAATTTGCCAGGTGAAGTATGGTTGAGTCTCTCCAATGAGTCGCTGCTTTCCTCCTCCAGCACATAATCAAAATTTAAAATGAACATCATCACCACACCTTCTTCATTCTTCACCGGGATTATATGTGTGTTACATAGGAAAAGGGAACCTAGGAGAACAGAAATCACATGAAAGTTGTAAATGCAGTCTCCTCCTTGATTAACATGCAGGAAATCATATAGCCAATGAGTGAATTATACATGCATATAATACCCTTACTTAATCACCTCATTAAAACACTCACATTTGGTGCTGAGTTCACCACAATTTTAAAATTATTGCATAAATAAATATATAATTGAGTCTATTTCTCTCTTATCATTAGATGATCTAAAAACTGTATTGTGGAACACAAGAATTACAAAAAACACAATGTTAAACGCTGTTGAGTCATAATTAATTAATCAATTAAGTAAGTAAGTGAGTGAACAAGTTAATAAGTAATTGCATTTATATAGCACTTTTTAACCTGCTGAGAATGCTTTACCTAAACATTTGGGAACCACTTCAAAGACCATCAATGTGGAGCACCCACCTGGAAAATGCAATGGATTTTTTTTTCTGCTAGTGTACTCGACATACATTAGCTATTAGGCAGTGAAGGGGTGAAAAAGATATTTAGCCAATAAGGGACAGGGAATGATTAGGGGGCCATAATGACCAGGCTGTGGTGGGCAATTTGTCCAGGACATTTTGAATTGCTCTACTGTCTTTGAAAGATTTTCAGGGATCTTTTATGACCACAGAGAGTTAGGACCTTGGTTTTATGTCTCATCCGAAGGGCAGCACCAATTGTTACAGCAGAGTGTCCCCGTCAGCTGCACTCGGGCATTAGGATCCACAGATCATGGGATAAGTACCCCTTGGAGGCCCCAGCAGCAACCCAAGCTTTTCCTAATTGGTCTCCCATTCAACTACTGGTGAGGCTCAGACATGCTTAGCTTTAGGTGGATTATATGTTCTGAAAAGGTTAGGGTTGATTTTCATGTGTGTGGAGTCTACATTTTTCTCGTCAGTGTATTTTTGTATACTTCAGTCTACCAAGTGCCAAAAAATGTGCATGTAAGGTTAACTTATAATTTTAAATTGGTCTGGTGTGAGAAAGTACTATATGAGTGAATGTATCCTGTCCTGGGTTGGATCTTTCCTCACACTAATTAATAGAAAGACAGGTTTGGAGAATACGTAGATGGACTTTTCTTCAGCTGAAAGCAAGTTGAAGTGTTTTCAAAGAAAAGATGCATGTGTGCTTATCTGAAATCATATTCAACTGATGAAAGAATCCAGAAAAAACCAACAATGCTTCAACAAGAACTTAAAAACTCCACACATGTAATGTTAAAGGCTGTCCTAGAAAAACAGCTATGATGATGCTATCAGATGACTACAACTATCAGTCTGCAAAATCATAATAAAAAATGAATTTTTGTCTCAAAGCACTTTTTCTCATTTGATGAAGTATAATACTGTATTATCATTTCACAACTGAATCAAAGAAGTCACAACTCAATACAACTTTGCAAGTTGGTATAATGACAGAAGCACTTGATCTGAATTGTTCTCTCCAGTAGTAAAATGATGGACCAGTATTTCATTGTCCACATGTGATTGAAATCCAGCAACTCACAGTTAGTATGTGAGTCCTGGAATTTATTTTTTTTGTTTTTTGTCCAAAAATGCAAGGGAGCCCTGAATACACTTTAACCAAATGAAAGTGTGTGATGCCTAGTGAGTAAGGCTCTGGAGTAAAATGTATGCTACAAGACCAACATTTCAATCTCTTACATTTACAATGTGGTGCTAACTAGCACTGCTTCTGCAGTTATAATATACAAAATTATTTGTATGTTGCTTTGGATAAAAACATCAACACAATAAGCAAATGTTAATGAAAGTACACACAATAAAACTGCTGGAGCCAATAAACCTTTCCAAGTCCTAGACTGGCATTGTGCACACCAGCATAATCAGTTAAGCTTGGAATTAAAGTGCCATCTAAAAGAAATCAGCCATGACCAGAGGGATGCTTGTGACAATGTAAAGCCATAACATGGGTTATCATCCAAATCCAGGCTACTATTTATTTTACTTTATTATCAATTAAATGGAATGTACTCAGGTGATAAAGCCATCAACGCATTCAATTAAATGGTACTAGGGTGTAATAAATATTCTTCCATTTTGAAATGAATCATCCTTTCAGTTTGTTTCAATAGCTTTTTTTTTAATTGTTACTTGTGATTAATATAAATGATTTTCCCCTTAAAAAATTAATAAGGATTTTTTTTATTACTTTTATTACAATCCATACAAAGCAATCAAGTTTTTATAAAAAGAAAAATTGAGTTAAGAACAGATCGATCCCCACCCCTGAGAGAGAGAGCAAGCCAAACGGCGTGAAATTTAAGGCTTGTAAACATACCTAAATTAATAAATTCTCTGTGCTTTATGAGCTTATTTTAAAATATGTCTGATTAGATCCTGCCATGTTTTGAAAAAAGTACGGATCCTCTAAATGAGTATTTGATTTTTTCCAATTTCAAATAGTATAACACATCGGTTTCCCACTGACTTAAAAGAGGAGAGTTTGGGTTCTTCCAGTTTATCAGAATAAGTCTGCGTGCCAAAAGTGTAGTGAATGCAATCACAATTTGTTTGTCTTTCTCCACTTTAAGCCCCTCTGGAAGAACGATAATAAGGATTTTAATAAGCAAAACATATTAATAAGGATTTGTAATGTAAACTTCTGAAGTATCCTTACAAATTTTCAAAATGCACATTATAACCTATTATTATACACTGTGCTTTCACAGAAGAATTTTAAGATACACAAATTTAGATAAAAGGCTTGGAAAAAAGGTTGGTGTCTCATTTACTTTTCAGTGATTTTACCTTTAGGGTTTTTACCACCTCTAGGAAACAAGTAACACTAATCATCCCCTTTAGCTGAAGAAAACAGAAAAGACAGTTAGGGTGCAAGATGTATTCCTTAATTTGAATAAGAATGCTGTCGTTTATGGGGGGGGGGGGGCCTGGCTGGGGGATATGACAATACTTGCACTAAACAAAGAGTTTTGTATTACAATAAGTTCCAGAGTGAATAATTAAAATTCATTTAACCAGCCATATAAGATAACCATGCTATAGTCTGCAAAGTGCATTTTAACCTAAGAAAAATATATAACCTGATGGAATTAACAGTGATTTGGAGTAAAGTGCCTTACATTTAAAAATATGTATGAGGGAAAGAAGCTGTAATAAGTTAGTAAATGATAGAAAGAGTAACTGAGACACTCAGATGGCTGATTAAATAACTGAGTCATAAATTGCTTATGGGAAAACTTCAAAAACATTGACCAACAAACAGTGCAGACAACCTATCAGCTATCATCTCCCTGAACATGATATTAGTTAATGTCATCTTGAAACTAATTCATTAGTTTTGTGTTATGTTGAATGAACATCATCTTCAAATGGTTTAAATGTGTTGCAACAAAAAAAATAAATGGTTACAGATCTGAACATAAACATCCATCCATCTCTATCCACCTTCCAGACCTGCTTTTTCTACTATAGAGCTTCAAAGTGATGTATCTCATAATATCATCAGTCACAAAATGAGAATCAATTTTTTAATGTGATTCTGGTTAGTAATGCAAGCCATCATTCACTTATGAAAGTCCAGTTTACAGAAGCCTATTCATCCTTTACAAGTCCATCATTATAGCATGGAAGTAACCTGAACTACCCAAGGATCTTACTTATGGGTAGAGGAGAATATAAAAAAAAAAACACCAAGGGTGGATCCAGCAAACTTTACCATTTAATCTTTTTTATTTTCCAAGCACAATTAACAAAGAACATCTTCACAACATGCTAACAGCTCTAATAAATGTCAATGTGGCCAGTGGATAAGGCATTGGGCATTAAACCCACAAGGTATCTGGTTCAGGATTTAAAGTCACTGTGTGGACCTAAATAATTCACTTAACCTGCATATTCTGTAACAGTAGAAAATGGAAAGATAAAGGCACTACGGTATATTATCTATACTAATAAACAGCAAAGCCCTCACTCACTCACTCACTCACTCACTCACTGACTGACTGACTCATCACTAATTCTCCAACTTCCCGTGTAGGTAGAAGGCTGAAATTTGGCAGGCTTATTCCTTACAGCTTCCTTACAAAAGTTGGGCAGGTTTCATTTCGAAATTCTACGCGTAATGGTCATAACTGGAAGGTATTTTTCTCCATTTACTGTAATGGAGTTGAGCTTGACCGCCGTGGGGGCGGAGTTTCGTGTGACATCATTACGCCGCCCACGTAATCACGTGAAATGACTGTCAACGCACTATGTAGAAAACCAGGAAGAGCTCCAAAATACGCTGAACAAAACATGCATTATATAATTGAGAAGGCAGCGAAACATTAAGAAGCGAGCGAGTGACATACTACCATATTCATCAGTACAGCTATTTCGGAAACAAAGCGAGGTATAAACCTAAACTTTAAATTAACTTAAT
>JANRMT010062814.1:28900220-28915772 GCA_026402145.1 Polypterus bichir lapradei | reverse complement strand
CACATATATTTATATATACCTGTGTGTATGTTTGTATGTATGTGTATGCACACACACACACACACACACACACACACACATACATACACACACACACACAAATTATATATATGTGTGTGTCTGTGTATGTATGTATGTATATGTGTGTGTATATATGATGTAGATAGGTATGCATATATATATATATGTATATGTAGATATGTATATAGATATGTATTTTGCTATATATATATATATATATATATACAACAATTACATTAACAATCATGTTACGTTATTTTTTAAATTTTTCCTTTTCTTTTTCATACCTTCTTTAACACACTACTTCTCCGCTGCGAAGCGCGGGTATTCTGCTAGTATACAAATAGATGAAGGCATTATACTACAGATATACAGTGTTAGGCATGAGCATTCATGAGATATATCTTCAGGGCTCTGAACAGGCAAGCAATACTACCCGGAATCGAGAGGAGGTGCTGTTGGTAACATAGAAAACATAGAAAGAAAAGGGATAAGGATGAAGAAATAGTGTAGAAGAACGCTCGTGTTGAGAGACTAGTCTGTGTTTCCTGAGGAAGAGGTGGCCACCCTGCTGAATGATAGAATGAGCAGGATAGGTGAAGTGTCCTGTTATGGCTCTTCATGTACTGAGTGAAGTGGCAGTGAAGAATTTTGTTGCATGGCTGAGTTTCTAGATGAGTGGTGTCAGGTCTGATAGATTACTGTTAGAAAGCAAAGGAGACAAGAGAGGTCAGTGACAATGTGGTTCAAGGAAGGAATAAGTGGGAATGAATATGAGGCTGCTAGTGTCATTGAGAAGAAGTGATTTAGCAAAGAGGTTTCCACATATGGACTGAGTGTTGGAAGGTCATATTGGAGGGGAACAGGAACTGAAAGGATACATTAGAGTTGAATTTTGAATTTTAACTATGTCTTAATTATTTATTACACTTCCCTTTTGAGCATTGTGTTTTTAGAGAATTATTTATTTATTCAAAACTGTACTTGGACAATGTTGATTTTAGTAAACATGCAGTGTTTAAGCTGAAAACAAGCTATTGTCTTCTCACTTTACTTTGTCCATCCTCCATTACAAACGATATAAATTCCACATCCTCCACCAAGGCTCCGTCCCTCCAGTAAGCTACTATAAAGACCTGGAGGCCACTGGCAGATGGTGTTCTTTGACAGAATCACATCTCAAGAGTGTATACCTCTGAAAAAACGCTTTTATTTTTGTTGTCTACTTGACTTGAATCATTTTTCTTTTGCACAATCTGTTTTCCATCCATTAAGTGAAGTCACCCCACTGGTTCCCCAAGTCTTTTGCTGATCCTGTTTCATTGTAACTGCCACAATGACAAATTACTTTATTGATCCCAAAGGGAAATTAACCCCAGCAGCAACATTACACAAAAAAATATATGCTTTATTATAGTAAAAAATTGAAACAGCTTATTGCTCATCATGATGTATAGCTTGCTGCTCATCATGATATATGACATCATTACAAAGTTTAGTTAATTTGCCTTCTTATGCTGAAAAGTGTTTTTTAAAACATGTGTATTGGTTACCATGAAAGGCACTATATAAAATCATATTATGTCTATGTTTGATACTTGCCTCAGCAGGGTGGGCTTAGTCATTTCAGTGACTAAGTGACCTAGCTTCCTTTTACCATTTTTATTTTATTTCACCTTATATCTGTGGTGTTTATAAGTCTGGCAATTTTGCTCCAACAGATGTACATGACTTTCTTTGTGAATATGTTGGTTCTTGCAAAGTAAATAATGCACTTAAAAAAGCTCCTTCTGTTCTGCCTTTAATGAAAGTGAATGAACTCTTTGAAGGAACTCTTGCAGTACAGATGTGTTTAATTACAGTCAACGCTAACCTTCAGCTTCGTCCTTCTGCCACTAGATTCTAATTTTTAGCGTTTAAACAACCCTCTCTAAAATGTACCGTAATTACCACATTAGGGATTCTAGCAGCATGACTTAACTGAATACTTTTGAGAGGATTCCACATATAACTTCAGAGCAAAAGAGTTTCCTGGATACCCGGTGGGTTTAATAAGTGCTTTTAAAAAATCTAACTTAGTCATTCTCAGGGAATACCCTCTCAGATGGAAATGCTAGTCAGAAAAAAGAAGTAAATTTGCATTACAGATATAAATATATATATAAATATATACTGTATCTATTCATCTCTCTGACAAGGCCATTCAATGAGCCATATCATAATACTAATATGGTGACATCAAAGCACAGTTGAGCTGATTTCAAAATCAACCTCCTAACATGTAAAGTTTTAAATGGCTTTGGCCCTCTTTACTCAAAGGAATATGTTAACAAAAGAAAATACAAATTCGTACATCTCAGTGTGTAAAGTACATTACAAGTGCAAGGCAAAGATCATATTACTGTTCCAAGGATAAATAAAACTGCATTAGGAGGTTGAGGCTTGGGTGTATGGCCATCAAATGGTGGAATGTTAGTGTATAGACTGTCCTATTGCTTTTAATTCAGCCTAAAGACCCACCACTTTGTCTAGAAAAATGTTTTTTGAAGATGCAGTTTTGGAATTTATATACTGAAATAAGGTTTTGTAATTTTATGATTTTCATTAAATTATGTCTTTTATTATTACCAGCTAGTAGCATCACTTTCCCTTTCTACTACCCCAGCTAATCTGCTAAACCAGGGGTTCACAAGCTCTTATGTCTCATCAATCTAATTGTTTTTTTTTCTTTATTCTTATTCTGAATTTGAAAATTGCTTCAGTATATTTGCATTTAGAAAAAATTTAGAAATATGTTTTGTTTGTTATAGTTTTAAACACCTAGCTTCCTTTTACCATTTTTATTTCATATCACCTTATTTCTGTGGTGTTTACTCCCTTAACTGTATCCAAATACTAAAGTGATGAGCAGTGTGGACACTGGTGCAAATGACACTGAATGCTAAAACAGTGTCGTTACTTCAATGCTACTTTCATGTGTTAATTAGTAATAACGGTTAAACTAAGTGGCTCTCAAGTTCAGTCCTGTAAACCACCTTAACTGCAGGTGTGCCACCTTCTTCTTTTATTACACAAGCTGTTATTTTTCATTTTCTGCCTTGTTTGTGTCAATCCAGTAAGTACAAAACGAGTTTGCTACATTTTTAAGGGAGTAGCAGGCATTTATGTGTGTGACATTATTTATTGTTCTTTTTCTTGCTTTTTAAGATGTTGTTCTTTTTCATGTTCTGCTCATTTAAGCCTTTTGTTATTAATTAGCTCACATGTGAATTTATGCTGAAGTAGCTGCCTACCGCTAGTATTCAGTGTCATTTCAGTGTCTGCACTGCACATCACTAATTGTTAGTATTTGGGTACAGCTAAGGAAGTAACTTCCACAGGAAAAAGTGAAATAAAAAGAATATGGTAAAAAAAAAAGTTAATAATTAAAGATATGGCAAAAAATGCACATTTCTGAACTTTGTGAACATGTAAATATACTAGCACATATTTCTGAATGCAAAACAAGAGAAGAGAAAGGTTTGAATTTGCATAAGCTGAGTAGTGGTAATAAGAAATGTAAAGATTTACTTCATAAAATAGAAGTAATTGATAAACAAGAATAGTTGTGTCAAATATTTGAAATATTGAAATCTATGCTCCAATTTAAATGTTTAAAGTCTAAATACTTTCAATTTAACTTTAAAATATGTCAGTTCTAGTCTTCTGGGAGTGGCACTTTGAAGGCATGGACCACCAATAAAGGATCAAAAATCAATAATATTATCATAATCATGATCAACAACCTTAAAATAACATAAAATGATCTCTATATGTCAACATTACCAATCCCATTTTTTTCAAAGGTTTGCGAAAAGGTGTAACTTAACTTAGATCCCTCATATCAAATTAGGGGTTGGATGATTTGGTATGCACAACAAATCCTTCTTATCATTTTTGCTGAAGACTCCTTTTGGTTTCCTCTTTATTATAAGCATGTAATATCTTGCACACAATATGGTCCAAAACTGGGCTAAAAATGGGAGCTTTTCAGGTCTAGAGGCTCAATAGCATTCATTAAAAGACATCAAGACAAGTCAAACAGTATATCAAATTTGAAGGTTTTCTTGAACCGGTGGGGCAGGGAATGCCAGAAAAAATACTGAAGTGATTTCAAAGAAATAAGTTAATAAGTAATTCTCATGAACACAAAAATACTAAATAAGTGATTAGATCATTTAGATGGACCCCCGTGACCCTGTATTCGGATTCAGCGGGTTGGAAAATGGATGGATGGATCATTTAGATGTAAGACTGGACCATTTATTTGTAAAATTGGTTGGAATTAAAACCCGCAGCAACAGTGGGATCCTAGGACTGAACATGTGAACCCCTGTACTGCAGTATTCTTAGTTATAAAATAAAACATCAGCATGACTAAGAACGTTACGTATCAACCTTTATGGTCATCAGGCCATAGACCTCATTATAGAAAAGTTACAGACTTCAGTATGTGGCATATGACACTTTAAGACATTGATTTTTAATACCGTTTATGACAGAAGACCTCTTCACCCAACAGTCTGAATGAATTCCACCATAAAATGAACACATTTATTTCAATAATATTTATGTGAAAAATACTAATTTTCAAACACAACACTGATAGATGTGTGCTGCAAAGTTTCAGACTTCATCCAGGTTTCATAATGATGCCGTAACACTAAAGCTTCAGAGCTGCTGTTTGTCACTGGCTTCATGGAATTAAGAGATTGCCTTTACCAGGGGTTGATTCTCCAGGCTTACATTAAGGCAGATTAAAGAAGAGTCGCACACAGCGACAGAGAGTGATTGGGCAGGAGAGAGACTGTGAGTCTGAAGTAGCATCAATATGTTACAATATATGAACTTTTACATGCATAAATAAATAAGGATATAAAGGTCTAATGTAAAGTACAGTATATATTGTAACTAATGTAAACAGTACTTTGCTCACATATGAAGACTGTTATCTTGTGGACCACACATCTTGCATTTAAAAACCACACTTTGTGAACCACTGCTCTAGGATGTCAGTAAGGATAATGGTAGGCAGGAGTACTAGACCACAAAAGTCGGGAATTTAAAAATAGATAAAATAAGAATGTAAAGGTCTAATGTAGATGATTGATTTATTGCTATTTGACTGATTGCTAAAATATGATGACTGTCATTTTACAGAACACACTTCGTGTGATGGCCAGTTGGTTTAAGTTAAATGAAGTTAAGAGGTTCCTTTACTTCCTATACTGTTACTTTTTGCTTTCCTCTCTTTGCTCCTCGTTTATAAAAATGATGTCTGTTTATGTCTGATGTCTGATGTCTTACTTTTGCTCTTATTATTTTTTTTATTGTGTACGCATGGAAATATTTATTTTGTAAGTGAGCAACTCTAAATGAGAATAAGCTGAATTAAAGTTGTAGCCTCATTGCTCCACCTGTGTAGAGCCTGAATATTCTCCAAGTGTCTATGTGGGTGTTCTCTGGTTACTCCTATTTCCTCCTAAATCACAAAGACATCCATTCATTGTTGTGGAGGCTGCAGCCCATTCCAGCAGCACAGTGCACAAGTAAGGAGTGAACCAAGGATGGGCACTAGTCCATCATAAGATACATTTACACACCCATCCACATTGACTAACAGGATGCTAATTAGAGTCACAAAATACCTTAAGCTGCATATGTATGCTATGTGAAAGGAAAACATCATGCAGAAATATGTAGACACATTTAACTAATGGACAAGATTTGACCCCAAAACTCAAGAGCTGTGAGGTAAGAACAATTACCACTTGACCATCATGCCATCCTCATAAACCTGGGGAGATTTGTGTCTTTGGATGTGTTCCTGCCTCGTATAAGTTCACAGTATATGAACTGGTCAATGAAAATGAATGGAGGGTGAATGCAGTGGTTGCTTACTATGCACGTAAAAATTATGTTTACATCATTTTAAGAATACGAAAAATATGCAGCAATTTGCTTAAAGACTGATTTAGTAAATGCTGTAAATTTAAGTATGAGAGGCAGAGTTTTTGACAGTGAAGTATGAGATCCACTGTTTAAATTTGGCTGTGACAAATGCGGCCCAAGCCCAAACAAGAACTGGAATACTTTTTTGAATTTTATAAAATCCTTCTACAGGATCACAGAAATGCACCGAGTACTGCCTGCACAGCCACTTTCAGATGATTCCACCAATTTAAGGGTTCTGAAACAATAAATTCATCTGCAGGGGGTCTAATCATTGTAATGCTTTAGATGACACCATGCTATTTCTACATCAGACTGTGAACAACCAAGTAAGACAATTTAGTATAAAGGGCATCTTGTAATCACAAAAATGAGTACAAGCATCATAGGTGAAAGAAACAAACTCAATTTGTGGTAGCTTGAAACTGGCATATTGTGAGTGGGTAGACATATGCATGTGAGTCCACCCTGCAATGGGCTGCTTTCAGACCTGTACAAAATTCTGCCACCTAGTGTGACCATGAACTGGAGTATGCAAGATTAGAAATGACTAGATGTTTTTGGGCTGCCTAATGGCACAGTTGTTCTACGAGGGAGAGTAATTTAAATATGGACCTGATAAAGTAAAGTGAATCAAAAACAATTGTAATTTGTAATAAGGAATCAAACTGACCTTTCGCCAAACCAAAAACATAAACCTTACTTAAAAATTAAGTCAATGATTCTTTATAAAAGAAACCCAAAAAACAAATTGCAGTCACTATTGTCGCAGTCTACATTCGAAACTTGTGTAATCCGGTAATGCAGAAAACTGACTTTTTAAGCCGTCACTATGGTGATATTGCGTGCTATGCGTCAACAGTCAAATCCCTAGCAATGTGGTGGTTACCACAACACTGCGGCTCCCCATTAAAACCAACATGAAGGAAGACACAAAACAAAATTTACTACTTGGAAATGGCCATGATCAAAACTACTAACTTGTAAAACAAGTTCAGAAACAAAAAGAAAAACAGAAAGAACATGGAGCTTTTGTAAAAAGGCTGCTGCTTGCACAGCAACTGGAAGTATATAATATACAGTAGTATAGTACAAAGTACATATAGTAAGTCAAAATAAAATAATATCAATAACAACAGATTCATCAACAAAAAACAAAAATCAAAAACTGTACATTCCTACTATTTCATTCCCACATTCCTACTATTTATGAGGAAAATAATAAAAACACAATCAGAGCAGCGTAACATTCAGATACGAACCTGTTCCAAAACTCTGTCATGTGTTATTTTAATTGCCATCTTTTGAGATGAAATTAATAAAAATCAATAATGCATTAATTTACCCCATATAATAAGATCACCAAAACAGTCAGAAAAAAAACATACAGTTCCAGATGGAATATGATCGAGTTGTTATAGAAGAAAGGGTGGATTAGGTGGTAACTACTATTGTAAGTGGTGCAAAAATAAAGAAAAGGGTAGGGTGCTCCCATATAATACAAAGGCATAGTTGTTGTGAAGTGGAGATAGTTTACAAGGATAGACAAGTAGGTGGTGACTTGTAGACCATGGAGGAAACAGAATTTCATACTTTCATTCTCAGTCTCAGTCCCTTTTTAATGCCACCTTTAATTCATTCCTGAAAACATAACAGAGTGATCATTCTTTTGAAACTTACCGTCATCAAATCTGCTTAATGAAGGCTGGTGCCATGAGGTCTAAAGCCAATCGACTGCAAAGGAGGAGCTAATCATAGACAGAGCATAAACTAAATCTATAATAATTAATATGTTAAAAGATTACACTGCTGAATGGTACACTGATTAGGTCGGTTTCCTTCAAAAAGCTCCAGAAGACTGGGATCAAGCCCCAATATGTCCACCTTTTGTGTGGAGTCCCTATGTCTTTTGGGATTTTACTCCAGGCACTCAGATTTTTATACCACATCCCTAAAATTGACTTTAGCTCTTATCTTGCACCGAATGCTACTAACAATAGTACAGCCTGACTGTCAAACTACAGTGAATAATGCTGGTGTAGAAAGTGGACAGATGTGAGAGTCATAGGCCAACCACCAAGGCTTCACACCCTATTGTGAGAAAGCAGCAGACTGAAACAGCTCCTCCATCTCGGACAAAGAAGTGTTTAGGCGCGATCATTGGCTTAGAGGAAAAGGTCTCAATATCAACCATATAGAGAGAATGTGCCCCATAAATCACATAGATAAACTGTAGTTGTAAAGCACTGTGACACCTGACATTGTCAAAACTGTGAAACCCAGCAAGTAAAATAGATTGAGTAAAATGAAAAGTCAGAGAAGGGAAAGCCAACCTGAGCCTGAAGCCTTAATAAATAAATAAATAAATAAATAAATAAATAAATAAATAAAGCAGAGGAGGCAGGTGGCTGAATTTGCTGGCTGGCAGTTTAGGGAACTGAGGCGGAAACCAACACCTGCCTGAAGTTCCAAGTAGAATAATCCCTGTGGAGCACCCGATGTACAGTATTGCCAGTTCTGGGGCACACAGGGGCCCCTCAATGTCACATTACGTTTCATAGGTCAGATCTGAGTGATGTAAACGATTTTTTTTCAAAAAGCTGCATCTTTGGTTCCTTTGATGTACTTAATAGGATTACTTTTATATTAATTTTGTTAATTTCTAGAATAAATAAAATGTGTCTTTGCCTTTATAACAACATTCTCAAAGTCAATTAAGACGATTTAAGGTTGTGAGAGGGCCAAGGCAGGTCACTTAGAACAGGTTAAACAGGGCAAGGATCTGCTTGAATGGAGAACTAGTGCTTTGCACATGTGTGGATTGTAATTATCAGACAGTACAGAATCTTCATATTGCTCATCTTTTAAGATTTTCATTACCCACATATAACTTTTTGATTGCTTAAAGAGTTTGTTTTGAATTTGAGAAATTTTAGAAATGTTTTTTAAATTATACATAATAATTATACATATCTCAGGGCTTGATCAGAAAATCTGGATATGCAAGCATTCTCACATCTGGAAGACTGAAGTGCCTTGAAGGGTTTTTGGCAGTTTGTTTAATTCCGTTTGCAAGACATATTTAAGGCAATGCTACTATTGGCAATTAAAACTGCATAATTCTATTAGAGGGACTTTTATTTTTATAGTTATAAAAAGAGTGCATGAATATCAACTTATGGATGGGAGGAGCAATTGAGAGCTGTGTTAATTCAGTATTTGTGGTATATTTTGCAGATGTCAGATATCCAGGATGTTGGACACAGTATAATGCACAATATTCATATTTGCCATAAAAAGTTTATTTCCTCCCATTCATTCAATCTCATTGTTCAATTTCTTATTTCTTTCCCTGGTTAGAATCCATCCCTTCATTCATTTCTCAGAGAGCCAAAACCTATCCAGGATTTGGCACAAATAACTCAGCCTCTAAAAAACTGGATGCCATTTTATCACATAGTGCAAACCCTCATACCAAGCCAAATATGAATTACCATTATGCTTAAACCGCACAAATTTGGTGGGGGAATTGACTACTCAGAGAACTTACATATAACAAAGTGAATGTGCAAATTTCCTTCTGACATTATGTGTGATTATGGCACTAGCCACTCAGCCACTAACCCATTCATCAATATAAAATAAGTTGGCTAATATACAAAAACATAAAAAAATCATAAACAGACATGTGCTAAAGAAGAGTTACTTTAAGGGTTCCTATATTCTGGACTATATGGTTTGTGATGGGTTTTAAATTATAATTTTAATTTTTTTAAGATTGAATGAGTTTTTATTTTAAATACAACTTCTTAAGCTTTGGTGGACAAATGTGTTAATCTTTCAACTAAAATTACATTTTTGCACCCTGAGGCTATTTAGCAAATTGTGCAGGTTTCAAGAATAAAAGAGGCCAAAACTGCAGACAAAGAAGAAAGCTTGCAGGGCACATTTGTGGTAAGAGACACTGTGAGTGAAAAAGAAAGATGCTGTATTTGTGTTGGTTCAAGAGATGTTCAATACCTGAAAGCAGAGTGTTAACAAGTGTTTTGACAAATAAGAGGCTGACCTGTATGCACAATTATTCAGCAGAACATTTGTTATATTGTTAAATGCTATTCAGTCTGAAAATATACAAATACATTATACTGGTATCTAGTGAAACTGCCTGAATTATTAAGTTTACTGTGATGGATTTGTGGTCATACCACCAACTCCTAAGAAGACTGAGAACACACACAGGTAAGCAACAGAGAAGGAACTGAAGGATACTACAGAATAGAAGAATGTCAAAAAACAAATACATATCAGGTGTGTATCTGCATAGGTGGTGGTGAGTAGTAGGGTTCTGTTAGGTTCCTTTTGATAAGAGGGAACTCTAGGATATGAGGGACTTTCAGAGAATAGGGGAGAGCAAGACACTTCTTAGAATTTCATGTAACAAGTTTAATAATTTTACCCTGAAACGCAAACAACAGCAATGAAATGTACAGCCAGTAACAGCAGAATATTAAAACTCTTTCTCTAATATTTAGGTTAAGCTGCTTTTAGAGTTTTAAGGTTTGATGTACCCATTTTAGCACCCTGCAGCATCTGTCCCAAGTTTCTTCACTACTGTACTTCTGCTTGCTATTTTAGACTTTACAATAGAATCAGGAGGAGTTTTTTGATTGCCTACCTGCATTGCTTAACACCATCACCATCTGCAACTGGCTCATTACCTTACTCCTGGGGAATGTGGAAGAAAGCATGTTCAATTTGTATATGTCTATTCAGGGTTTGTATTCTGCTCTTTTAACTTTAAATCATATAACTAAGAAAATAATATGTAGTTTTTTAACAGTGACTAATGAACTGGGTTTCATGTATATTAAATAGTTTCATACTAGTTATTTTCTTTACGTTGTAACCAAATCTGTATCTTTATAGGTATGGATCATCTGGGATTTCAAGGACATGGAGTTACTAGTAAAACAATTAATGATATCCGTAAGCAATAAAACTAAGGGTCACCAGACATGACCTAACTATTGTTGGTATGAACTAAGATTTATGGAAAGAGTTGTGGGAAAGATTTCTAAGCTACAAAAAAACTAGAGACTGCTTTAACTTGGATTCAGAAGTTTAATGTAAATTACTGGATCAGCATTAATGCTATTAAAGACCTACTTTTGTTAAATTAAACATTGTAGCTTATTTTCTTCTACAGGAACACCAGTTCACCTTTGTGGTCCCTTTTCTCCAGAAATGCCTCAAGGCTAATATCATAGCTTTTGTCCCTTGCACATTTTACTGCTTTTCTACATTTAATTCTTTTCAAACTGATCCTAATATATTTTATTGCACTGGTATGCATTTTCCAATAACATAACTGCATGAGAGAAGCCCATCCAAGTCAGCCTGTTTGAACATTGTTTTTAAGATATTAAGATTATCTATCTTGAGATTGCTTATGCAAGGCACATGCACAGATTAATGTAAAATATGTTCTTATATTGTATATGCAAGAAGATTTAAACCACTTTACTAAATGGTACAGATAGGCCAACCACTGTAATATCAAATTAGGAGAGCTGAGACAGTTTTAAGAACGATAGTGCTAGTGATTTATGAAACTTTGTGGTTAAAAAAGTCACTTTAGAGTTAGTTCTTAGAAAGGTTTTTGGCATTGAAATGCCTGTGATTTTATGAGGAATTTTATAATACACTAGAGAACAATGAGAAGCAAGGGAGAAAAGTTGTTAAACTTATTATGGTATATGTAATCCCCAAAACAAAATATTAAACAGATCATTAAGAGATTATATTGCTTTTCAAATATGATCTTATTTGATACTCTGTTTTATTTTGGGTCTCAGATAATATTGGACACAGCAGCAAATACTGACATGGTAGAGCTCAAGAAATCAGCCATACATAGCCTGAGAAGGCTTCATAAACTGTGTATGCAGTGAGATAATACAACAAAACATGCACCTCAAATTTATAATACAAAGAAAACTTGTCCTTAAACAAGTGATACCAAAAAAATCAAGTGTATAAAGACCTCACTGGAAATAAACAGGTGTGCTGCTCAGCAAATGTGACTGCATAATATTGAATTATTTTGCAAGGTAGTGCTGTTAAACCCAAAAAAAAGGTAATGTAATAAAAGTAATCATGTTAGGGATTTTTCAAAATTTACACACAGCCTAAAAATTACTAGAATGTTCAAGTTTGTTTAAATTGGATGAAATTCATTACAATAGAATAATGTCTTGTGTTTAGCCTAGTTTAACTTGGAGACATACTGTAAATACATCACAGTCTGACATAGGCGTGCTGATCTTCTGTCTGAGTAGAAGCCCACTTGATATGCATCTCCAGTACATTCAACTTAAGCAGTGGAAAAAAACGGAAAAACAGAGGGTGAACCACTTCTGTGAGGCAGGTGTATTAGCATGAAATAATGGAACAGTCATGTTGAAAAACACCCCAAACAGCATCCCAACAACTCAATGTAACAATTGAGTGTCCACGCACCAAAATCATCAATGAGGAAACCACCAGACTCCATCCCACCCCACTCAATGAAACAATCCAGTATCCATGCACCAAAATCAAGCTTTTGCACATCCACGATACATGAAACGACTGGCTGATCATGCACTGACATGAATTGTCAAAAGTGAGATCAAGTCTCTGTCAGGGAGCATACTCATTAAATCTCCCAGGGGACTGAGCTGTCTTGCTTAGAACTGTATATAGGTCCTACATTTTACTCTAGTGCTGTATGCTGTATGTTTCCAATATTTTCAGCTATACTTACTTTTTATTAAAAAGACTGTTGACAATTCAAATCATACATACTGTAACTGCTCAGTCAGTGGAAAACAGTAGGTTGCATTTGTAAGAGCACCTTTAGTATATACTGGTCAAATCAAATACCACATACTACATAATTAGAATGTGTTTAGTAAATGATCTCCTGAAAATACAAACTTGCAAAACACATGCAATATAAGATAAATGCACTTTGCAATTTAACAAAATTATATAATTTATCACTCACATGAAATGCTGTTTAGGGTTTAGTTAACATCATGCTTTATAACAAGGTTTAAATATATTTTTACAATTGGGAAATTGCTACGATAATTACAGTTTGTATATTTTATCCAGATGATATACTTTAAGTGATTTAAATGTATGCTTTTTGAAAGTGAGACCTAAATTATTGTAAACAGCCATGTGAATGTTTTCACACTTAAGGCTTTTTTTATACATTTTACTTTTCTATTAAAAAGCTAACTAAACTAAAAACTCATTATCTCCATAAAGTTTTTAATACATTCATTGTTAGCTTTGGGGTCAAAATATGAGTACTGAAAGGTAAACATTCCCAATGATACTTGCTATGAGTACAAACTAATTATAGAATCGTAATTAATTCATTTTTCAAGGACAATTACATAATGTTTAAGGGTCAGCTCTCAATAGGATTATTGATTAGTCTTTATCTAAAAAAATAAATAAACTGATTTTTTTTAAGTGCACTGGTATAGTTAGCCAGTTCTAACCTACTTATTCCTGAACAGGGTTAAAGTTGGTGCTGGAGTCTATCCCATAACAATCCCCAGGACAGGGCACCAGTCCATTGCTGGGCAAGCACACACATACACCAACCATACACTAGGTTCAACTTAGTATTGTCAATGCACTTGACCTGCATGTCTTTGGACAGTGGGAAGAACCAGAAGCACCTGGATGAAACCCACACAGATGTGGGAAGAATATTCAAATTCCACATAGAGAGTTCAGGAGATTGGGATACAAACACAGATTTCCAGTGCCCACTGTACTGGTATAAATAATATAAAATAGATATCCAGCATTTATAGTATCACATGCATATCTTGATATTTGGTCTGAAAGTTGTAAATCTATGGAAAAAAAAATACAAATTAAGCATCAGTGGATATTGTGAAAAAAATCTGTTATTAACAAATAACTGCCTATTATAGGGGTGACTGAAAACATGAGAAATAAGCGTGGTATAGTTTATCAACTCTTGCTGCAAGTCAGCACATCTGCACATTCACTATACATTTGCATGGACACAGCACACTTGCCATGTACTTTCCATAGTTACTTGATATTATTTTTTGTTTGTTTTAATTTCTCTGTCTATTTTTACAGCTGGATTTACATTATTTCTAACAACTTTTCCATATGAACTTAGTGATCTCTACCAAAATCTTGTATGTATGTGTGTATGTATATGTATGTGTATATATGTAGATAAAAAAAAAAACCCGTGCATGCAGTGTGTCAGGTCTCAGATAAAGAAGAAGACGAGCTGTTTATTGATGCAGTAAGAAACGTGTATATATATACCCCGATCTACATACTCGAATAATGAATACTTTATTCGCAATCAATGATTGTTTTGGTAAAGCCATACTCAGTGTATTCATTAGATGAACGGTAAAAAAGTAAGAGCGAGGGGAGGGTCACTTATTGAGGCATGCAGGCAAAACCACATTAGCACGCGGGCTCGATGTACGAAAAAATATATCTTTTCAAGTTCCATTTAGTCCATATGTGTCAAACTCAAGGGCCACGGGCCACATCCGGCCCGGCGTGTAATTATATCTGGCCCGCGAGATCATTTAATATACTGTATTATTGTTATTAATGGCCCGGGTATATGAAGCGCTGGTAACAATAAACTACAGATCCCATAATGCAGCGCTTCAGCTGCCTTGCCGAACACTTACCACGTTAATCAAGTCTAGCTTGCAAGTTATTGCGAAGCTAGCCCACACGATGCTTAAGAGAAAAGTTGATTCTGAAAATAGAGCCTTTAAAAACCGATGGGAGGCTGAGTATATGTTTACTGACATTGCCGTTAAACCCGTGTGTCTCATTTGTGGAGCTAATGTGGCTGTAATTACAGAATTTAATCTAAGACGGCACTATGAGACAAAACATCAGGGTAACCTGAAAGACCTGAATGCAATGCAGAAGATACAGAAAGCAGAAGAATTAAATAAGAATCTGACACTTCAGCGGACGTTTTTACCCGTGCACAATCACAAAGTGATTTCAAGGGAAGCTGCTTTTATGGGAGAAACAAATGCACCAGTGCAACTTGCCCCACTTTCCCTGTTGCCAAGTAATGTTGAACCAAGTCGTCACTACGGTGTTCCCAAATACGCACTTTGCTGATAAACTGAGCGCACGGCGCTTTGGTGACTTTGAAGAACAAAAAAAGTCCGTCTACATGCGGCTCGAACCTTGTGCATGTTTGGTAGCACATATCTGTGTGAGAAGCTCTTCTCAGTGATAAAGACTAACAAAACAGCACACAGGAATCGCCTCACTAATGAGCACCTGCAGTCCATCCTGAGAATCTCCACAACACAGAACCTCACACCAAACATAAACGAACTTGTTGCCAAAAAAAGATGCCAGGCATCCAGCTCTAAAATGACATATGAGCAAAGACAACTGAATGATTTGATTTGTTATTGCTGAAAGGAACACATTTTATTTATATTT
>JANRMT010062814.1:28867080-28890220 GCA_026402145.1 Polypterus bichir lapradei | reverse complement strand
TATATATATATATATATATATATATATATATATATATATATATACTTGATTGGCCTGGTCAAAGCCTAGACATGAACCCCGTAGAATATCTGTGGAGAGACCAGAGACCTGAAGACGGCAGTTTACAGACACCTTCCTTCCGGTCTAATGGAGAATGACAGGAACTCTCAAAAAGAATGGGATAAACTGCCCAAATCCAGCTATCCAAAGCTTTTCCATGAAGACCTGAAGCTGTAGTTGCTGCCAAAATTGCTTTTACAAAGTAATGTAATTTAGATTCGAATACTTATATGAATGAGAGATTTCAGTTTATCATTTTTAAAAACTTTTTAAACCTTTCTAGAAAACACATTTTTGCTTTCTTATTTTGGGTTATTGAGTGTAGATTGATGGGGAAAAATGGCAAATGTATCCATTTAAAATAAGATCTACTACACAATAAAGTGTTGATTGTGAAGGACTCTGAATACATTATGAATCCATTATGAAACCACAAGTTTTCAACCTTTGTTAATCCAATTCCGGGACTAATATGTGTAAGATGAGAAATAACCCAGGACAGTCAATTGTAGGATATCCTTGTGCACACAAACCAGTCCAAACCAAATAAAACTAGCACAAGCCACAGTAGCTGATTTACATTCCTAAAATATGTGATCTTACACTTCTCCAAATGCCATAGTTTCTAACAGAAAATCACATACTCGAATCGGGAATTGTGATCTGCTTTTGGTTTGTGACCAGTTGCTGAAGAATCCTAAAATAATAGGTAAAATAAGAAAATTATGTAAATCCATAGGGTGAGAAGGGTAGTAACATGATGTATGTATTAGTGCCCATTTGTTTGTGTTTAATGTGCTGTTTTTAAGTACTTATAACTGAATAGCTTTGTTTGCTGTCCTGCCTACTTCTAATTAACATCTTGGAAAAATTAGGTGGGCTTGTATTATTTCGGATTGGAAATTACGACATGGAAGATGCAGAGAAAACTGAGAAAGCAGTGTAATGTAAAGTAAGTCATATTTAGATACGGCATGGCCAAACAATAGAGAGTAAAGTATTCTCACTTCATAGCTCACTGGGTATAATGATCAAAACAGCCCTAAAACCACATAAGTCCAAGTCTCAGCAATGTAGATTTAATAAAAACCACCTGCAGCAAACACACCATTAAAGAGCCAGTTGGGTAAAATGCCTCGGTGATGATTCATTGGAGTATTCAAAATGACAACCAATCAAAATGTGATACTAAACTCCTGTCAGGTTTGTAAAGTCACTCAGTCTAACTAAGCACATTTGCAATAAGGGCTTACATTTCTAAAGTTACTTTTCAGATACAAAGCTTTCCAATCAAAACAAGAAGTGGTAAGAAGTAATTGTGGGGTATTGGTTCAAAACAAGAAGATAAGTGAGTTCATTAATCACAGTGTTCTTGCTATAATATTCAGTATTTAGTTTGATAACATATTCTGCAGCACAACTAGACTGATGTCTAGCCCCCTCAGATGCATTGTAGAGATAAAGGTTGTAGAGTAAGGCCTCACATTAAAAATCCTCTTGATTCTGTACCTCACGTGCAATGGCTGGGACAAACACCCAGCTGGCATTTAGCTGTATACTGCAACAGTCTACCGCCCTTTCCAAGTCCATATTCCACAAGGGGGCTGTTATGTAATGGTCTTCATTTTATGTGTATTTTATTATTTATAGTAATTTTTATATTATTATTTTTCAGATTTGTATGTCATTTCTGCTATGTTCATAACTTTTCTATATTGCCCCTTTAAAAGATGCTTGGTATTTTTTAAGTTGAAGTTTTTTCTTCACAAACATGATATATATGCATTTGCCATGCAAAACTGTTTTCAGGAGTTAAGCATTTTTCTATAAATTTAAAGAAATATCATAACTGCATTTGAGCTTTACAGTGGGGAATATGGGGCACGGAACACCACTGGACAAACAAAAGCTTTAAAACTAACTGATGAAACAGCAAAAGTTTGATATATGGATACATGCTTTCTGTGTTTCTGCCATGTTTGTAACAACAAAAGGGATCTGGAAATAATAATTTTATCGCATATTCTTGAAACAATTTTTCTTGTGGTTAGGATACTCTAGAATGTTGGTCTTCCAACATTCTAGATGGACATAATACTTCTGTCTTAGCTTCAGATTCTTCTGCAAATACATTGCGCTCTTTTCTAGCCCATATACTTTTAGATGAATATCTTCTTACCCAAGATTACAATTTGACAAGAAAGGCTTCAGGGTTTTCTAAGATTAATGTTACAAAGTTTTAAGTTTGAATTCATTTGCTAAACCCCTGGGTTTTGACTACCAAAAAAGGTGGTTAAAATCTCTGTCTCTGACCATGAACATTATATAAATAAACTGTTTATTATATCCTTATTTAAAATTTAGAAAACTCTTCATAAAGTACTTAGGATATATTAATCACTGATCAGACTGTTGTGATGATGGCTTCTGTGAGGAACATTTTGGGGCTGTAATCCCTTTCTCTCTGTCTGGGATTGTCTGGGTCACCACCCATAACCCTTTCATTTGTTTATCATTTGTGCCTTCTCAGTGTCTGTTGCTATACTAATTTTATTGTGCATCAGTCAAATGATGCCAGAGGACATAAATTGCAGGAACTCAGATGCTGCTTTGGTTAAGCATTGCATGTAGTTACAGTACATACAGCCAATCTAGAGCACTCCTTTGCTCTGTGTTTTTTAATATTTTTCTACCATCCTGTGGTTTCTGACCTTTGGCTTTGTTCTTTGATTTCTTCAAATTATGTTGAGCAATTTAACTTTTGTGATTCAGGGCTCCTTTTTATATACTCTTTTAGATTTGGCATCCATATCTGTTGCTTTTCTGTGTATAATCCTTTGCTTTTTTGGATTTGCCTTATGGATTACAGACTTGCTAAAATAAATAATATTTCTTGTCATGTCTGTTTTGTTGTTGGCTTGCCTGGATCTGAACAGCTACTTCAGTAAACATAACCAGTCATATTTTACAGAGTAGCATGTGACACTGCAGCCCCTCAAGTCAATGTCACACAGGGTCTGAGTTATTTGTGTTTTCAGTCCTCTGAATGTGTCAAGTCAGCAAGTCATTCAGGTATTATTCCAAACTATCCTGCATTTTTATAGTTTGCCTCACATCAGCCTCCAGATGACTTTTGACATCAAGTCACTTATGTAAACTGTCTTTTGCATGCAGACCCCATCTAATGAAGCCTACCTCAGCAGAATAGACATCTTACCAGAAATGTATGTTCCATTGTTTTTTTTTTATCTCAAACCATTTTCTATCACAGAAATTCTTTTGCATATGATTCAGAGCCTAGGTTTACAGTAGGTGCTGTATATAATAACTGCATGAAAGAGGGCAACAAGACCTTGACAGGATGGCAGATGATAACACATGCTTAAGGGTAAGCACTATTCTTTTACACAATAACTGCTTTCAATTCCTTTTCTGACACCTTGAATGGAAAGATTTCTTCCTCTCAGTCGAGTTTCACTGTCATCAGCTTTTTCTCTTATCTGCTTTAACATGGCATGACTAAATATAAAGAAGCAGAGGTAATAAAAATAGAATCTGGCTAGGTTGATTGACCTAGACCACTATTCAGCTTTGCTTCTGAATATAAACATCTTGAATATTAATCAACCATAATGAAACAGTTGTTAACATGTTGAAAACATTTTCTCCAACATCTCAGTGTCATGCAGATGATGATATGACCAGGATATTTAAGCTAGAAAACTAACTGATGGATGGATATTTGCAAAAGTAATAGTGGGTATATTGCAATTCAGACTGAATTAATTTCATCCACAAAAAATGTGCAAGTACAAGGACTTTGTCACTTTAGAACATTAGAACGTTAGAACACTCTAGACGAGAACAGGCCATTCAGCCCAACAAAGCTCGCCAGTCCTATCCACTTGTTTCCTCCAAGAAAACATCAAGTCGAGTTTTGAAAGTCCCTAACGTCTTACTGTCTACCACACTACTTGGTAGCTTATTCCAAGTGTCTATCGTTCTTTGTGTAAAGAAAAACTTCCTAATGTTTGTGCAAAATTTACCCTTAACAAGTTTCCAACTGTGTCCCCGTGTTCTTGATGAACTCATTTTAAAATAACAGTCTCGACTAATTCACTTCATAATTTTAAACACTTCAATCATGTCACCTTTTAATCTTCTTTTGCTTAAACTGTAAAGGCTCAGCTCTTTTAATCTTTCCTCATAATTCAACCCCTGTAGCCCTGGAATCAGCCTAGTCACTCTTCTCTGGACCTTTTCTAGCGGTGCTATGTCCTTTTTGTAGCCTGGAGACCAAAACTGCACACAGTGCTCAAGATGAGGCCTCACAAGTGCATTATAAAGGTTGAGCAGAACCTCCTTGGACTTGTACTCCACAGATCGTGCTATATAACCTAACATTCTGTTAGCCTTCTTAATGGCTTCTGAACACTGTTGGGAAGTTGATAGCTTAGAGTCCACTATGACTCCTAAATCCTTCTCATAAGGTGTACTCTTGATTTTCCAACCACCCATTGTGTATTCAAACCTAATATTTTTACTTCCTATGTGTAATACTTTACATTTACTGACATTAAATTTTATCTGCCACAAATCTGCCCAAGCCTGTATGCTATCCAAGTCCTTCTGTAATGATATAACAGATTCCAAATTATCTGCTGATCCACCTATCATGGTATCATCTGCAAACTTAACCAGCTTGTTACTTATATTCCTATCTAAATCATTTATATATATTAAAAATAGCAGCTGCCCTAGAACTGCCCCCTGCTGGTTACTAATCTTAACATCGGCCAGTTCTGATGAGGTTCCTCGCACCATCACCCTCTGCTTCCTGTGTCTGAGCCAATTCTGCACCCATCTAAAAACATCACCCTGAACTCCCACTTCTTTTAACTTGATGCCCAACCTCTCACTTTTAGCTGTTACAAAATTTGTGACACAACACATACATAATTTTCCACCCTACTTTTCTGATCAATTTTGTATTTGCCTTTAGTAAAATAAAAAAAAATCATAAAAAGCAGCTATAAGAGTATGCAATAATACCCACCCCCAAATTCACCCTGTAAAAATGTTCACTTAAAGACTAAGAGTTATTACATTTTCTACACATTTTAAATATATTTTAAGAACTATTTAACCCATCCATAATTTCTTATTTTTTACCATTCATACAGCTTTATTTTATTTGTGTTATGTCACTTCATTCACCAATTTTGTTTTTATTCCTTATATATAAAGGGCCTTGTTTATGAAAAAGGACGCAAATGTCAGTGTAACATTTATTGTGTATAATGATAAAAGGAAATTTATATAATTTTGAAATAAGTCAAGCATAGAAGCTCATTATTTCAGGGGACTGAATTTGAATCACGGCCCAGTCACTGTCCATGTGGAGTTTAGCATACTGCCCCCTTATCAAGTATTTGTTTTATAAATTAATTGAATACTCTAAAGTGTCCCTGCATAAATGAATGGTCTGATGTAAACCAACTGTATTTATTTATTTAAAATGTATTACTGGAATATATACTAATGTGTATTTTGTGGTCTATGTACATTCATAGTGGTGGTGTAAGTCATTAGACCATTGACATTCATGTTTCCTTATGAAAGTTTTAATTAAACTTTCATACTTATAAAAGTTTCACAACATTTAACAATCACAGAATGTCATCCTACCATTGTTACACTCTGTGTAGTGGCAAGGTTGGCACCAGACTACACTCTGGGGCTCATGTAGTTTGGGATCAAGACTTGAGAGATATCAGACATGGAGACACAGACACAAAAAGACGGTATTTACAAAAACAATATTAGGTTTTATTTACAGGTACACAAAACACAAAAAGCAAAGTCACGATCAAAAATAGTGAATACTATTTTACAGTAGTATTACCAGTCCCAAAATAAAAATAATCAAAGACAAAAATGTATATACACAAAAACAGTAGTCTTCCTAAATAAAAATATGATCAGAAAAAATCTGCCCAAAACACAGACCTTTCAACAACTTGTGAAAAGGCGCTATATAGGCCCCTGACCCGACACAGACTGGACACAGGGGCACGCGTAAAATAAATAAATTTCTTATTTTTTCTTCACCTGTGGGTGCACGTCTTCCCCGTGTCCCACAGGCAGTACACAGTCCCAAGCACAACACACCAAATAAAACACATAGCAAAGCACTCTTTTCTTTCTCCACTACTCCTCTCAGGCAACCTCATCCTCCTCCTCCCGACTCTGGCCCCTGAGTGGTGGCTGCTGGCCCCTTTTATACTTCACCCAGAAGTGTTCCAAGTGGTTGACTGCCAAGTTCCAGCTGCACTTTCGGTTGTGGCGAATACACTGCCCATAAGGGCTCAGAAGTTCCAGCTACGGCGCCTGCGGGACCCAACAGGGCAGCACCCAACTCCAATTCCCATGGAGCCCTGCGGGAAACCAAGGCACCGCTCCAACCCAGGGGGGCAGCCATCTAGCGTCCAGAGGAAAGTATTGCACAGTCCATGGCTGCTCTCCCTGAGCATATAACGAAGGGACGTCCCGGCCGGTCATGGACTCTGGCCATCTGCCACAGACTCCGAGAAATATTTACAAGAAGAAAAAAAATGTGCATAATAAAGAAAGAACAAAAGTTCACCACAAACACAGACTATATAAATACCTGCACCAAAACTAAACTATAACTAGGAGATATCTATATATATATATTTATATACAAAACATAATATATACAAAATAAGGCAATAGCCACTATGCTTGGTATACTATATGAATGGGCTACACCAAACTCACTCACACTATGACTGAGTCAAAAGAGACGACCCCTAGAGGCAGGAAGTGCCTTTTATACTGGGGTACTAAACTCCCATCCAATCCAGCATCATGCCATTCCCATTATCCAATAGCAGCTGACACAAATGTGAGCCGTATACATGCTATGCTCAGCTTCTGCAATAAATAACACGGCCTTGCATGTGCACAAGTGAATGCAAGTGCACCCTTGACAAACTCCCACCAAGCAAGCCAATATGGTCTCTGTAAAGTAAGTTACTTTTTTTGCAATTCTAACTCGGGATTTTTTCTTGGGTTATCCTTCTTGTAACTAATGCGCGCATGCTTGAACTAAAATAAACCAAACCCTCCACACTTTTTACTTTGTTAAGGAAGAAGGCTATTGAAACACCTGACTTTTTGACCAGGCACACACATCATCCATCAGACCTGAACTGGACGCATACCTACCCCGCTGCTGGCATTACACAGTGTGGTCCTCCCAAAACCAAAGTTAAGATCTTTGTGGATGCACACTCACGCACCACAATGGTTTAAAAGGTAAGGGTTTTTACTTTGCTTGTTGTAAGTCATTTTAATACTGTTCTTCAAATATTTTTATATAATATGGTAGTGCCTGGCAAGTCCACATGCAGGTGGATTTTGGTCACTTAGGACACTGCACACGTCAATAGTGTTTCCAAATGTGACAAATGATTTCACAAAAGCTCTAACAATCATTTGGGCACAACAGGACAAAGAAGACTTGGAATTTCTAGAGTGCCTCATTTTTATAAATTACATGTTATACAGTTACATATAAGTTTCTTTCTTGTGTGTCCTTCTTCATAATTCATGCCCCAGAGTCCTAGAATCAATCTTGTTTTTCTTCTTTGGAGCTTCTCTAGTACTGCAATATTTTTTTTTTCTAATACTGAGACAAAAAATTCACACAATATTCCAGATAATGTCTCTCTAACATCCCATTGGCCTTCTTAGTAGCTTCTGTACAATGTCTGGATGTATACAGTGATGAGTCCAATATTCCTAAATTTTATTGTGTACTTTGAAGTTTCAGGGCAGCATGGTGGCGCAGTGGTAGGGATGCTGCCTCAAGGACACCAGGGTCCCTCCCAGGTCCTCCCAGTGTGGAGTTTGCATGTTCTCCCTGTGTCTGCGTAGGTTTCCTCCAACAGTCCAAAGACATTGGGTTAGGTGAATTGGCGATCCTAAATTGGCCTTAGTGTGTGAATGGGGTGTGTGGATGGGTGTGTGTGTGCATGCCCAGTGGTGGAATGGTACCCTATCCAGACTTTGTTCCTGCCTTGCAACCTATGCTAGCTGGAATGGGTTCCAACAGACCCTGTTCCGGACATAGCAGGTTGGAGAATGACTGATGATTTAGAAGTTTCAGACTCCCATTTTGTATTCAAATCTAACATTTTTATTTCCTACATGTTCAGTAAAGATTTATATTTACTTATAATAAATATATTTTTTCTTATATCTGCCTAAGTCTAAATTTTGTCCAGATCCATCTGTAATAATTCTGAAATATGGTTATCTGCTATTTCACCTAGTTTAGCATCATCAGAAAACGTTAACTACTTTGTTAGTTACAAATTTATCAAGACTATTTATTTATAATTAACTGAAACGAACAGTGGCACCAACACTGCTTTCTGAAAATAAAGATAAACATGGAGCCTCTCTGGTCACATGTTTTTTGCTGCCTCCTCATAGAATTAAAACATAATACTGACAATTTCTCCTGACTAAAACTGTTTTGATCATTCATTAGTCCACCTGTACATGATGTGCTGCTCAGTCTTTTCTTTATTAATTGTTTAGTTTATGTTATGTCTAATACACACTAATTAGCCGAAAGGCACAATAGATACCTTTCTTATATAACAGGACAACATTTGGTAGCTTTTTTATACTTAGTAATTTTCCCAATGCTCTCTGAAAAATGTGTTGATGATTCATATATATGTACTCACTAACATCTTTTACCACTCTAGGATAAATGTAACCCTGTTCTGTAGATTTATTTGATTTCAGCTTTTTCAATCATAATAGCAAAAAAACTGTCCACTACCCTCATATGTTCTATCTCATCACTATGCCTGATACTTCCCACTATTGCAGAGTCATCAGAGAATTTCTGAAGATGGCAGCCCTCTGTTTTTCAGCTAAAATCCGTAATGTACAAGGTGAAAAGGAACAGTGACAAAACTGTGCTCCACAGCACAGTGTCAGACACACAGCCCTGTAGCATATACAGTGGCCTTTCCATCAAATAGTCCATGATCCACTGAACTAAAGGAGCATTCACCTGCATAAACCCTGATCACGGCTCTGTGCAAAAACATGCCTCATTAACTAATATTGCACTGTTTAACTCGAGACCTCTTAATGGCAAAGCATTGGTGCTGTCAGAACTCATCACTGACACCAAACTTGATATACTGTGTTTAACGGAGACTTGGCAAAAACCGAATGAATTGACGCCTCTCACGGAGGCAACTCCACCTTGTTTCACTTTCCATACAGAACCTCGCAGCTCTAGACAAGGAGGTGGGCTAGCGGTAATTATCAGAGCAGACTTAAATATCAAACGAATCCCAATTGACTGTCCACTGTCTTTTGACTAATAACGGAAACAGGTCCTGTCTCACTCATTGTTCTTTATTGTCCCCCAAAATACAATGCATCCTTCTTATTTGATCTGACTGAACTTTTAACCCACCTAAGCTCTTACTCTCAGAGAATTATCCTTCTTGGTGATTTCAACATCCATATTGACACTACTACATCTAAACTGAGAAATTAATTCCTATCCTTACTGGACTGTTTTGACTTGACACAACATGTTGATTTTCCCACCCACTCTGGTGGTCATATATTGGATCTGATCTGCACTTCTGGACTATCTGTTGCCAATATTTACAGCACTGATTTGGGACTCTCTGACCATAAAGCAGTATTTTTCACTGTCTCACTGCCTTTACCTCCACTTACCTGTAAACGACAAATTTCTTACAGAAGCCCTAAAAATATCTGTCCCTCTATCCTTTCTGGATCCATTTCTGATCTTTTACTGTCTGCACCTATTCAGTCAACACTAGATAGTCTTGTTGACCACTATAACTCAGCCCTTCATTCAGTATTAGATAAAACAGCTCCTTTAAAACATAAGGAGGTTTCCTTTATACGTTCAGTTCCTTGGTATAACTCAGAATTGCGATCTATTAAAGCAGCTGGCCGATGCCTTGAGAGAATGTCTCGTAAGACTGGCCTCACCGTGCACATCCAGGCGTTCTCTGACCACCAAAGAGCTTACAGAGAAGCACTAACTGCTGCTAAAAACACCCACTATGGCAGAATAATAGAAAGTGGCCACAATAACCCAAGGGTTTTCTTTTCTGTAGTTAATAAACTACTCGAACCTGCATCTGGCCCAACTACCTCTTCTACTGAAGTCTGTGAGGATTTCCTCCACTTTTTCCATAACAAAATTAAAGATCTAAATAATTCAACTACCATAAATACATCATCTGTTTATATCTCTCCCTGTTTTCCCACTCCATCCAGCTCCTTCTCTAAGTTCTCACCAGTCACATCTGCTTTTGTTAATGACCTGCTTTGTAAGATAAGACCGACCACTTGTGTACTGGACCCCATCCCCAGCACACTACTTAAATCCTGCCTTCATGCCATAATCTCGACTGCTACAACAATAATAAACTCATCCCTTGACACTGGCTCTGTGCCGCTCACTTTTAAAATCGCTTCTGTAACCCCAATGTTAAAAAAGTCTGGTCTTGATGCTGACAATCTTAACAATTTCCAGCCTATTTCCCACTTACCTTTCCTGTCAAAAGTTCTTGAGCGTGTTGTAGCCTCCCAGCTCACCAATTACTTAACCACTAATAACTTGATGGAACCCTTTCAGTCTGGTTTCAGGGTGCAGCACAGCTGTGAAACTGCTCTACTATGGGTAACCAATGATTTGCTCATGGCAGCAGACTCTGGACAAACCAGCATATTAATTCTATTAGACCTCAGTGCAGCATTTGACACTCAGGTCAGACATGACATTCTACTGTCCAGAATGGAGAACATGCTGGGTATCTCTGGCACTGCCCTCCAGTGGTTCAAGTCCTATCTGACTGATAAGCAAGAGTTTGTTAGTCTTGGCAACGGCAGATCCATCTCGGCACCAGTCACACAAGGAGTTCCTCAGAGCTCTGTCCTCGGCCACCTTCTCTTCTGTATTTATATGCTTCCCCTTTTCCATATTATTCGTAGCTATGGGCTGGGTTATCATTTTTATGCAGATGATACTCAACTCTACTTCAATGTTAAAAGTGGAACTTCATTAGAGCTTTCTTAGCTCACAACCTGCCTTAGTGAAATTAAAACCTGGATGGAGCAGAACTCTTTAAAATTAAACTGCAACAAAACTGAACTCCTGCGAATTGGGACTAAAATGCAACTTAATAAAATGAATTCCTTCCCAGTCAATCTTGGTGGTGATCTCATCAGACCTGTCTCTACTGCAAAGAATCTTGGTGTCATTTTTGATTCCTCCCTTTCTTACTCCGCCCACATAAATCACATTAAGAAACTTTCTTACTTTCACCTCCGTAACATATCCCATGTTCGCTCCATCCTCTCCTTTTCTAATGCTGAGAAACTTGTCCATGCTTTTATCACATCCCGCATAGATTATTGTAACTCGCTGTTGGCAGGTGCCCCTTCTAATCTTATATCACAGCTCCAGCTTATTCAAAACTCGGCTGTAAGAGTCCTTCCTCGAACCAGCAGCAGCGAGCACATCACACCCATCCTGCTCCGTCTTCACTGGCTCCCTGTGTCTTACAGAATCGAATATAAAATCCTACTAATAACCTACAAAGCCTTAAATAACCTCGCCCCAAACTACATTAGTGACCTTCTCCACCACTATGTGCCTGCCCGCCCACTAAGGTCCTCTGATTCTGGCAATCTTGTTGTGCCCCACACTAATCTACACTCCATGGGTGACAGGGCCTTCAGCTGTATAGCGCCCAGACTCTGGAATGACCTACCGAAATTAATCAGATCAGCTGACTCCATGAATTCTTTTAAAAAACAACTCAAAACGCATCTGTTCAGGAAGGCTTTTAGCTCTACTTGACTTCATTCCCCTTCTCTCAGTTTACCTCTCTGTCAAGATGCTCATGTAACCTCTGTGTGTGCTAGACCATCAATTCTGTTGTCTGTTGGGCTTTCTCTGAATTTACTGTCTTAATCTTCTTTTTATTTATTTGGTTTGTACAATGCTATACGCTGTATACCCTGCCGTTCTTTCTTATATTCTGTAAGTGCCTTGAGCATGGGAAAGGCGCTATATAAATAAAATGTATTATTTTTATTATTATCATTGCAGACAGCTAACACCCCCAGTCTGGCTGGATGCATGGTGTTAAAAGCACATGAGAAATCAAAGAACATAATCCTAAGAGTTTCTCCTGGCTTGTCTAGGTGACCATAGACAGGCTGTAGCAGGTAAATGATGGTATCTTCAACTCCAATCCTCTCCTGGTTGGCAAATGCGAGGGGACCCAATGCAGAACTAACTAGGGGGATAAGTATTTCTAGGACCAGTCTCTCAAAGACTTGATGTGTGCGGTGAGTGCCACTGGCCTGTAATCTGATGGGGCACTATGATGTGCCTTCTTTGGGACTGGAACCAGACAAGATGTTTTCCATAGCACTGACACCTTTTGAAACTCAGGTTCATGTTGAAAATCCTTAGTAATATTTCACAGAGCTGCAAGGCACAGATCTTAAGCACCCATGGGCGGATGCCATCAGGGCCCACTGCTTTGGCAGAATGAAATCTGTGCAATTCTTTCATGCCTTAGTCTTCAGCAATGGTGATGGATGGACTGTTTGTCTCAGCATTGTAAACAGAAGAGGGGGTGAAGGTGAAGTTCAGCTAGTAAGCTGTAGCAGTTCTACAAACCCCTTCCCCTGTAATGAGGGGCGGGAGAGGAAACAGTAAGTAAACAAGGCACTATCAGCCACAGATGTAGAGCTAAACGTCTGGTTGGACTGAGGCATGTTGTCAAACCTGTTAAAAACTGACCTTTTCTCTGCCATCATCGGTCACCTGGCAGCTGGAATGAAAGCCAGTTACTGTCCTCATGCCCTCCCACACCTCTCTGGTGTTGTTCTGCTGCACCTTCTTCCTATAGCTGTCCCTCCCCTCATTACTTTAATTAACAATTGTTTCTGTACCCTCATCACTGCCTCCCTGTCACTTGACATAAATGCTGTCTTCTCTTTCTGAAGGGCTTTAATGTCTTTGGTAACCTGTGGCTTGATAGAGAAGCAGCCCACAGATTTTAAGGCACAGTATTGTCAACACAGAAATTAATGTATTCAGTGACACAGACTGCGAGACTATCAATATCCTCCAAATAAGCCTTGGAATGAACATCCCAATCTATTGCCTCAAAACAGTCCTGTAGTGTGCAGACCACCCCCTCACGGTCCTGAACAGTAGCTAACTGCCTCTTCATAAGTGGCACATAAAGGGGAAGGAGATACACCTTATGGTCTGATCTACCCAGAGGTGGACAAGCTGGAGAACTGTATGCCTCTTTAATATCAGTATACATTAAATCCAGTGTTTTGTTCTCTCTGGTCGTACAATTCACAAACTGGATGAAGGTACTAAGAATGCTGTTTAGGGAAACGTGACTTAAGTATCTGGAAATGAGGATGAAAGCATCTGAGTTACACATTAGTGATATTCGGGCAAACCAAACAAATCGCCATAAAAAATAAAAACATGAAAAAAACTCTTTCATACCTCATGGTTAGAGAGGGCTCCACTTAGAAAGACTAAACTACGCTATATACAGTACTATAACTAAATAAAACAAAGGCAATCTAAAAACACTAAAATAAGTAGCTAATACATGGAGCAATTGTAACAAGCTTCTGCAAGGCTCACACCTGCGCACTAGAAAAACAAAAGCACATGCAAGTAAGAATTTCACTGTATTTGGGTATTCTGTTTATGTGACATGAATGATCCTATAAACCTGTACACCTGCAAACAGATCTGACACAAAATTATGAAGGGGTACCTGCTTTTACATTTAGTGTGGTGTTAAGAATAAACATATAAAGGAATGGCCAGTTGAAATGATTTGTAATTATGTGTCAGCAACACCTAGCCCTTCCTGAAACATCGAGCACTGCTGCTATCCAAAAGATTCAGCAATTAAAGAAGACTAAGAAGAAGTAGTAGTAAAGGGACAAATTCAGCAAGTTAAAAAAAAAGCAAAACCTAAGTTAAGAAAGAAAAACTACTTAAAGACAAAGTGTTGTATAGTATGTATGATCAGTCTCATAATTTTTTTAATGTTTTGGCAACAACAGTGACTAAGGCATCAGTGATTGATATAGGCCTTGCTGATTGTTTTGTAACCCTACAGGATCTCTGTAACACCAGCAACTGCACTGTGTATTGCAAATGTGCAAAATCCAAGAGACTTATCTTGCTGCAGCCTTAAGAATGGAGAGGAACTGGATGTGTGGGGAAGAGATGGATCTTTGGAGAGAAACTGGATGTTGGTGATGTACATAGCTGATTTTTTGGGGAGGAGGTGAAGATTAGTGATGCACAATCACAAACCATTTTCATTGGTTATTACTATAGCAAAAATTTAACACATTGTTTTATGCAAAGACCAAAACACCTTTTCAATTTATCATGCTGTTAAATCATTGGTGTATTATAACATTATTTGCTTCCAACATTTTGCATCCTTTTCTTTATTTACATGGTCATTCACCCACATGCAACCTCCCTGATTCAAATATTCATTCCAGGTAGTTCTGAAACCAACATCATATTAATATCAAAATAAATGCTAAATAAATAAACATTTCATGGTGTGTCTCAAACTGTATGAAATATGCAGTTAGCCTCAAAAATATAAAATTAATTTTGCTGACTGTCATATATTAAAAAACCTATGGAATCCTGAAGGTGTCAGGCAGAAGAAAAAATAATTGTCTGAATAGATTAGCAATTCATCCAAAAGGATTATTTTTATTTTTCCTCCCTGTCACCTGCCAGGCTCCAAAGAAAACATTTAAACGTGTTTAATTGTGTTCCTTTAATATTTAAAGTAACAGAATTACAATGGTTCTAATCAATCAAATATCAAATGTACACTGATTCTGTCATTCTTGTTTGATTTACTTTTTGCCCTCCAGTCAGTTCTTTCCAAATTTGCCTCAATAACAAGTCCCGCTTTCACCCAATATTTATTGCTTTATCTTATAAGAAATGCACAGTCTTTTGGTGGGCCAAGGGGGGATAAGTTGGGGCTCAACGTCTTATCAGACCCAGGGGCCTGTTGACTTGGGAACCATTATTGGTAATACATTCTGAAACCCTCACACTGTTTATCCTGGTTTGTCTATTTTAGACTTTGGTACATTTGCTCAAATATTGCCTTAATAAAGTTTAAATTTATATTAATATAACCATTCTTTCTCTTATGTGAACATTTAAACTCCCTGTCTCCCCAGTTTCCTTTCCCAACACATCACTACTCCTCCAGTTCCAATGTAACTCATCCTTTAGATAAAGGTCCCATAAACCTAGATTTGTGTCATGTATTGAGCCTCAGTTTTACCCACACTGGCATGTGGCACAAACAGGCAAAATGTTAGAAAAGACACCTTGCTAGTTGTACAGGTCAGTTTATTGCCTAGCTCTTCAAAGTTGCCTTGCAGGACTTGCAGCCTTCCCTTACCTAAAACATTTCTTCCAACATGGACAATGACAACTGGATCCACCCAATATCTGGCCATAAGCCTATCCATGGATACAGAGAAGTCTTCCTGTGTCTTTCATTTGTGCACCCAGAAGGCACTGTATGAAACTTCATCTTGCTGTGTCAATTTCTCTCTTACTATTGCCATTTTCCTGATTTTGGGTACTGGTTTAGAGGTGATCTGGTGTGTCCTTTATTCCTGCCAATGCAACCACCTCAGAGATAATCCTCTGAGACACCATCCTGCTATACAACATCCTGAAAATGCCTGGACAAGTCTAACTCTTAGATTGATACTCCTTCACAATCCTCTGGCCATGGGCCTATCTACATATACAGGGAGATCTTGCACCTCTGCATCAGGGTCTTACATCTGACCGTGACTTATCTGTCTTACTCTTTAAACTGGAATCTCCTCCCATGCCACTCTAGGGGTGCACACTATCATTCTAAATGATACCTAGATGAGGGCCCCAAATTCTCTATTACAGCATAGACTAGCTATCGCCTCCTTATTTTCCGTGACCCCGTACATGAGGTGGTGGTTTAGCTGGCATTTCTCACAATTTTTCAAAAAAGTCCAACATCATTTAAAAACTGGCATCATGTTGTGTGTAGCTCCTTAACCCTTTCTAAGTGACATACTTAAATATACATTTAAAGCACCTAGAAATAACTGTTTTACTCCTGCTGACCTCCTGTAAATGCTTATATCAACTAGTAATAATATCATCACACAACTTGAACTTTACTCTACTGCTAATCATATACATTTGCATCCTGCTGTGTGACTCTAATTACAGCAAAGTAACTTTCAAATGCTTCTAGACCATTCTTTGCTTTGTAACTTTTTCCTCTTCTGTTAATTTCCCTACTTAACTGTGACTTAATGACAAGCTGCCATTCTGCTCCTTATAAAACTTTTAACATTTTTTTTTGCTTTTTTCATAAATTGTATCATTGACACTATTCTTGATTAAATGTCTTTCTTGAGTATTTGCACTTTAACCTTGTTACTTTCCCAATGCGAATGCACCCCAGATTGAGTGAGACTGTTGATTTGTGTAATATTGTTTTTCTACAGTCATTTCTTATTTCTGTGGATTTCACATAATCAAGTTTGCCTTTTTTAGATTCAGTGGTGAGGATGCCAAAAAAGAACATTTTGCTCAGCCGGATGCTTCCACCTCTTCCAGCTCTGCTGCCTCCTACACGTGCTGTAAAGAAAATACAAGCCCCTTCTTCTAATTTTGCTCCCCTTCACACACTCAACATTTCTCCTGTGCAGTAGAAAACAAACTACAATATCTTCTAAAAGCAAAAAAGCTGCAAAAATACTGCAAATGTTTCAAGTAAAATACACTTCTGCACACAGATAAAACAAGCACAAACTTTCTTCAGTCACCAAAAAAAGACGGCAAGCAACACAAAATTTGTATGTCAGCAAATGTTTATCAGCTTTACTAAATGTCACTGTCTTATCAAAAATAAGGAGACAAATTCAGCCAGGATCCGGATCAGCCACATCTCTTTACACTTTTGAGCCTGAAGTAGATGGCTTTTCTAATTTTATACTATGTAGTAAATGCGAATGAATGCTGAAAGCCATACAGTATCACATTAGAAATGTTTGCTGTTTTTTTTTTTTTTTGCTCAGAGTAAATGACTCACTTGTCACCAGTACAATATGGTTCAATGCAGATGAAATTGCAACCCAAGCCAAAATACAAGCAAGCGCAATATATTTTTGTCAGATGTCAGTTAAAAAATTAAAGATATCATGGCACAGCAATCAAGCACATTAAGAATTAACAGTGCTGTAAATATACAATTTGAATGATCTTGCAAGGATTTTTTATTTCTCTTTTACTAACTTGATGGTAGTAATGAAAATGAAACCAGTTAAGCATTTTAAATTAAATGTAAAATGACTGCAGAAGAGAACAAATTCATTTTACTAGGACTGTACATTTCATCTCCCACTGTTCTCAATGTCAAACTTAGTTAAAATTAAAACATTAAAAGAAGCAAAATATTTATTTGCTTTAGTAGCAACAAGACCGTAACTGAAAGATCATGACTACCTCCATGGCTGTACAATTTGATTTTATCAAATGCTTATATTCTTTGCTTAAAGTTGTTTTATGTCCACCCACAAGATGTGCAGGTTTGTTTAAATGATGGCTACAAATTGGGTGTTAACATGAACATGAGAGTTTAGTGTGATGTACCAGTCCCCCATTGCAGACTGTTTTTTCTTTTGCTGTGATGGTTCTGCAGAGATAAGCTACAAGCCTACATTTTACAAAAAGAGTACTAATAATAAGTATTTTGTAGAATTTAAGCCTATTAGGGGCTTCATGCATAACGCTGTGCATAGAATTTACACTATAACGTGGCATACGGACAAAAGCAGAAATGTGCTTAAAAAAATCTAAATCCATAAATCTGTGTGAACGCCAACTTCCACATTCTTCTGCTACATAAATCCCAGTCAGTGTGAAAAGTAACGCACGTGCACGTGCCTGCTGCCCCACCCCAACTCCTCCCAGAATTTCTCCTTTTTGAATATGCAAATCAACATAAATAGCCCTTAAGCTCAGCGTTCTGTGAAAAGACAATGGCAAAAGCACAGGGGGAAATAGAAGAATTACAGCGAATACCAAGTGGAGGAAAGGAAAAACGTACTATTTGCTGGTTTAAACAGTGGTACAAACAACAAAAGGAAGTTGATCGAGTGACATAGAGTGTCGGAGAAACTCGAAAGCTCAAGTTCACAAAGTCGCACAGTGCCCGAAATAAAAAAGAAGTGGTCAGATATCAAAGTCGCTGTGAAAAGGCAAGTCATAGCCCACCGTTTTTAGTGTCATATGAAAGTTTATTAGGGTATAGAGAAAAAAATAGGCACACAGTGGGAAAAAAGCAGGAAATGTCAACTTTACTTTAGAAATTTCCACTTTAATCACGTAATTTATTTTGTCATTAAAGTAGAACATCATAAACTTCATCATTAAATCGTTTCATTTATTAGTTTCTCAAATCCCATCGTAACTAAAGTAGCACGTGAAATGCTTTATTTTGTATTTGATCTTCTATGTGCTCTATGTGTGTGAATCAGTACGTGCTTCTTAAACGGACTATCTCTTCCTCTGACAGGACACAGAATCCATTACATTTGTGATATTACAGCTCTCTGAAAAATTAAAATACTGAGATGTATAATTGATGTAATTTTCATGATGACAGGAGTTAAAGCATGTTATTAAACATGGGAACACGGTGGCGCAGTGATTGCTCATGCCTCATGCAAGATGCTTGCTGCGCTGTGAGCGACCTTCGATGAAATAATTTATTGCAGCAGTACTGTCTCTTTCAAACGTACTAACCCCCAATTCCTGTCCTTACTTTTCTTTCTCCAAATACCCAATCGCCACACAATCAGCTCTGTAATAGACGTTAAGCAATCTATAAGCTTAGAACGCTGATTCTTCAAAAGTTTTAAGGAACATTGAAATATGTTCATAGTACGTGTTTAATTATTCTATCCATCTATCATTCCAGTGTCGCTTCAGCCACAGCAAGAATACAGCGCAAGGCAGGAACAATCCGTGAACGGAGCGCCAGCTCTTCGCTAGCGCTGCGGCACCATGTCCTCACACGTTTAATTATTAACAATATACATGTAGATTATTTAAATGAAGTTGAAGTTGTATCTGTATAATATAATAAACATATTTTGTTGCATTTCATCTTAAAAATGAAGTCGTCATCATATGTAAATATGCGCTTTATAAAGTGTCTCAGGTTGTGGATCGCAAGTTTACAGTCAGGTAATTGGATTTATAAGTGCAAAGCATTCTACAAGGAGCACTTCATTGACTGAACTAATAAACAATATGCGGTTAATTTCAGTGTATTTATAAAGCCGCTTCAGGGATGTGGATCTTAAAAAGAAAGGGAAACCACACTGGAACAGTAGCACTGCTTTGACTGGGTGCCGCCAGTTTGCAAAACCGAGTGGAGAACTTGCATATGCCAGGGTTGGGACTACTGTGAAAATGTGTGTGGCTTTCTGCCAAGTTTAGGTTTTATACATCGCGATTTGAGCGTGGAAACGTTCGTATGCAACATTTTTGTGCATATGCACTGTTTATACATGAGGCCCCAGGACTCTGAATTCTGGTGCAATCTTTACTTACAATGATGTAGTCAACTGTTTTATAATATACTGAGATGCATTAATATGACATACAAGTTACTCATCACCTGAAATGTATTTGTATTTTTTATTAAGTAATTGAAAAGAAAATAATTTCTAATCAATATTACAAAAGACAGAATCTAAACCATAAATCACATGATTCAGTTAACACTGATTCATGTTAATCTTTTTAGCATTAACCTCAAACCTCTCTCAGGCTCATTAAACCCAAATGTCTCTCAGGTATTGCTTTTATGATCTGATTTACAGTATTAAACCCGAATAATGCTAGGAACAGTAGTTGGCTCCATCATGCGGATAAAATAACATCGCGCTGCAAAAAAAATCTTAAATATTTCTACGCATTTTGCCACTCTATTGTAACTCATCTATATTCATAAGTGGGGTGGAGTTTTCAATTAAAACACATAATGGCATGGAAAGGAAAAGCTGCAAAGCCAGTTTTACAACAAATTAAAACTGAACCATTAGTTGAACCACGCAATAGTGATGACGTTGTGTATTGGTCATTAGACGTTGACACGACCAAACCACCATGATATGCCTGGTGAATTTAATCATGTCAAGGTTCACCGTGGCACAAGGCAAAATGTGATCAAGTGAAAGTACAAGAAAGTTGTTAACTTCCTAACTGTTCACAATGCAGCAACTGCCAATGTTCATGTCTGGGGAAATGTGCAGGTTACTAAGCCTTGTGTTGTGGTAACCTACAATAACAAAAGGGGTGCATTGATCATGTGAATAAGGTAATGACATTATACCCTCTCAGGTGCAAGCAGCAGAAAAAAAATTAAAGAAACCCGCTTCTACTGTCCTGATTGTGACATCAGGCTGTGTGGTGGTGATTGTTTCAAAAGATATCACACAAAGGATGTGTAGTAAATCTGTACAAGTGCAGCAGTGGACACTAGCCATATCTTTCTTACTGCATTTAAGTTACACATAACAGATTTTTTTTTGTTTGCTTTCTCTTCTCTATAGAGAATATAGTTATTATATAATTACATCTGTTCTAATATACTGAATTATTTAGCTCCTCTGAAAGCCATATAAGTCCCTGCTTCTCACTCTTCCCCCAGATATAACTCAGAGCTTAGAGTGGTGAAAACAACTGTCGTTAAATTGAACCCCATTTTTAGAAAATGGTTTTTACTGTCCAATCTATGGCTTACAATGAAGGTGGTAGAAATTCCAAAAATCTTTTTTTCTAGAATAAGCAAATTTACACCACTTCATATATAATATTTTCCTAGTTCTTTTTACACAGCATTATTACAGAGTCAGTATCAGCACTTCTCTACAATAAACTACCTTTCAGTTTCAGATGGCAACCACCAAAGAGATTTCTTATTCTTTGTTGACTGATTTTGTCAATACTGTCTATTTCTGCATCTTTGAATTCATGTCAAAATCAAAATCCTCCTCTTCCTCACAAATCAATCCTACTTTTACTTCTCTTCATAAGTCCTGTGCTTCAGTTATTGCTGGTGCCATTTATCATCTCTATATTCTGTCTGTGTTCCTACTTCTTTTAAAACTGCTCATGTTGCAACTGTTGTGAAGAAACATGGTCTTGTCCCCTCCTGTTTGATAGCTTCAGATACGTCTCCATCTATCTTGCCTTTCTTCAAATGCCATTTCTTGCGCAGCTTTGTCCTCATTTAAATCTTATCTATCCAATAGCAAGTATTTTGTTACAATTTGTAGACATAACTCTTCTCCATCTGTCACCAAAGGTATACCTCAGAAATGTAATCTCTGGCTCCCTTTTTTGAATATATATGTTTCCCTCAAGACAAATTTTTTTCCAGCATGATCTCAGTTTTCACTGTTATGCCACTCTGTTGTTTGCTGGAATGCTTTTCTGATTTAAAGGTTTGGCTGGATGCTAATTTTCTTAAATTGAATACTAATAAGAATTAAATGTGATTAGTTGATCCTAAATTAATTTCCTCTAAGATTTTGAACTTCAGCCCTAACATTAATGGTTTATTGGTTCAACAAGGTTAATTTAGATGTCCTTTTTGGCCCGTGACTTATTATTGCCAACTTTGCAATATCGCTTGTCTTCACTTAATAGGAGAGATGCTGAAAAACTTGTACATGCTTTCATTACCTTTTGTCTTGATGATTATACCTCCTGTTTACTGGCATTCCTGTTAAAGCACTCACTAGACTGCTAACATATTCAGAACTCAGCTACTAGAGTTCTCATACACACCAAATCAACAGGACATACTGTATCACTCCTCAGCCTTTACCATTTACACAGACTGCCTGCTTCTTAATCTATCAAATATAAATATGCACTCATTACCACATTCATAGGTATAAGTCTGCATGCACCCTTTTGTCCTCTGGTACAGGCTAATAATGGTCCCCTAATGAAACATCTGTCCTTGTGTGACAGATCATTCAGTGTTATGGAACTCCTTACCAAGACTTGAAAATTGAAAACTTTTCTGCTTAATCAACATTTTTCTTCAGTCTTAGAATTTTGACCCTCGTACAATTTGAATGTATTTATTTTTTGTTTGATTTTGTTGCTATTTATTTATGGCTTCTTATATTTTATTTAAATATTGTGCAAAATCTTCTTGAGTTTGAGAAAGGTTCTATATAAATAAAAAAACTATTATTATTAATTGCAAACACCGGTAAACTATTCTTGCCCATCCACTCTACATCATGTTTCTAGTTGGCTCAGATTTCTACCTTTCAGAAGATTTCAAAGATGCCATCTGTCAAAAGAAATTAAGGAATGATAATGAGGTTATTGAAGAAGTGCTTGTCAGTGCAGGATTGAAAATGATACAAGAAGGAGTTACTGGCACAAAGATACAAAACTTAATAGAGTTTATGGAGAGAAATGCTGCAAAACGTTAGTGGCAATAACAAAAAATAAACTTTCAGGGCAACCCTTGTGTTTCTGTAACATCATCTCTGCGTTACCAGTTTTCTCACATTGTATCACCATTAAAGAGAAAAAGAAGGCGTGTGAATCTATAGCAAACTTTTCACTGCTACTGGAGAACAACTGCTACAGACGTTTTAAAATTGGGTTGCCTACCTATACCTATGTTGCTTGTACTTTTTTTTGTGAAGCAGTTTATGTGATCACCTTGTGAGTGAATTTTTACTAGCTGAAGACCATGTGTGCACTGTAAGTAGATAGATAGATAGATAGATAGATAGATAGATAGATAGATAGATAGATAGATAGATA
>JANRMT010062814.1:28843534-28867070 GCA_026402145.1 Polypterus bichir lapradei | reverse complement strand
ATAGATAGATAGATAGATAGATAGATAGATAGATAGATAGATAGATACTTTATTAATCCCAAGGGGATTGGCGCAGGAAAGAAAATAGAATACAAACATTTCTCTTGATTCTTAAAAGTGATAACCTTGTGTAATATCAATCCATCAATTTTCTAACCCACTTATTCAGTTCAGGATCACAAGCATTTCAGGGTGCAAGGCATGAACCAGCTCTCGATGGGACACTAGCCCAATGCAGGGCTTTCTTCATACAGAGCAATTTAGAGTTGCTAGCTAACCTTTCTTTTTCCTCTGTGTACACCATGCACTAGAGTTATGAGGTATTCAGTGTGGTCCATGGAATGTTATTTTAAGGAAAGAGATGCTATTAATTGTAAGGTGACCTTGCTGCTGCAGCAGTGGAAAATCAAACCCAGCAACATCGCCTCTCCAATCCACTGATCTCAGCCTGTCACACTGTTAAAATATGAGCTTGTTTGCTGTCCCATAAAACCATTGTACATTTTTATCTACAGCTTAGTTAAGCATGTACCATTGTCTTCCCAGAACAAAAGAACAATTTCTTGTCTTCTTCCAGCAGAGGAAACATCAATAATCCCACCCATGGCCTTCAAACTAAAAGCTTATCAGAAAATGACTGTAGAATTAAAAACATCAACAAATTACTGTTGTATTCAAAATAAAAACAAGATAACATACCATTGTAGGAATAAGTAATTGAAAGTTTAATACATTCAATTAATCTGCCGCTTAAGATCATTTATATAATAAAGCCGCCTCTATACAAAAGTCCAACTTGTGAGCAATCAGCATGTGCATTTAAAGGAATTACCTCTGTGATTTTTCATCTAAGCAATGTAAACTAATGATAGTGGCACATTTTAACAGGATTTAAACTGCAATAAAAGCCATTTTCTAAACAACTGATAATTAGCAGTTTTATAACCCTATATAACACTCCTCTGCTACAGTTCTTTGCTGTTAAAAACTATTCTTCAGCTAAGTTAATGTCTCTAATACTGATGGTACATACTGTATATATCTAAATCTAACATTTATTGTCAATATAATATTTTGTATGTGCACGTATATTATGTATTGCTATTGTATTGATTTTGTTATGCCCATTGATCTGTTTCTGGTCCACTATTATGTAGCATGTACTGTAATGTTGCTAAATAATGTTTTTCCTCTTTATCTTTTCCCACTTCTGTGTGAGATTGTTGCTCTTGATCAGCCTTCTCTAAACAGCTCAGTCCAGCACCTCCACGCCAGTCAAGCCCCTTTCCTTCAGATCTTCTTTTGCTTTATCCATCTACCTCCACTTTGGCCTCCCTCACGTTCTCTTCCCCTGTAATTCTACTCCCATCATTATTTTACCCACATATTCATGGTCTCCCCTCATCACATATTCATAGCACTTCAACCTACTTTCTTGTAGTTTCTTAGATATCTCTCCCACTTTTGTTGCATCTCTGATTGTCGCATTTCTCATTCTGTACTTTTTTGCCCTTTATTATTGCTACATATTTAATGTTCATTTTAATGTACATTTCATTGCACTGCAAGATACATACTGATAAGAAGCTGAAATTATATAACTGACCAGTTGTACATTTGTACATTTGTTGGTTGGTAAAAGATATGTTTTTCTATTTGGTACCATTCATATTGTTGAAAAGCTAAACCATTAGCTTCTCTGATAATCCACCTCAGTTACTGCCTATAGCCAAGCAAGCACGATGTTAAAAAATACACTGTATTCTTCAATAGACTTGTTCTCCATTTTTAATTGTCCAATATTGTGATAATTATTGGATATGACAGGAACTGTGCCAGGACCTTCCACTGCTTAATTGGATTGTCTTTGGCAATTTTTCCTTCATGGTGTTTTTGAAGTATGTTTTTCTTTTTAGCATTTCTTTCCTTTGAATCTATGAGGACATCACCCAGTACTAACATTATTTGTTGTTTTGTTGTTGCCCTGCCGCTATGCGTCTGTAACAATTCGGTAAATTAGACCCTATCCTATTTAAGAACAGAGGTGTAACAGTATTTTTGTCTAATCTTTATTAAAAAATAATAAAGGAAAAACTATAAGGCTGAAACTAACAATTATTTAGTTAATCAATTAGTCAGACAATTATTATTTTAAATAGTTGGGGTTTTAAAAGATGCAACCTTTGTACAACAACCACAAACACTATATTCAAACATTAGTTTTATTTCCTGCACAATGCTGTCCTTCATAAATAAACTTACATTTGCCAAAAAAGTACATACCAACAAGTTTTGATACTAACTTTAAAGTCTAGCTTAAGACTTTGAAGGTTGCTGTTGATATCAAGAGGTAGAAAGCTGAAACCAATATTAGGCATTGACCAACGTTGCCTAGAGTGCATTGATTGATTTTATCTGCTACATGGTAGTAAAGAACATGATATGCATTAAGTCATGTATTTCAAGTCTTCATGCACTTTCAGATAAGGATTTTGAGCTGCCTGAAGGAACATAGGAAAGTGACATTGAGACTGCTGCTGGATTATCCTGAAGTATAACTGAAAGAGGGATCACCGTTACTCCAATGTGTTTTCTTTTCAGGTGCTTCCATATTATGGTTGAGCTCTTGGGCAGAGTGAGCTCACTGTAACAGATCTTGCAAAAGATGAATTTCCTATCAGATATGAAGTTGAAATGACTCCACGCTTTTAGCTTCTTTGGTCACAGGTCTCGCATTGTGTTTACAACCTTTGTCTGACAAACAACAGCATTGCAGACACAAATGATGTTATCAAGGATGAAACAAAAGATAATGTAAACAAAGGGATTCAAATATAGAAAAAGCACACAGCAAACATTCTAGAATGGTAGATTCTGATAAATGTACCCAATTGTTTTTTTTTATTACTAAATACGTGGCAAAAGTAAGAGCAGAGAGGAAGTGTAAAATAAAATGATACTGATTCACACTTATGGAGTTGGACACAATTAGATGCATTGAGTATCATCAAGGTCATGGTTCTTAAAAAATTAAACAATTCCTCCACCTACTGCCAAAGCCCTGCACAATAAATCCTTACTAAAAATGAATCGATAAACTTACAATACATATAGCAATAGTGACTTCACAATGCAATATTCCCACATTACAGTACCTCCTCGTAACAACAGACAAAATAACGAAAATTATTATTTTTGGAAAAAAATGATAAAAAAGGATTGTCTTTAAAACATTTGAACCTGCAAAATAAGCATTAAAAACAATACAAATGTATAAATTCTTCACCACTTATATTTGACCAGAGTTTTGCAATTGCAAAAATGAGTGTGAAACAAAACCTAGCTTTTTCCCGCCTTCTGCAAGCTTTTCAAAATATTATGGCACTTTCAAACTCTTTTCTACAAGCTAAAAGGTGGCTATTAACTGAACATATGCTAAAAAAAACAATATCAGTTACTGACATGCAGCTTTTAAATGCACATGTGCCTTTTTGATTCTCTGAAGCTCACAGTGCAAAGAAGTGGTGCAAACTGCACTTCTGAAAAATCTTTAACTTTTAAAATTAAAACATTTCTTCAATCCTTAAAGGCAGTCTATAAATTAGGCATTTGATATGTAGGTAATTCTTAAGTTTCATACTCAACTCTATTTTTTCTGATATTTCATATTATTAAAAAAATACACTGTTGTATGATAATGCCACCTTTACCAAAGTGCTGGTGTAGATGATTACCTAGTCGTCTCATCTCATATACCAGCCTTGCCACTTAACTATCACAACATGACTCTAATTCTGAAAATATTAATTCCAAGCTGGAATTATTGCTGCACAACTAAACTTTCCAGGAGAAATGTTATAACATCATCCGTAAAAACGCATGGCAAATTCTTGTCTGTTGAAACAATTACTAATGCTCTGCTGCTCAGATAGATTAGCAGTATTCACTTCTCTGGATTGAACCAGTAAAGGAGCATTTTTTTTCCTCACTAGCTGATGCCACCACCTCTCAAACACAGGACATGACATAGCTTTTTCCCATTCTATAACTTGCTTCAAGCTGCCAGATTCAAAATTAAATACACTGTCAAACCATAATAATCCAATGCAGAGTCATGGGGGACTGAGCCAACACTGATTGAACAATCAGGTTGAACAACCCTATCACTCCAAGTTTCTTAATAAGGTAAGCTCATTTACTGCGTACAGTTCACATACAGCTCCATACACAGAGACATCATCTTTAAGACATAATATAAATATGAAATAATATACATTCACAATTTCAATTTAATTTTGAATACTCAGATTTGCACATTGTGAGATAAAAGTTTTATTCCATTTACATTTTTTTCTTGTTTTCCACTAATATTTAGCTTAAAGGTAAATGTATTTTCTAATTCCACACCACAAGAAGAATTGCATCTGGAATACCAAATCAACTGGTATATCACCCACTCCTACTACTCCCTCAGTTAAATACCAGCACATTGAATCCATGGTAACATTGACTTATTTAGGTGGAAGTGTTTAATGGCCATCTGTCATAACAACAATGGTGCAAACAACAAAGCAACGAGTCAGTGTAATGTCTAAAAGAAGTTTCTCAACATGGTAACACAGGATCCTGAAGAAAGGTGAGCTTCCTTGAGGCAAGGACAAATTAAACCAGTCCTTATTAACAAAAATGACAAGTCAAGGTGCATTCTTTTCTATAATCCCTTTGGCACTGTCACCTTGGCTTGAATTTGGTTTCCCCAATATTGAAATGTTGTTAAGCAAGCCACAGTCATTACCTAAACAACTATTAAATGCAGAGTGTGTGGCATCTGCTGTGGTGCATCAACAGGTTTTGAAAGACTAACTCAGTCAAGTACCTTCCAGCTGTCACTTCTTTAAGTGCCCAAATACACAGCATGCCCAAATTATTTGTGTGGCTTTTTTCACCCCAACAAAGTTGTACAATTGGTCTTGTGTGTCCATAAATAGAACCTGACACGGAGGTCAGTTCAGGTTTCAAGATGATGGAAATTTCATTAGATTCTATTTCCACTATCAATAATTAAAACAATGCAACAACATAAGACATTCCCCAGCTCCTGCAATGCACATGTCCTTTATGTGGATTAAATGTGCCAGACTTGGTCATAATGACAGCAGGGACTTTAATCATACAAGAAACAATGGCACAACTGTTATTGTGAATGTCCAAGCTACACAAAAAACTGATGGGAGTTTATGGGGATCTAGATTATTTTGCCCATGAAAAGGAATTCTTGTGTGTCAGCTGCACCTGATAAACCAAAAAAAAAAATCTAAATAAAATGTATTACCTTTTTTGCCTTGGTGCGTCATTCTTTCAAAAATTGTCTAATCTGTGGAAATTAAGCACTGAAAGAAATCTCATCACTGTAGCCTGAAGGAAGAGTGGTGGAAATATATCAATTGATGGGCAAATGTGGAATCAAACGTGGAATCTGGAGGCTTGCAACCGCATCTAATTCCATTAAAATGTCAGGAGCAATTGCTATAATGTTTTCAAGCTTCAGTGGAAATTTGGATTTAGCTGAATACTTTATGCTGTTCTACTATACTGTGCCCGGTCATGTTAGAGCAGCACAATTCACAAAAAAACACAGTTTCAGAAGATGGTGGAAAATTGTCCTCTAGGATGTTTCTTGAAAGTAAAACACACAGATTATGACTATCAAGTAGTGACTTTGGAGGCAGTGTATAGTACAATAGTTTAATGAGAACATCCAATTCTCTTGTTGTGAAAATGATCTGCCAAGCTAAACAAAAAAGTAAAAATTGACAGGAAGAGTCTTGATGCATAATTTTATGGAAATCATTTTTTTCCCATTAGTTCCAAAACATCTTCCTATTGTATAACTGATCTACATTACTGCAAGTGGTGTTCACAGTAAAGAAATGAGAGTAACTTAACATTGGATTGTGTAGCTTACTGTAAATAAATAAATATGTTTAGAAACAAGTGTGGTGTAAATATGTACAACGTAAGTGCAAATAGAACACCTTATAAAAGACACTGAATAAAATAAATTTAGTAGTTAAGATCAGTTGTGGTTTCTTTGTATTCTTTACATCAGGGAAGGCCACTCTAAAAATATTTTGTTTTTATTATAATAAGAATTGCTGCTGTTATTGGTCACACATTGGCTACTGTTGCTTCCTTTAAAAATGCAAATTAAACTCCCAACCCAATCACTATATATGTAAGATTTACACATTTGTCTTAATTTATATAAAGAGCTTCTGTGAAAAGCCAAATTTCCCCCTCGGGACAAATAAAATATCTATCTATCTATCTATCTATCTATCTGTCTATGTCCATATTTTGCCCGCTTCATCCAACAGAGTGTAATTGCAGACCACAGTACCAATGAGGTCAATCACGTAATGTCCCATCATGAAAGACCTTGAGTCTCAGTCACAAAATGGCCATTGCATGCCCGGTTACACTATAGTTAAGATTAGGGTTGTTAAAGGGTTATCGGACTCAAAGGGTAGTTCATGACTGCCATTGTGGACATTACCTTACCTACATCATAGGTATTGCAGGCTACAGTTAGACCCATCTCTTTTCATCCGTTTCTCTCAGACATTTCAAAGAAGTGTATGTTAGTGGCGCACGTGGTCACCCCATAAACTCCGCCCATGTGAGCGGATAATGTGATTTAAGGAACAGCACAAGAATAGTGGCTTATCTCCAGGTGATGTCTGCTGTTTTACATGGTGTTTCCAGTAGACAAAACTGCGCGACGGCCTTTGTTATAATACTTATATCACTTTTCCAATATATGAAACGGAAAGCGTGGTTGCTACATAGAATAGGGTGACCAGGTGGGTTTGGCTATAAAGGAGGACACCGACAGTCAAAAAGGAGGACACAAATTACCAAATATATTTTCCAACTCCAATCAACCGCTAACCACTGTCCGTTGTGCCGTCGGGCGGAAATAGAATATAAAACAGTGTTGCCGCTACTTGATGTTACAATTATTGATAACGTAATGTCACGCGGTGACGCCGATCAATGGAGAATGGCCGAAGGCTGCTCATTCTCGGTATATATCATATGTAATTAGTCAAAAACAGTCAACTCTGTTCGTTATTCTGTGAAAGGAGGACATTTTGATTAATTTTTGGAATGCCTGGAGGACGGAGGAAACCATGTTAAAAAGAGGACATGTCCTCCTTTTGGAGGACATCTGGTCACCGTAACATAGAAGAATGCTACAGTGTTGTTACTTTTACATCACTCATATAAAACTTAAATGAAATGATACACTTACTCTTAGTGAAGATGTGAACGAAGTATGGTAGAAAAAGTTCTTTTCGACTGTTTTTTATTCATGTTTTTATAACTAATGTTATCAGCACTGTCTGTAAGAAGAGCGTGCACTTCGCTTGGGTTAAGGCACCAACTTTAGGCGGGCTGAGTAAAGACCAGCGAAGGCGTGTGCCACGTGTGAAACCAATCGGTGTGCGCCACGTCATCACCTACTCGTTCCGCTTCTACAGGTAACCGCAGAGACAGGCTTTCCAACGAATTCTCGAAACTTTCGAAAAAAAAGAAGAAAAATGGAAGTGACACATTTATTTACAGCATGACACTTAAAACTTGTATTCAGGACCATGTCCGTTTTGTTGGTTATTTCAGTCCAAATAATAAACCTGGGGCGCTTTTCGTCAGTGTAGCGGGTATCTCTATTTCGTCATTTGTCCGATTTAACATAGGAGTCTCCTGCGATGTATTGGTCAAGTATTCTTTAGAGATGATTTAAGTATTTTTAACAGTTTTTAGGACTGCATTAGTAAAAATTTACTTTGTCTATAGATGCAGCGATTTAACGAATTCCTTTTAAAGATTAATTTGAAATACAGAGGGGCGTCATAATCGTTTGGCTAATAAAATAATGTATTGAGAGTAAGACACAAACTTTCGCACTCGGCGACCGACTTACCGCTTTTATTCAAACACTGTTAGTAGTAGGTTGTTGTACTGTGTTAGCGATTATGGATGCAATGAGAAGTCAAGCAAAACGTCATCTTTTATTGGCTAACTAAAAATATTACAATATGCAAACTTTCGAGGCAGCTCAGGATCCTTCTTCAGGCAAGATGTCAAACATAGCTGAAACTGAATAAATTTCCCATTGCCTGTACCGCTGCACGCCTAAAATGTATATATATATATATATATGTGTGTGTGTGTGTAAAAATGTATATATATATATATACATATAAATACAATACAGACCGTATCGCTGTTTCCTACTTGTCAGCCCGATGTCAAGATACCGGGCACACCTTAAAAGCAAGAGAGTCACAGTTATAGCCTATATACAATATATCGCCCTCCTGCGATTCTCGTCCCTGTTTCTCTCCATCCATTCTTTCACATCCATTATCCACTCATTTATTCATTTGCTTCCCTCACCCAGGTGGGCCTTCAATAAAGTAATCAAGCACCCAGGATCTCGTCTAAAAGATGTGCGCTCACTTAACGCACAGCAGGCAGCTAACCTTATACAATACGGACGGTACACTAGTTCAATACTTTAGGTCTATTTTTAGTCTTGTTATTGCAAAAAAAAATAAACTGTTTCTTCACATTGTGCGTATTAACTGTGATATGGAAAGCACATATAACATTCTAAAAGCTGCTCACTCCAACAGAGGGTTACGGAATGTGATAAATAGTGGACGATTAAATACACAATAATGTGATATTTCGTTGTTGATTCATGGAAAATTATATTATTAAGTATTTTTTTAATACATTTAAGTCGTATCCATCGATTTACTCGTGCTTTTCATTGCAGTCGAAAATTGTACAACCTTTGGAATAGCTGTTGCGCAAACTCTCCTGCGAAAATCCAAAATCTCTTAAATTTAAAAGTCACAGGTCTTCGCGCACGCCGCATTCTATCAGCTGACTTGTTTTTGTCTTTCAGACGGCAGCACTGCATCACTCTGCCATACCCTGCCCTCCTGCATTCCCCAAAGAAAAGGAGGCAGCGCCTCGCTTTATGAGTGTGCGGCGTGTTTCAGTGTTTGCCGGCTAGTGACTGTTGCTGTGGCAACGATATGTAGTTCTGCTCGACGCTTACCACTGTGAGTCCCCGTCACACAGATCATGCGCTGGTTAGTGTCCCGCTTCATTGGAACGTGCAATATACTGTATGAAGTGTACGACAAAATTGACACTTTGGTTTTCGCTTTAGAACTCGAGTCGCCACGCCAAAGTGCAGAAGTGTCCATACCTGCGGCTTTTAAATAAAGAATATCAAAGATGACAAAATTCTAGGGGTATTGAATTTTTCATATTTATTGTGTAACTTGTTTTAGGTTAAAAAAAACTTCATGTTGTATTGTTAGAAGCAGTTAAAAAATTACTGGTTTTTTTTTTGTTTGTTTTTTTGTTTTTCAAGTGATGTAAATATCGCAGAGCTTTTGCGTAACTTTTAACCCGTTTGTCTATGTGTTTTATTTTTATCTGTTATTGGATGCAGCTGAGAAAGTAAATTTCATGTTTTTATTATGTAAACGTGACTAAATAAAAAATTTTGACATTGACTTCGCCCAAAGTTAGTTTCTGTCTAGAGTTCCAAACTGCCAGGCTTGGCACCAGTCGTCTTTGACATTGAGATCAAATGACGTCCTTTAAAAAATGAGTGAATTAGCAAATCAGATGGCAGAGAGCAGCACAGAAGAAATAGGAAATCCTCAGTTGAAATGCAGTTTATATTGCACCAGGTATCTCCTGTCAGTTTTACTTGTCTATGGTTATTTTATACATTAATATGTATAATACATAAATTATACATCAGTGTCAAAAGACCCCTTTAATAATTATTTTTCCTAAAATACTCATTCATTGAATAAATGAATTTTTTTTCTGCTGTCCGGATTTGGTCCCTGGCATGCCCAGATAGTGTAGTAAGTGTTTTATCACTTTTGTGATAAAGTGTTTTGCCCAGAGGGGACTGGGCGGTCTCATGGTCTGGAATCCCTACAGATTTTATTTTTTTTTTTCTCCAGCCGTCTGGAGTTTTTTTTTTTTTGTTGTTTTTTCTGTCCCCCCTGGCCATTGGACCTTACTCTTATTCCATGTTAATTAATGCTGATTTATTTTGTTTTCGTATTGTGTTTTTTATTTTTCTATTCTTTATTATGTAAAGCACTTTGAGCTACTGTTTGTATGAATATGTGCTATATAAATAAATGTTGTTGTTGTTGTTGTTATCACGTCTATGTGAATCAGTGAATGTTGTGGGTGTGACTTTCCTATGTAACCAAGATATTCTGCACTTGAGCCTATATATATCAGTATACAAACATAATTTTCTAAAGAAAATTATAAATAAACAGCTTCCCTTTAGAGATAAATGTATGTGTGCTAAAGACCTCTAATACGTTGACTATTTTTGGACCTTTAAATAGTATTAAGAAACAGGTATATTATTAGAATATACCATTTATTTGTGTGCTGATTGGTGTAAATTGAAATATTTTAAACCATGTTCTGTAAATGAACCTACCTTATTTTAGACACTGCTTTGCTATTTTAGTCAGTCAGCTATAGTGAACTAATAATGTGCACTCTGCTGATTCCTTCAAGCTTGTTCAAATAAAAGCCACTTATCTGTAGATGCATTTAAAGTGGGCGGCATGGTGGCGCGGTGGGTAGCGCTGCTACCTCGCAGTAAGGAGACCTGGGTTTGCTTCCCCTGGTCCTCCCTGCGTGGAGTTTGCATGCTCTCCCCGTGTCTACGTGGGTTTCCTCCGGGTGGTCCGGTTTCCTCCGACGGTCCAAAGACATGCAGGTTAGGTGCATTGGAGATCCTAAATTGTCCCTAGTGTGTGCTTGGTGTGTGGGTGTGTGGGTGTCTGTGTGCCCTGCGGTGGGCTGGCACCCTGCCCAGGATTTGTTCCTGCCTTGTGCCCTGTGCTGGCTGGGATTGGCTCCAGCAGACCCCCGTGACCCTGTGTTAGGATATAGCGGGTTGAATGATGACTGACTAACTGATGACTGACTGCATTTAAAGTAGTGATTCTCAGCTGTCATTTATTTATAGAGTGATTTTCCCTGACAGTAGGCATTGACCTTTCCCATAACCTTCAACTGGCATAAGCAGGTTTAAGAATTGTAGAGTTTGTTATATTACAAAAAAAAAAAAAAATGCTGGAATCCTATACAGATTTGGTTCTTGCCGTTAAACCTATGCTACTGGGATAGGCTCCAGCCTCCTTTCCTTTTCAACAATTCTAGATTGGACTATGCAGGTCTAAAAATGTTATGTTCTTGTATTTAAAAAATAATTTACATTTTCTTATTCAGAGTTAGTTCCTGCCATGTGAATGATGATGTGTAAAGTATTAAGCGGCTTTCATAATGGTTGAATAACATATTATGCATAACAAATTGTTGAAGCACTTTTGATACTTTTGTTATTTGTTACAACATGGAAGCAAAAAAAAGTAGACAAGAAATTTCTGGTTTTTGCCTTTGTAGTGATTAAACACAAAGTGTTAACTAAGAGATAGAGTACATCACACTTGGGACTGATTTCCATTGCAAGTGTATTCTGTTTTAGTGACAAATTAATCAGATTCTTTATTGATTAGGACTGAATTAATTTCCTTGATGAGTGAACCACAGAGTGGAGAGTACAGCAGGACAACACCACTCTGCAGGTCAGTAAGAAAGATGCAGTACAGGATGGCTTTTACAGAAGATATTCCTGCTACTCAAAAAGGATATATTATTTCACAATAGTTGTTGTATTATTTCACAAAATTATTGCGTTATTTCACAAAGACATTACTGCTACAGTCCGTCTCATCATTCATACACGTGCTCAGGTCATCTTGTGACAGCTGTTAATGGAGAGGTTAAGCATGTGCATAGCAAGTGACAAGTGACAAGAACTAAAATCAAGTGACAAGAAATCTGAAAAACGTATTAGTAGGACACTTAATTTGTTCAATTTAAGCTTAAATGAAGCCACAGATTATCACAGTAGCACTTGGCATAAGGCAAGAAGAAAATGTGGTGGACAGTATGCCAGTCCATCACAGGGCTCTACTGCACAACCAGTCAAAAAATGGTATGTGCAAATGAGTAAACAGAAAGGTATCAATGTCTGCTTAATATTAATCCAGGTAATTTTCTAGAAATATTTAAAATAGTGTGATCTGGTGGTGCAGCTAGTGTTCATATGTCTAATCTCTGGGGAACTCAGGTTAGAGATGGAAAAAGGGGATGGAGGTTATTCACATCACAGCACATGAAGAACTAAACACTTTTTTGGTAATTGAGAAGTGTTATGGATACATTTCCAGTGCTCAGTGTTAAAACAGGTGCAGATCCCCAGCAATTTAAGGCAGGAAAGCTAGCTCTGTGCTACCATTTTGCCTTATTTATAATATTTTTACTAAATTTACTAAACATTAACCTGATTAAAACTAAATTTACACCTGCAACAGTTTTTCACTTCTTGTCACTTGATTGAATGCTGTGTGTCTGCTTACCCTCTCAAACAACTGCGGTCACCAGACGAGTGAGTTGCTTGCACGATGTTACTAGCAGCAGAAGGCAATGTCTTTGTAAACTAACATACTGTAGTACTTTTGCAAAATGATATGCAAAAAGTTTCAGTATTGGGAATAAGGTTCTGTAGGCATTACTACGAAGTAATTTTTTTTTCACATGCAGAATCCAAAAGTAAATGTCATTGTGCTAAGATGACCCGATTCTTTAAGGGCATGAGATTTGCCGAAGCTCAGACAAAGGGTGAAACTGGGGGACTCAGCTACGTAAACATTAAGACTTGCAGCCTCAGATTCCTATTGTACTTAGCAGGATTGCTACTGTGACAAGACATTATCAGTGAGGTAAAAGTAACCTGTTTTATTGTGGTCAAAGCCCAGCTCACGTTCTTTGCTACTGGTGAGCAGTCCATTTGTTTTTTGCTGCTTCACAATGATAGGAAGAACAGATCAAAAAGAAAATCTGGTATGAAAGTGTGGCTGCTACAAGCCAGTTATCCCACTGCATATTTTTCTGACTTCTTTTGTTTAAAATCCAGAAGCATCATGAGGCTCTGTTTTCACAGTCCATACTTATACTGAATATGATAACCAATCTAGTTCTTACTCTTCTGCTCTACAGGAGGTTTCTGGTCCCCCTCTGCTCACCTTAAGACACTAGCATTGTGCCGTGAAAGTTGTATTGTTCCAGTCAAACTCCCCTCCTCAAAAGGTCAAAAAAATGATATTGAGTCATACATATAATTAGTTTTTTTATTTATTTATGAATTCTCCATTAAAATGCCAAGATCACAACACCCATTAATATATTTCTCTTCATTACCATAGTCTCCAAATATAGTACAACAACTTCTCAGACCTTAAAGGAGACCATATGTGGCTCCTCATATCATATAGGCTATGCTATTAGTGCATGTCAATCCAACAATGACAACACATTAAAAGGCAAACAATTCAAATCACTATCTATAAAGATAATAACTTTCATGAAAATTTCCAACTATATTTTTTCCCTTCATTGTGTTGATGGATTGAGAGAGCATGGGCGGTGATGGGGTCACTGGAAAGGGTTTTGTGGTGCTCCTGATATCTTTGCAAAAGGACGAAGGTCCAAGCCTTTAGAGTCCTGGTGCTCCTATGTTGCTATATAGCTGCAAGACATGGATTGCTATCCACTGACTTGAGACGAAGACTGGAATCCTTCGATCTCTTCAGAGATTCAGTGCTCAGTGAAATGTGTGACAGAGAAATTTAATGATATGAATTTGTCTGACACAATGATACAGCTGTCTCGCCACAAGGGGTCTGGAGTTCAAGTCTAGGGTGCTCCCTATGTGGAGTCTGCATGTCCTCCCCATGTCCATGTAGGTTTCCTCTGGGTGTGCTAGTTTCTTCCAATAGTCCAAAGACATATGGGTTAAGTGGACTGAAGCTCTGTTCAGTGTTTGTTCTTGCCATGCACCCAGTGCTTGCTGGGATAAGCTCCAGTTGAATGAATGGGTTTGGAATAAACTGGTCAAAAATATCAGAGTTCTGTAAACTTGACAACACAAATGATACATGGAAGGTAAACTGAACTGAAGATCATTATACAACCAAATGTCAAATCCAAAACCTAAAATGTAAATGAAATTGCTTGAGAAACTAGATTTCTCCTGTTCATGAGATATTCCACACATGTGTGAAAAGATAGAAGAAATGCCCACAAAGCACCTCCATATGAGAGAGAGAGAGAGCACTGCATCTACAAAAGCAAAGATCCTACTAGTGCAGTAAGACAAAAGCCAATAGACGGTTCCTGAAATAATGGCTCAGAAAGGCAGGAGGCAGGAGCATCATTGCAGGAGAAAGAAAGAAAAAGCTTCAGGCTGCAATTTTCTTTCTTTTTTTATTTTATTGAATTTATTAATATCGAACAATATTCCATAAAATCAAGTCAAATTTTAAAAAAACTAGATTCAAATCAAGTCAACCCCCACCCATGAGAAAGAGAGCTAGGCCAACATAATGAATCTTTAATAGTAGAAAAGACAAGAAAATAAATAAATATGGGAAGAGAATCTGCTTCCTCAATTTAAATGCTTATTCTAAAATATTATTAATTAGATCCTGCCTGGTTTCAAAAAAGTTTTGCATAGATCCTCTAAGTGATTATTTAATTTTTTCCATTTTCAAGTAGTATATAACATCAGTTACCCATTGACTGAGAACAAGAGAGTTAGGATTCTTTCAGTTGAGCAAGATACGTCTACGTGCCAATAGTGAAGTAAAGGCAATTACAGTTTGTTTGTCCTTCCCCACTTTAAGCCCCTCTGTGAGCCCACCAAACACAGCTATTAGTGGATTAGGAGTGGTTGTGACACCAAGGCTGTCTGAAAGGCATTTAAAGATTTTGATCCAGAATGTTGTTAATTTGGCACAGGCCCAAAACATGTAACCTAGGGAGGCTGGAGTTCGATTGCAGCGTTCGCAGGTTGGATCTTGCCCTGGAAACATTTTGGACAAAACGAGAGAGATGTGCTCGATAGATGATTTTAAGTTGAATAAGTGTATGCTTTGCACATATGGAGCTACAGTGAATTCTGTGCATTGCTGCCTTCCATTCCTTTTCTGAGATGTTCAATGAGAGATCCTTTTCCCACTGTACTCTGGGCTTTTTGAAAGGAAGGGACTTTAAAATGTTTTTATATGTTAGAAAAATGCTGCCTGAGTCCTCAAGACTGATCAATATTTTTTCCGGAGTAGTAGTAGGTGGTAGGTGAGGAAAGTCAGGCAGGTTTTGTTTAACAAAGTTTCTAATTTGGAGGTAGTGAAAGAAATGTGTTGCTGGAAGGTTAAATTTGGAATATCATTGTTCATAGGATGCGAAGACGTTGTCTATGTACAGATCTGTAAGTGATTTAATCCCGAATGTTTTCCAGACATTGAAAGCTGTGTGCGTTTGACAGGCAGGAAAAAGGTGGTTATCATGAAAACTTTGCCACAGACTGTAATTTTCCTCAGGATCCCAGCTGCCAGGTGATCCAGTACACGTGAAAGTGCCCAAACCTTGTGCCTGAAGAACACATTTATTTAAAGAGAGCTGAGATTGCAAAGGCTCCTGGTTAACATGTGGCAGCTTGGGGTCACTAAATGGTGAAAGAGAATGCTTGACGGTACACAAGAGGTGAACAGGTGGACAAGACCGACCTTCTTCCACCACTACCATGTACATAAGGGTTTAAGATGGGTAGAGACAGTATAGGTATTGGCAGGCCAAGAATGGTTTAGGCTTTTTTTTTCTTTGCTTTAAGTTAGTACATCATTTGTTTATGTGACACCCTTTTTTTCCATACTCCCCTGCCATTACTATGGGGGCAGAGGTTGCTCCCACTTCTTATTGTGTTAATAACCCTATGATGTACAGCAGCTCAAGCAGAGGTGGCTCCTGCCTTGTGCCTTATGCTTTCAAGATAATGTCTATTTCTTGGTGGCCCTACAAATGGATTAATCAGGTACAGAAAACAATGGGTGGATGTGTATAGTTACATAAACAATAATGATTTTGTTAGGTCAGCCCAGTGGTCAGGGCTAAAATCTCACAAATCCAGAGTCCTGTGGGTGAATCCCAGGTTGGTTAATGTGTGGAACTTACATGTTCTCCATCTCTCTGCATGGTGGCATGCAGGTTAAATTATTTGGTAACTGTAAACTGGCTCCATGTTAGAGAGTGTAAGTATACTCATTAAGTGACCCATTAAGAGCTGGTCTGTGAGAAAGGCTTGTGTCCCTACAACCTTGAATGAGACAAATGGGTCTGATAATGGACAGATGATTTTTTTTTTTATATAATTGCTGTTATGGACACAGTGTTTGCGAATAGAACAGCAGATGGTAATCAGCTTCTGCGACGTGCAGCTGTTTTCATTTTATTTTCTGCCCGAATAAAAAAATAGCTTTAGAAAGCATTTCAAGGCAAGGTGCACAATGTGTTTGACCTAGTAAGTCCTAAGTGGCTTTAGAGTTGGTGAATTGCAGGCTGGTGCATCAGGCTTCAATGCTACACTAATAGCTGAACTTTCAACAAGCACTGCTCTTATTCCCAAGGTGACTAAGAATAAAATTAAAGAGGATGAACTACCATTCTGTATTATCAAAGGTGTCAGACTACCACCAGCATGGCCTACCTGGCTAATTCAGATGTTGTGGGTGATCACACACTTTGTACTGCAAACTATTCGATGAAACCAGTCACTATAGCAGCACATGTTTTTTTATTGATTCATTAGCACATTAGGCAGCTGTTTCTTTTTTTATTCCTGAGGGTCCAAATCATATTGATTTTTGATTACATTTTGTTGCCTGTTTTAAAAACACATTTTGTGTAGGAGTTTCAGGTCTATGCTTGGGAAAAATACATAGCAGCCTTTTTTAACAATACCAGTGAAGTCAAGGAAATTTTTTCACACACAAAGCTGTGCTAGAAGGCAAAATTTGCAGACCATATAAGTAAATCTAATGAAGCAGACAAAACTCAGGACTGTCTGTCTTATGTAGTGCATTTCATGTTCTACCTATCTATTTACCTGTCTAAGGACTTGATAGGTATGAAGCAGCAGTGCTGCCCCCAGGACCAATCGAAATTCCTGTGGCGAGCAAAAGGAAATGCCCTGAAAAAGGCACATAGATCATTACAGGATGGTATTTTTAATGGTTAATTAACATGAAATTTACATCATTACTGAGAACCAAACAGCTTTCAGCACATATTGCTGGTGCATGAAAATTTATGAAATACAGTAATATATTGTGAAAACAGCATGCTTGTGGTGTAATAAAAGGCACCACATTTGGCAACATAGATGTATGTAGCAGAATTCGAAATGCGCACCTATTAATATTCAAAAACATTTTAGATGTTAAGCATTCTGTTTTCAGTTATTGGGTAACAGTCCTGCTGCAAACATAAAGGCTCACCTGCTAAAAAATCACTCAGATTTCAAACTCAGACTGTATTTTTATGTGAGTTGTGTACTGTAAACTGAACATTTCATGTCTCACTTTAGAGACTGCTGAGATACTTGGAAAAAAATGGATTTAAGTGGGATGAACAGAGTCAAAGATTTTATAGGTTGATACACTTTTGCCTGCACCTGCAACAAATCAGTCAAATAAAATGGAACACATATTTCAGAATCATAAAATTTGTGGTGCTTTAGAATACATTGAGAAATCCCAATAATCTCATTTTACAGCCCAAATGTCCGAATAATATCACATCAATACCAATATCATATCAATTCCAGCACATAATGGCTACTATACTGGACGGTTTCTGACTGTATACTATTAAATTGCTTAAGACATGCTGGGATGCAAGCTGCTCTGTGTCTACCAGAGTTCATTTTGTTGTGGATCTGGGAATTCCAGGCTTTATTACAAAATCTGAATAACACTGAAGTTGTTTGTTTCCTCTACTTCATTACCACCTTGCCTGCAGCATATCATGTCCCATACTATTTGCATAGAATTCTGGGCATAATTAGAAATAATTTCTATGTCAAATACAAATTTTGAATACTGCTAATGGCTCCTAGCCAACTTAGTGCAAAGAACGCAATAAAAAAATCCATCCATGCATCCATTATCCAACCCGCTATATCCTAACTACACGGTCACAGGGGGTCTGCTGGAGCCAATCCCAGCCAACGCAGGGCGCAAGGCAGGAAACAAACCCTGGGCAGGGTGCCAGCCCACCGCAGGGCAATAAAAAAATAAATAATTCAATTATGGCCTTTATTAATAGACAAAGCAATTCAATTTTTGATTGATACCCATAATTTAATATCAAAGGGAATAATTTAAACTTTTAATAAATGCAAGGTTTTTTTTTTAATATATTTAATGCAAAACACAAACCAAAAATAGAAGTTTAAAGACAAAGGGAATGTCTCAGCCAGAAATTAATGTATTTAATGTATTTTTAATTATAGGATTATTCAAAGGGAAGTCAAAATGTTTGGACATGTTTACTAGCGGTCCCATTCAAAGGCGTGACACTTCATAGGAGTGATATAACAAAGGAGTGACATAGATACCGTATTAAAGGAGTGACATTCACCTACCACACACAACTGAAAGTACGCTCTTTTTATTTTTTCTCACCTCGATTATTGCAATTCGCTGTATTCTGGGATTAACAAATCTCTGATACACAGGTTACAGCTGGTCCAAAATGCTGCTGCTCGCCTTCTGGTTGGGGCAAGGAAGTATGACTCTGTTTCTCCTATTTTAGCTTCGTTACACTGGCTGCCTGTCAGTTTTAGAATTGATTTTAAAATCTTGCTGCCTGTTTTTAAATCGTTACATGGGCTTGCTCCTGCCTATTTATCTGAACTGTGTGTTTTACACCAGCCATCCAGAGTGCTTAGATCTTCTGGTCAGTTGTCTCTTGTTGTCCCTCGTACCAAATGTAAAACCAAGGGGGACAGGGCCTTTGCAGCTGCTGCCCCTCGCCTGTGGAACTCTCTACCTCATCATATTAAGGAGTCGTCTACAATTGAACAGTTCAAAACAAGATTAAAAACTCACTTCTTTTCACTTGCATTCAGTGACCTTCAGTAATACTGATGGTTTTCCTCTTTGTGATCATATAACATCATTCCTATTTATTATCTATCTTATTTTATGTTCATATATTTTATTACTATTTATGTTTTATTGTTTATTGTTTTTTCTTTTATTCTATTATTGTAAAGCACTTTGGCCGCAGCATTACTATGTTGTTTTAAATGTGCTATATAAATAAATAAAGTGACAAAGTGACAAGTGACGCTCGCCAAAGAAATCATTGTCGCCTCACCTACCACTTGGATGATTGGTTGGATGGTTGTCAGTCCTTTGAAATTTATATATGGGGTTTCACTCCTTTGTAATGTCATTCCTGTGAACTGTCACTCCTTCAATACAGACCCGTTTACTAGGGCACCACCTTATTTTAAAGAGACAGCATGCTGATATCACATGATGCATTTCAAAAAGACAATATAACTGCCAAAGATGCCATTGCCATAAACAGCATGGTGGGAGCCCATGAAAATATGCACAGAAAACTGTGGTGACTTCAGACCAGTATCAAACAAAATTGTGTCAAAACATGTCACTAATATAACAGTAAAATGATAATAAAAAAGTACATGTGTTAAAATCAAAAAGTGAAATCGGTAATCGAGAAGAGCTTCTATCATGTTCATAAAAATAATCACCTTAAAATGACTTTTAGAAAGCAAAAGACTAAGTTCATTTAAGAGCTCAAACCTTATCTTATATATAAACGTCTACGTGTGGAAGTGTGTGTGTCTGTCTTTCCGGCCTGGAAGTGCGAGGCTTCAGCATGAAGCTGAAAGAAAGCAACTCCATTGCCAAAGTGAAACCAGCGAGGAAAGACAAACGAGAGAGGGACTCGCTTAGCCGCTGATAGACAAGGGGGGTGAGCAGGTCCGCAAAATGGAACTGCCGACTCTGCATTTCAAATTTTTTTTTTGACGATTTCTATAGTTTCTAGGAGTCTGGGCTTTTTACAGCACAAGCTTACACAGCTAGTTGAATATAAATGTTTTATGATCAAACATATTTATACTGATGCCATCTATCCATTTTCTACATGATTGGTGATCTTGAGCCCAAAAGGCATATTCAACAGTATGTGAAAGAAGCAGTTCTAGTGATTTCCATTTCTGATGCACATTTCCTAATTCAGAGTGAATTTAACACAGATGCTAAATTTGACTGAAAACTGTCCAGCAGACCTCTTTGTTAATTTGAGGTCATCACCTGTTCCCCAATCTAATGGGCTAACTCAGTAATGTGTGCTGTGCCACGGATGGAAAAGTCAGGTGAGCTGCAGAAGAGTGGCTGGGCAACCCAGACAATATATTATAAATGAGAGACATATAAGAGCTGCATGGGCATTGTAACTGTTGTAATTAAGCCTAAAAAGCAATGATAAAACTCAAAAAATTTAAAAGAAGCAAAAACACAAATATTGAAAAACATCAAAAAAACATTGAAACATACAAAATCCAAAGAATATCAAAGCTGATCGAAATTCTTAAATCCAAAATGTAAATAAATGGGCAAAAGCCAAAATCCCAAAAAGTGAACCAATAGATGGCTAATGTCCTCAAAAAATAACATTTTCAAAAGAGGATCACAGACACAGCAAAATACAAGCTAACATGTTTAATGGCACTCTAGCTGAGGGCAAGAATGAACAAAAGTTTTATAGCCCTCCAGGTGTTACAAGGATAATTAAATACAGCGCCTGGGCCCTGTTGTCTAATTGGGGACGCTGCCCTTTCTCTGTCAAAGAAATTAAACAATTAACAATATAATTACACTTAGACAGGTCATAAGTTAAGAGCTAAAATAGGTAAATTAACAAGACAATTAAAAACATAAAATCAGGATAAGATAAAAAAAGAAACAAAACAAAAAAGAATCATAAATAAATTAAAAACAAAATTGGGCAGGTCCACACTGACTCAATGGCATGTAACAAGTGGATTAGTCTTCATGAGGTTTATTTTGAAAAATAAAACTTGTTCAGTGTTACTATTATAGGGCAGGTTATTATAGGGCGGAGTGGTGGCTCTGAGGTACGGATCTGCATTGGTAATCCCGTAAACTCCAGAAGTGACTTTACTCTGTTGGGCCCTTGAGCAAGGCCCTTAACCTGCAATTGCTTCGTCCTGGGTATGTCGTTAATCTGCATCCAGTTCTGCAAAGCAGGCCCTCCAACCTGCAGGGAAAAACCTGGGGGTTGGTGGCAGAATTTGCACTCTGGCCAACCTTAAAAAACCTCACACTGTTCCATTCCATCTGAACGAGTGTGGTGCTGAGGTGTCACCCGTGGCTTGTCTATACTCGGGTCCTAATCTGGGATCCTGAGGTGGTTCGTCATGTGGTGGGTGCAGCAATGTGCTGTATCAGCGCGCGCTCCTAACCTCTCTCTCTCTCTCTCTCTTATTGTATGTGAATTGCCATGGACTCACACCAAGAAGTATTTCACTTCTAAGATTTTCACTGTGGTTTAACTTCGCTATTTTATAAGTCAAGTTATTTCTTCACAAACATGCTATATACACATTTCTCGCATTAAATTGTGTTCCAAAGTTAAGTGCTTTCTATAAATTTAAAAAAATACCTTGCCCGCACTACTGCTTTACAGTGAAGGGTATAGGGCACAGGAGAGAAGCTTAAAAACTTACCAAATACGTACATTTTTCAAGCCAAAACATTTGTCCAAACCTTTCATGTTTCCAACACATGTTTGTGACAACAAAAAGGATTTGGAAATCGTTTTTTCGTATATTCCTGGTAATAATATCCTCATGTTAAGGATATATTATCTATTTGCTTGTGCACGAGAGGTTTATTGTGATTTGGTCTGCCAGGAGGAAATCGTTCCCCAGGAGGGTGAAAGGATGCTGCACAGGAAGACTAAATGTTGAGCCATTGTGCAAGGTTGGCCTTCTTTTAAATTGGCTGAATCTCACAATATTAATGTTTTTTCTTTCTTTAAAAATGACATGTATAAACTATTTTACAATGTGTGTTTAATTGCAAGACATTGATCAATACTCAACAACTTCCTTGGATTGAAAAATGTATGTATTTGGTAAGCTTTTAATCTTTTCCACATGCCCCATAGACTACAATGTAAAGTGCCAGGGAGGGCAAGATCTTTTTTTTTAATTTACAGAAAGCGATTAACTTTAGAACACAATTTCAAGTGGCAAATACATACTGTAAATTTTATTATTGTATTGTATTATTTGTGAAAAAATAATGTTTGCTTAAAAAATAGCAAACATATCCGTCAACTGACTGTGGTCAGTTGCAAACCTGCACCATCTGGCTTAGACCTGATCTCCTTACTGAGTAAGTCCTATTAGCTCAGACTTCTGCACCATGTTTTTTATGCATTATTTACGTTTATAACATTACTCACTGATGTAGGACATCAGCACAAGTGGCATAAGGAAATTACATCTGCAGCAACAAGAAACTGCTTTTTGTCTCCAGGAAAGAAAGAGTTTGTTTTACCTTGCGAGAACTGTTTTACTTCAGGAAAAGATGGACGTTTTTACGAAGATCACAGCTGATGAAAATCTCCCAGCAGTCAGTCAAATGTACCATCAACCACTTTTATGTCTTCTGAGCTCATTGGAATTAATTTAATAACATCCATGACATGTGTAATAGCTTTATGGGCATGTTTGGTCTTTTAGGGCTTTTTCTGGTAATATAGCTCTGAAAAATCTTTCTATAATTAAGCATATTAATGAAGAAGATACCAGCTCTGCTTTCTTAGGGGTAAACCTTTGGGCTTTATGATGTTCAGAGTAAGTACAGAGTAATAACTCATAGTTACACTGTACTTATACAGGCAATTACATAGTAGTTAATGATGGATACAATGTAAAGTGTTACCGAAAATATGAAGCTGGTTTTAAATTAAAAGTCGTTGAAGTGGCGAAAGAAATTGGTAAGTGCACATGCTGCCACAAAGTTCGCTGTCTCTGAGAAACTGGTGTGAGATTGGAGGAAGCAAGAAGATGTAAACAAAAAAAAATGTAAGTGTTGCATTTTTGAAAGGACATATAAGTCACGGTCTGATTTTATGATCGATTTCCCTGGTTTCAAGACCCGACTTATACGTGAGTATAAACAGTAAATAAGGTCTGAGATTGGCAAGGATTGGTTTCTAATTAAGCAATTGGGTTGGAATGAAAACCTGCAGCTGCTGCGGCCCTCCACAACTGATGTTGCCTACCCCTGCTTTAAACTAAAAGCAATAAATTGAAGTCAGACTAATGGTCCATACTCCTATTTCTTTGTTGATTAGGAAATAGATAGATAGATAGATAGATAGATAGATAGATAGATAGATAGATAGATAGATAGATAGATAGATA
>JANRMT010062814.1:28791546-28843434 GCA_026402145.1 Polypterus bichir lapradei | reverse complement strand
AAAAATGGAAAAAAAAAAAAAAAAAAATGCTGCCACAAAAATACAAAAATACGTGGCTGTAGTGAAACAGAGTGAGTTGAAATTTAACATCTGTCTAAACAGCACCTGCCCCAGAATGACTGGGGTTTCCAGAACTACCCCGGCAGTGAGGTCAGATTTCTTAAAAGCGGCAGTTAGCAGCAGTGCCCTGTCTTGTCCTGGGGAGGAGATGTTTACCTCGCAGGAGACTTGAAGGTGCCTCCTAAGCACGTGTGTGTGACATTAGTAAAAGGAGCTTTAGTCCAAAGTAAGAATTTTTTTTTTTTAGTTAGATTTTTTTAAACTCATTTTTAGACTTGTGAACTTTGACAATTGGGTTTAAAACCATTAGTGAGTTTCAGTGCCTACTAGGAAATCTCCAAAAGTAATAATAGTGCCTTGCATGAGAAGCTAAATCAGAATAAAATTCTGCAATAGTCTGAAATATTCTGACCAGTTGCTGGTAAGGATTGCTGAGCCGTGTTTGCTCTGCTCTCAGTGGTCTAATGAAGTATGCTCACCTGTCCATATTTCAGATAGCTTTTCTTTCACTGTCAATGAGCATGCTTCCTTGAGATTTTCTATAAACTTAAATTAATCCCTGTGGGACTCACCCCTTCTCACCCACTGCAGCTTTGCCACAGTTCACTAGTTGAATTCTTGACAGCACCAACCAGGATAATTTACCAAGGGTAGAAGACCACCATCTTCAGTGATCAGAATTTCTAAAAGCATGGGTAAGCAGAAACCATTGGTGACTATCACAATAATTTTCAATTTACGATTTGTGTAGCCTGGTAGAAGCATTGCACAGAAAAGATTTCTAATTTATTCCCTCGAGTAATAAGGGCAAATGAGGAAGGGAAATGTCAGAGAAAGGAGAAACTAAATTGAGGCCTTGAAAAGGTGAAAGGAGAACCAGTCAGGGCATCTATTAATAATAAAGAATGATATCCAAAGTGACACAACTCGAATGGGGTGTTGTACGGTGGATAAGTTTAGCTATGCAGAAAGGAGACGATAGGTGTCTGTAAACTACTGATACACTGTGAAATGAGGAATTACATTCTGGCTCAGCTATTTCACCATCAATGTTCTGCAACAAACTGGTGCCTTATTCATGTTTGATTCCTGTCCCTAATATGATTTTCACAGGGTAGACCCCAGTTCACAACAGCCCCAAATTGGATTAAATAATTTCATAAATTGATAGCTCCATGAGTATACCATATATACATCATCTGAGCAAATACTCAAAATATTTCAAGACTTATGAGATTTTTTCCAGGACTGTGTATCTTTGTTTGAATGTTAAGCATGTGAGAAGTGCATCACACAACATGTGACATTATGGTGGCTGGCTGTTTAAGATTGGGCTGCAAGTCAGAACAATTTTGACAAGATCATGCCATTCAGCCCAACAAACCTCACAAATCCTATTCACCTAATTTTTTCCAAAATAATGTCAAGTCAAGTGTTGAATGTCCCAAAGTCCTACTCTATCTAACACTTCTAGGTCATTTATTCCACAAGTCTATGCTTTTTTATTTAAAGAAAATCATTCCACCAAACATTTGTGGAACATCAACCTTTAAAAGGTTTCCATCTGTGTCCCACTGTTCTTGAAAGAACAGCAGAGAACTACCATACTAATTACTTTCATTATTTTCAAAATAATCTATTTTATCTCCATTTGCTCAAATCCTTCTAATCTACATTTGTTTAAAGTTAGTGTTAATTAGTTTCAAAACTACATTTTTGAGCAACTATCAAAAAATGATTCTTCTTTAGGTTATAACAAGCTGTGGACGCTAAGTGGCACTGTCACCCCTTAAACCCAACAGACGGACACACAGGACACTAGGTAAAAGCACTAAGAAGATTTTTAACGGAGTTTCTTCCTTCTTACAGTGCCCCCCAAGTCACCACAGCCACAATAAACAATTAAATGAACACAATACAATTCACAATTTTCTCTCTTCTTTCTCCTCCACACATCCCAGCAAGCTTTATCCACCTGCACCTGACTCTGGCTCACTCGCTGGGTTCACAGTAGTCCTTTAAATAGTCTTTGACCCGGAAGTGCTTCTGTTCTTCCTCCCATGTGACTTGCCAGCACTTCCGAGTCAGACAGAGAATTCAGGTTTTTAATCAGCCCGGAAGTACTTTGGGGCTTCCGTCGTTGTAATCCATTAGTACTTCTGGGTTAGGTGAGAATTTGTTCTCCCACCATCTTCCCACAGCATCCCTTGGCGGCACCCACAGTACCCAGCAGAGCTGTGTTGCCAAACTGTAAGTCCCATAGTGCCCTGCGGGAATCTGGGGCACTACTGCAGTCCAGGGAAGCTGCCATCTCGCGTCTTGGGGGAGGCAGTGTCCTAAAAAAGCTGCCTCTCCACCCCTCCTTTCATCTCAGGGACGTCTGTTATAAAGCACATGTTTCAAGTTTTGGTTTATCCTTGAAACTTGTTTCCTAAATTAGGGTAAATTTTAAAAGGCAATTTCTCCTACTCCTTAGGTTAGGACAAAATTTGTGTCACTCAGGATCATTTTTCTACTTTGACACGCTTGATAGATACGGGCACAGTTTTATAAAAGCCTTTGAGACTTTAGAAGAAGTTGATTAGGTCTCCACATAGCCTTCTCTTTTCATAACTAAAGCAGTTCATTCCTTTAGCTCAGGGGTGTCAAACTCCAGTCCTGGAGGGCCAAAGTGGCTGCAGGTTTTCATTCTAACCATCTACTTAATTAATTTCTTGCTTCTTTTGCCTCAGTTTTAATTAACTCAGACCACTTTGTTGTCTCTTCTTCCTTAATTAGCAGCCAAACAATAATGAGACACAAAAGAAGCCATTACATGACTAACTCACCTGTGTCCATCATACAATATCTGCAAATTAAGAAAGGTGAAGGTCTTAGTAAGGTTGATCTCTCAGGTCACCTAAATAATTTGATGGCGTTCTTAGGAAAAACAGAAAATCAACATTTTTGGAAATGTCTGCTGTGGCAGAATGAGAGCAGCAACAAGCCATGGAATTAAATAACGGGTTTAGTTAACAGCAAGAACTGGCTTTTCATTAAGAAACTAGTTGGAGTTTGAAATCCCAGTATAGCTGGTCATCTGTTGGCTCGTTTCACATTTAATTTCTGTTTGACCTTGATTTAATGAAGAAACAAGTCAATACAGAGGACTGAATCCTTACAAAACAGGGCTATTAAAATGAAGGGAAAAGGAGTTAATTAGCACTAAAAACTGATTAGGGAAAGGGTTAGAATGAAAACCTGCAGTCACTGTGGCCCACCAGGCCCGGAGTTCAACACCCCTGCTTTGGCCTGTCAGAGTAAGATGAGGTCTTCAGTCCAAGAATGCACTTGAATTCTATCCTTAGCAAAGTTTTTAGAGATCTTATGTCATTTCTGTAACATCAACCTCAAATGGAGCCGAACATCCTCTGATTTGCATTCAGGAGTTTTTAATGACGTAGCCATTCTAATTACCTAAGAACATTAACAGGAGGCTGAGAATGTTGTGTCAGTTCAACTGTTGACGTGAATTGGACTGAATGTGCTGTTTGGTTTTCTTTGCTCCTTTTGTTGCAGGCAGCTTCCAAGATAACTGACAGCTTTCTATACCATTAATTAATGAAAGATGCAAGTCATTTTGAAAGGTGAAATAGATATCAGTAGCAGTGAAACATTTAAACCTTATTTTTATTGTTGCACAGTATGGTGGCACAGTTGTTAGTCTTGCTGCTTTATGGTTCCAGAGTTCTGGGTTCAAATTCCAGGGGGCGCCCCAATGCTCACTGACTCTATGGCGTTCACACATTCCCTGTGCTTCATGCTGAGTTTTGCTCTGGGTAGTCTGGCTTTTTTTCTGCACACCCCTAACATATGTGTGTGTATGTATGTGGGTGTGTGTGTGTGAGTGTGTGTGTGCGTGTGTGTGTGTGTGTGTATGTATCTTTTAGTCCACTGCTTATCAGTATTGGGCCAGTGTGAGTCAGTTTGCTCTATGATGAACTGATTTTCTGTTGCAGGGTTGCTTACACTTTGCCCCTAAAGCTACTAGCATAGCTAAAAGCTCCCTATTAGAACATTAGAACAATTTGATACTTCTGGCTTTTATTTTTAATGTGTTACTTATTTTGTGTTTGTACTTAAACCTAAGCTTAGAATTTATGTTACTATGCATATTTATTTTTACACCATTATTCATCCCTTTTTGTACAATTCTAAATCTGGCCTGTCCTAAACTTCCTGCTCTCCAATTCTCTAGTTGAAATAATCCTTAACTAACTTATTCATATGTGTTCACAAAACATTGGTGCCCCTCCACTTCAAATGTAAATCATCATGGCAGAGCAGGTTCTATTTGTTCCAAAAGGAGTTCCAGTGCCCCATAAGCCTATACCCTTCTATTCTGCACCAAAATATGAGCCACGTGTTAAGCCTTCTGATCTCCTCAATCTTACCTGGACTGGCGTGTATCACAGCTAGGACCAGAGAAGACTACCTTGTCAGTTCTGCTCCTCAGCCTGGTGCCTAAATCTTTGGATTGCAGGAGTGACAGCCTGCCCTTATCTATGCCATTTGTTCCTACATGGACAATGATTACTGGATCCACCCCCCGTTCTGGCCAAGATCCCATCAACCCTTCGAGGGAGGTCTCCCAACCAGGCACCAGGAAGCCAACACTCTGTGCGAGACTCTCTGTCTCTGGAACAAACCTGTACTTCAACCCCCCTAATGACTGAGTCCCCCACAATCACAATCTCTCACTTTCTGGGGACTGGTGGCCCATTGGGGTTCCTCATGCCTGCCTACCACCTCAGCATCTTCAGAGACACCATCCAACTCTGCAAGGACATGAACATGGTTTGACATTTCCATTTCTGGGGTTGATGACCCCAGACCGTGTGCAGTCTCTGCCTTGTGCCTTGTGACCATAGCCCACCTATCTCTACCTGTCTGGTCTGGTGTCTCCTCCAGTGCCACCTTAGGAGTGCACACTATCTCTCTAGAGTACAACTGGGCCAGATTCACCAAATAATTTAAACTGAATAAAGGAATTGGTGAATAAATAGATCAATGAATGTTATTTGTTCTCCTTCATGCCAATAGACTACTCAGTGGATTCACGCCTTTCACACACGGATAGACACCAGTTCTCCAGAATTCTCGAACAAAAAAAAATTGGTATTCTGATGATAATATACTGAAATCCTCTCAGGGTTATATGTCTCAGCATGCCACCTGAATTAGATTTAGAAATAGATAAAAAAAAGTGACAGAAGAGTCCAAAGTAATAGTCTTCATGTTGAAACACGATTCCTCCAAAAATAATGCAACACATCATTTTCATAAAACCAGACCAATAAATCGGGAACTAAAAGAGTGGGGCTTTTTAATGATTCTTTTTATTTAAAATCACATACAGTATTCCCTTTGGCATGTTAAATAGAGAGATGCTTAATTTTGCTTTTTGCAGTTATCCATGCAGAATACATTGACATATATAAATGATTTCCCCTAAGGAATTTAAAGATTCACAGCAGCGTACCAAATCATAGCAGATATTTCGACAGCCCTTTTTAACTACCTGGAGTCCACCTGACATATTATGCGGCATCTCATCTCACAGACACATAATATGAAGTTGGTTTAAGTTAGTTTACTTTTTCTGTTTTTTATGGACATGTCTTGATTCTTAGATTGCAAAATCTTTAAAACATTGTCAGGGATGCTAGGGGCAATGATCCGGCCGGGACGCCTTGAGGGACCAGAAGAGGGTCTATGACCACCCTGGATCACGTGGGGGCCGCCATCCTGGTTGCTTTTAGGGGTCACGGGTAGAGGGCTTGGAAGCCCAACCCTGTAGGGGCCCATGGTCACCGCCAGGGGGCGCCCCAATACCTTGGGGACCCTGGACCTCAACACTTCCGCCACACCAGGAAGTGCTGGGGGGAAGAGGAGCAGGGAACACCTGGAGAGGTTCCGGGAGAACAGCCATCACTTCCGCCACACTGGGGCCTGTCCAGGGAGGAGTGCCGGGAGACACCTGGAGCCCATCCGGGATGAAATAAAAGGGGCCGTCTCCCTTCATTCGAGGCTGGAGTCGGGTGGAAGCAGGACAAAGCAGGAGAGAGAGAGAGTGTGGAGGCGGCCTGAAGAGGAAGGCATTGTGTGGCCAGGACTGTGTGGGGGTTTGTGTGCACTAGGACTTTGTAAATAATAGTTATTGTAAAATAAACGTGTGGTGGTGATTAACAACATGTCCGCCTGTCTGTGTCTGGGCCGCGTCCACAACATGTTATCTAGGCTCATCATGTCAGAAATCGGCTAGAGCTCCAAGCCAGACTCCCCACATTGTCTGCTATTGTACCCCATGTCTCTTGCTCTAGTAGTCATATAGTTGGGAGGGGGACACTCGGATGGTGATGTGCCTCTAGCATCGTATGCTTTGTAAAGCTGCCACACAGGCTCTTCTTGAGCTTTTCCTGAGTTTAGTGTCTGAATCTTGTGCTTTTTACCTTCCCGTTGGATCACACGTTTTTGTTTAGTGCTGTCTTCATTGTGTGTGTTGTTTTAATTGAAGTTTTGCCTTTATTTACTTGGGTACGTCCAGTCTGAAGTTTTATGATATCATTAGTTCTACCATTTTGAGTTTGGTTACTTTGGTATGCACTGTACATGTTACATGCATGTAAGCTGGCAGCTATGGCAGCTATCATTCTAAAAAGTGAGTCGCTGCTTAGTCATTGTCTGAATGTTGTTTCAAAGGAAAGGCATTTTGTTGAGCTTGAGAAAGCCAAACATTCTCTGGCAATTTATTTTTAGCACAGGTTATGACTTTTGCATTTTGCTTCAGATTTGCATAGTCCTTTCATTTTGGTTGCTGATATCTTAGACCCTTGTGTACCAACCTCTGCTCTGTAAAAACTATTTCTCTAGGTCAGTGGACCTCAGTCACTGTCCTGGAGGGCCGCAGTGGCTACGGGTTTTCAGTCCAGCCAGTGTCCTAATTAGAACTCAGTCCTTGCTGATAATGATAGCTGGTGTTTAACTCTATGCCATGTTAGTGCTTTCATTCATCAGATACAAATTTTAGTTACTTTGTAGATCAGAGGTCCTCAATTACCGTCCTGGAGGTGTGCTATGGCTGCAGGTTTTCACTTTAGCCAATTTCTTAACTAGAACCCTTTTATTTACTACTAAAGCAATAAGTTTTGGGGGCTTAATTTTAGTTCTCTTGCCTGTTACCTTTCAGAACCCTTAATTTATTAGATTTTAGATTTTAGCAGCTGCATTTAAGTTTTAATTGTTGCCTGTTTTCTTAATCAGACATTAGTTAATAATGAGATGCAGATAACCAATAAACAGCAGCTCTCCAGCTCACGTGCTTACCATGAAGTATCTGTAATAAAAACGTTTAGAAATGAATGAGAGGTGAATTGGAAGGACCAATTAAGTTTAAATCTATTCTGGTCTACAAAACACTTAGATAATGTTCTCACAGAAGGAAACTCTACAGTGCAACTAAAATTGCCCTTGGATGAATGCAAGCCAAACAGTTCAATACCAAGTTTCATCATCACCATGGACTGTTTTCTAATTAGGAAACTAGTTGGAATAAAAACCTGCAGCCACTGCGGCCCTCCAGGACTGTGATTGAGGACCCCTGCTCTAGGTGGATCCATTAAAATCTCCACCTGAATACAATAAAATCTTATCCTTTTCAGTCAACATTTTATAGAATGATTGAATCTTGTGTTAGGACATTTGACATCAAGGCTTCAAAGCTTGCATCGCTTTAAAGAAGCACACTGTGTCAGAACCTTGTATTGAAGCTTCATTACCACGTACATGACTGATGACGTCTGAAGCTTCGAATATCATTGAAGCCCAGCAGCTGTCTAACTGCTTCAAGGATTAGCCTTGTTCCTCATGCTGTAAAAGGGGATTTGACGCTACATGTCATATTTTAACAGAAAAGATATTGAATGAATTATGGAGTCCAGAAGTGTGGAACCTGCTATCCGACAATAAATTATATACCATACTATATGATTGTTCTGTATTGGAGCTTATAATGTGGCTCAAACTATAGCAATGTTCTCTAAACTCTCTAATATTTGCCCAGTTCGACAAGTTCCTACTTTAACCCCAATTATGATTCTGTTTGCCTCTTAGTGCAATAATTCTCCAAACACTGATGGAAAAGTATTAATCTTTCATATTCCCTGACTGCTGAAATCTCCTAAAATGAACAAGCTGTCACATAATTGTGAATCAATCAGTGTCGGCTTATAATGTATTGTAATGATGTTTACAGGTAGCATCAGCCTGGGATGTGTCACTGTTAGCATGAGCTGGCATTCTATCACCAGCAGCTGGGGCTTCTCTAAAATCAGTAAAACTGCAATGTTGCAAAAAGTATTCAATTTAGTGCAGCAATAGCAAGTCGTCCTTTCAAGGATAGTCAGCCACCTAGAAAAGCCATGTATAGAGCAAAAGAATCCATTCTGGCTCTCTGCACTGCTGCTATATTGGTGTCAACAGTGGGATAAAAATAACACCTACTGCCCGACTTAAAGCACTGGTTACAGCAAAAACTGGAGAGTCTGGAGCCTGAGATCCACGATCTGGAAAGCCATTTTCAACATCAGTGCAGGGAATTTGGGTTGGGGCCGGGAACAGCTGTGAAAGTGCTATGGTTCATTGGCCTGGGTGCACGGCCAACGACAAACCCACTGTTTCATGAAGCAGGGAAAAAGTGTGGCAGATCGAGTTGTCACAGATCCCAGGTTGTTATGAAACTCGAGTTCCCAAGCACACAAGTCTTGAACAATCCCCAAAAATACCCACTAGAAGAAGAAATCCTGTCAAAAACCCTGGCTAGTTTCCCAGAGGGCAATGCAGAATCTTTATAAATAAAAGGTTTATTTTCAAGAAAGGCTCTGTTAACAATGAAGCTCCGAAGAGCATAAAAAGCACAGCAGGGAATGCATGCAAGGGCCAGGTAATGCAAGGCAAACAAGTCCCAAATGCAAATCCAGCAAATAAAGTCAAAAAAGAGGTCAAAAAAATCCAGAAATACAGAATATAACCAAAGGAACAGAAAATCGTAGTAAAAAAAAACAACAAATCTGAAGTGCATTGAGATGAACTACAATGGACTGTGCGTTGCCCCCTTACTGCTATTGGGACGATGGCAGTCCCTTGCAGTTATAGGCAGAAGGCCCAACTCTTGACAGACCACCCACAAACACTGGGAGCATGATAAAAATGCATAGACATAAAAAACTAAATAATCAACAATATAAACAAAATAAAATGAACAAAATAGACACAAGAATGGTGAACCCTGGTTGAAACATAACACAGTTCAACCATGGGAAGCAGGGCTGGTGATAAAACTGCACAGGCAAAGGTCTAGGCGATCACAGAAGTGTTACAGAATAGCAATGGAGAGACTGCCTCATAGCTGAGGTCCGGATTTGGAAAGGTGTTTGCAGTGTCAGAAAAGTGAAGGAGAAACCGCCAAGAGGCTGGTACATCTGCAGCTCATCACAATGAGGTTGACCTGCTTACTTGTAATAAACAGATTACTGCAAGAAGCATATATAGAACTATAAGAACATCGAGCCTGCAAAGTCATAAACATTATTCTATCTGGTGTGCCAATGGCAAGGATAGTGACCCACCGTAAAGAGCACTTGTCATGGGCTATACAGTGTTATAGTGTTACACTGGTGCTTGTCGGCTCGTCTTGTTGTTTACACTGTCATTAAAACAGTGATGACGAGTTGCATCAGCCTGCAGTTGAGTCACCCACAGTATGACCTGGCAGTCCATCAGGTAAATGAGCTGCTTCACAGCCATCTGTAAAGCAGCCTACAAAAAAGGCCAGCCTTCCAAAGTCACATAGGAATCCCCATCCCTATTCCTAAGGAGAGCGAGCTACCTAAAAGAGCAATGTAAAGAGCAATAAGCCATCATCCCTTAGCACAGGTGAGCAGTGACGTGGTGCTACCATGCTCATTATGGCTGCTGTAACGGCAATTATAATTATATATATATAATTATGATTAACATAAGATCAAACTGAACACATAGAGCGTTCTTAAGCTTTTAGTGCACCTGTCGGATTGATACCATGCAATCAATGAAGGCTTGTATGTGGGCTCATGGCTGCTGTGATTTCTACAACTCACCAATTGTCACTATATTCAAAGCTTCACATCTTTTCTAGAATTTTCTGGCACTTAACTAAAAATGTACATAACAGGCTTAAGGGCCATTGAAATAAGCTTCACTGACCCGATGTTTTGTAGCGGCCTTCAGGGAAAGGCAGAGATATTTCTTTTTAATTAAGGATCAGTAGATACAACATGAGTAAGAAACTGAGTAAAGTTCATAACCAAAAAGTCAGTCCTACTATACCGTTTACCGTTATATTCTTAAACTATTCATTCACCCCTGGTGTCCTGCTGATTGGGCAAAACTGGCACATTCCAGTGGACAGAAATATTTCACAGGGACAAATGAGATTATGAAGAATTGCTGTGTGCTTGCTGAGAAAATATTTGTTCCTAAAAATGAGTCTTTATTCATTGCTTAGTAGACCCCTGTTTGTGTTTTTTTAGACATTGGCCATAAGAAGCTCACATGCCATAATGGCAATATGCCATAATGACAATATTCTCCATACACTGAATAGAGTATTCATCTCAGACAGTTTGTCAAGAGATTGTTCATTATGGCACTAGATATCATGGCCAAGGAGATGTCTTTAGCTGATGATGCATTTCACTATGCAATCTTTACCATAACTGCTTCTTCCTGTAAACAATCTGAAAATACTTCATCAGTGACGTTTCCTCCAATGCGTTTCCAAAATTAGGCCTCTGGGAAATTCACTGAGATCTTCAAATCAATCAATGGTAGTCAACGCAATGAGCAAGTGTTATATCCAGAATTTTTGTACATTTCCTTAAACATAATGGGGTATTAATTGCTTTGCTATATCAATAACCATACCTGCATTGAAAAGTGCTTACTTTGTCAGCCATCTATGTATTGTCACGCACGCGCGAATAGGGGGCCGCGGACGGACCTTAATACGTTCGCGAAGGCATACACCAGCAGGGAGTGGCAGGGTACTAACCTTTCTCCTTTTGTTTTTCACAGAAGAAAAGACGCACCACCACCATGAGCCTCCCTCCTACAGCTTCCCGCACTACGCTACTTCCGCCCTTCCTCTGTCCAATGCTCATGACGTCATCATTCCCATCTTCCTCCACGGTTCCTTCCCAGCATTCCTCCACTTCCGGCCCCTCCTCCATAAATGTCCGTCAATGCCATCTTTTTTTTGTCATGCACCGGGAACTTATTTGTTCATGTATATTGACCTGTTTTTTGTTGATATTGTGGATCAACTTTCAGTATACGGGGCCGGAAACCCCAAACCTTTAGGTTGTGTTCTGATTCATCTTTTACAGTATCATCAACACAATGTTTTATGTTTGAGTTACATGCATTAACATTGGTGCAACTCAAGACATTTTCTAACCTTGACCTAGCAATTTTACAGTTTAGTTCTGACATAAACCAAGGCAGTACACTTCTGGAAATCATACTGACTTGAGGTGTCACTGGGTTTAGATTCTGAGAATGTCATCTTCAATTTTCATAGGGATAACCTGTGTAATGTGAATTGGAGACATGAATATGTTAAAGAGGTGAATGGCCAATAATAAGCTCCATGAGCACGCCCAAACCTTCATAATCCTGTCCAGAAGTTGCCTCACCCCAGGGTGCCAGCCCCCAACGACTACCTGCATGCTTCAGCCTACCCCAGCCCAAAATAGGAACTGGCTTTAAAGTTGAAAAAAAAAATTAAAAGTTCAAAGAATATAGCAATATCTTTCAATGTACTGATTTAGAGCTAACAGTGAGAAAGGAGAGACTGTAACAGGACATGAAAATGAATCATACTGGTAGGCAGAAGGAGGATCGTAACCTGAAAGACAAGAAGAACCAAACACACACACACACACAAAAAAAAACTCAAAATCAAAAAGGACATGCAAAATATCAGAATACAAGAAGAAGTAAAAACAAAGCAAAGTTTAATGTTTTGTTTTTAAAGAATTTAATCCAATCATGGAAACTGGAAGCTGATCGCACCATATTTACATTGACATGCTAGTGATGAAATCATTGTAGCACACAAGACCACACTACACTGCCACAACTGGAAGAAGCGTCACCAATGAAAGCACAAAATGGCAAAATAGTAAATCAACGTTATAATAATAATAATAATAATAATAATAATAATAATAATAATAATAATAATAATCTTTTTCCAAAAGAAAAATAAAATTACAAAGCCATAATTCCTCATAAACAAAATTAATATTAGAGGGATGAGAAATAAATATTACAAACTGATCAACAGCAATAGTGAGGTTAACCGAAAAAAATCTGGCTTGTTGAGACAATCCAAAACAAAGTGCTTTTATAGGGGAATATGGCAAAACCTCATTTGCCTAAAAGGCAATCCAAAGTGAATGAGTCCCAAAATGCATTCCAAATAGATAAACATCAACCAAAAAAACTCAAAAGAAAATACAGTACTTGTGGCAATATCCCAACATCTCGAAATGATCCAAGGCCGGAACCCTCTCTCTGACCACAATATGAAGGCAGAGGAAGGACCCCGCAGTAGTGATGTGAGGATGGCCCCACCTCCTGGGGTTCCACCCACATAATACAGGGAATGGCGGCATAGTACACCAATAATAAACCATAAACAAACCTAATAGGAATTACATTAAGGAATGGAAGCCAATAATTCAACAATAACAAAAACAACAATATAAGAAAATACACCTAATAAAAAACCTGGCTGCAACATAAATAACAGTGTCGAGGTGATATTACTTCATCATCAAATTGTTGCACTAGTAAGCCAACTAAAGACAATCCTTCCCCTGTAGTGATAATAATTTCATTCAGTCTTCCACTCTTTCACTTTTACCGCAATAATAGAACAGACAAAATAAACGGTTCTTGGAAGTCAGGTACTTGCTTCTGATCAAAATCCTAAAAAAATCCGTCAAAGTGAATTCAACAAACTTCTTTTTCAACTGTGAAACTCACATTTGGTGAAACCCTCTAGAAGATAAGGAAAATTGCATTGGGACACCAGCCAATAGTAATTTCATGGTTTATAATTATAACTAAATGTTCTGCACAGCTAATTTTACTTTTTAACAACTGTTCTCTATGGTTTTATTGAGTTTCTCTCCTTATGTAGCATTATTCCTAATTATTTCATAATGCAGTTTGTGATCATATTCACTCTGAAAGGGACTAGATAAAATGTGGTGTTCTGAATAATAGTTTCACTGGTTTGTTGTAATAAGCAAAAGTTTAATAAGTCACTGTACTCTTTTTTACTCACATACACAGTTGACACAGAGCCAGATTTACAGTAGCACAGGGGTTAACCATATAAGAACTGCTAGGCAAGCCTTATAAGACAAGACAGATAGAGACAACTGGGAAATGGGCATTCAGACTGAGGACTGTTTTATACTATTTTTGTCTGTAAAAGACACCATTAAACTGTATCCTCTTTTGCCTTGTTTGGAATTACATGATTCACCTAAGTGGGGGCCTGCACGTGAAGAAAGAGTATAAAGCCTTGGAGCATAGCCTGGCACACCTTTGAAGCCAACAGCGAAAATGGCAGACTCTACACATTGGCCCCCACTCTCTATCTGGGTTTTGCTATTGGCTTCGTTCGTCTGTTATGCAGCGTAAACTGTCATTAAACAAAGCTAAGTTATTTCTCCAATGTGATTTTTTACCGCCATATCATTAAGGGAGGGGTATCACCTTTTTATACTATATCTTTATATTTCCAGGTTATGTAACACGCCACAATTACAAAAGAACTCATTCCCAGGGAGCTAACACCCCCTGCTGGATATATTTGTATTAAACAATGATTATTTTTGTAAGGCCATAAAAATGACTTCTTGTGATCCTTAAAAAACAGTACTCAGTTATTTCTTCGATCATGACTAACAAATAATACACTACATATAAAAGGCCTCAGTTTTTTCATAACCCTATTATATATTAGCTTAACATTCTTAAACATCACTTTTCCACTTTAGGGTCATGGAGAAGTGGAGCCTATACTGATAATATTAGGCATAAGGCAGGAACCACACCCTGGATGGGGTGCCAGTCCATCAAAGGGCCCCCCCCCAACATGTACTCAACCTCATATCAGACCAATTTCTAATCTCCAGCTAACCTAACAAACACATCTTTGGAACATGGAAAGAAAGCCAGAGTTTCAAAAGAAGAACACAGACTCAACACAGACAATGATCAACGTGTGGTTTGAAATCAGGATGCAGAATCTGTGAAGTAGACGTCGACGCATCAGGACATCACGGCACCCATTGTATGCTGTGTTGGTGCTGTGAATTCAAACTGTGGGCTAAGCTGAAAAAAAGAGCATTCCAGTAAAACAAAGTGAGTTCCTGAACTACGTTAGAGACCACTGTGTGCTACAGCAGGTTCACTTGCCTGCATTTCACAATCTGCGCCAGGATATGATTTCTGTTTTTTGGGATTTTGGGTTTAAAATTCAGAAATGTGCAGTTTGGTGCACTGGAGAAAATATTTTCTCTAGTATAATGGTTATGTTTTCTCTTAGCATACAGCGGAATCATGTCCATGTTGATTTCCTGTTGGGAAACTCTCCCACAATTCAGTGCATTCCAAAAATGTATATACTGAATGAACTGAGATTTTTACTTCAAGCTATTAGTTTTTGTTTGTTGTGCTCTGCAATCAAATGTTTCCCTATTGAAGGTTTGTTTCTTCTTTGTGCCTATTACTGTCTTTGTTGGCCTTTTCCCCCCTCTGAGCTTCAAAAGTAAAGTGTAGATTTGTGAAGTAATTGAATGAATGGATTCGGAGCGGGTGCCAGAGATACTGTAATGACATCTGCAATAAGAATTTAGTACTAAATTGTTGTAAGGGACCCAATTCCCCAAGGGAATAAACAATAAATGACTTGTTCATTTTGCAGTTATGTTGAAAGGACTGCCTCTGAATGTTTAGGAATCAGATTGAACTGAACTGAATGTAATGGTAGAATTGCATGGGGAACAGCTCTGCCACCTGCATCCTGATTAAATGATCTGAAAGCCACTTAATGAAGCCAGTCCACAGCAAGTCCCACTCATGCATATAGCCACATGCACACAGCGTGGATTTAGAGTCACAGTTCAGCTTTCCTGACACGTCTTTGGGAGAAGAACAAGAATGCTGTTGAAAAACTCAAACAGACACACAGTTAGAACTTACAAACTGATATTAATGTGTTAATTTAAATTAAACAAAGCTCAATAGGCCTGACTGGTTGTTTTGACTTTTCCATAAATGTGTTTCAGCCAAAATATATAAAGGATTACACCTCCTTATACCAATCACACTCTAGACTCTGCCCAGTCTCTTGCCAAGGTCCATCCTATTCAGACTCTATGGCCATTAAAATACTAATTTAGGACATTATGGGTACACTTCTACTGTTCTGTTTCAAAATGGGGATGTGCTACCTGGAATGAGGTCGTCATAAACTTGAGATTTTGAAATTAGGTGCCTTTGATCTTAAACATTCACATTTTGTGAAATAATTATGTTTTCATCTGGTCTTGCATTTTATTATCATTTTTATCATGGATCCAAAATCTGTACTAACTCCTACTTTCTCTGCTGTTCTTTTTCCGGTTCCTGTTGTGGTGATCTGCGCCATCACCACCTGATCAGGGTACCGTGCAGTCCCTACATTGATGGATGGAAAGCCAGAGGTCCACATGACCATCATCATCTAATTCTTCCATGTGAAGCCTGAAAACCATGAGGACTGATTGAGGTCATTTATATTAGGATAGAATGCCTAGTGGGGTCTGGGCGGTCTCGTAGCCTGGAACCCCTGCAGATTTTGTGTTTTTTTTTTTTCTGTCCTTCTGGCCATCGGACCTTACTTTATTCTTTGTTACTTAGTATTGTCGATATTTTTCTTTTTTCTTTCTTCACCTTGTAAAGCACTTTGAGCTACATCATTTGTATTAAAACATGCTATAGAAAGAAATGTTGTTGTTGGCCAATTTAACTTGAGCACAGGTGTAGACAAATTTGTTGATACCCCTCCATGAAAAATAAAGAACCCCCCAAATGTCTCTGAAATAACTTGAAGCTGACAAAAGTAATTGACACTCATTTTTTTTTATTTTGTATTAACAAAAATCAAACTTTGTTTTACAGTTTGGATTCAACAGAATATTTAAAATAATAACACAAATGAAAATGGTGCGAACAAATTGTTGCACAACCTTTAGAGGTAATCACTACAGACAAGTGATTCTTGGAGCTCTCGGTGAGATTTCTGCACCTGTCCACAGGTAGTTTGGCCCACTCTTCTTGGGTAATCTGCTCCAGTGGTGTCAGGTTTCCAGACTGCATGTTTCAGTTCTTTCCATGGATGTTGGACAGGATTCAAATCAGGGCTCATTGCAGGCCACTTCAGAATAGTCCAATGTTTTGTTTGTAGCCATTGTTGGGTGCCTTTAGCTGTGTGTTTTGGGTCATTATCCTATTGGAGGATTCATGACCTGCGACTGATTCAGAGTTGTCTGTCACTGGGAAGTATGTTTCACTGCAGAATGTCTTGATCATCTTGAGATTTCATTGTTCCCAGCAGCAAAGTATCCCCAAAACATAACCGAGTTGTCTTTGAAAGCTTCATTTTTTTGTCTGTGGACAAACAGCTGATGTGATTTGCCAAACAGCTCGAGTTTTGTCTCATTTATCCAAAGGACATTCTCCTAGAAGCATTGCGGCTTGTCGATATGTATTTTAACAAATTCCAGTCTGGCTTTCTTATGCTTTTCTTTCAAGAGTGGAGTCCTCATGGTTGTTCTTTCATTTAGCCCACAGTCACTCAAAAATCGACAGATGGTGTGATCAGACACTGACGGACCTTGACATTGGAGTTCAACTTATATCTCTTTGGAAGTTGTCCTTTGCTTTTTGTCTACTATTCTCACTTCTCTTTTGCCCATTCTGGGGTTGATTTTCCTCTTGCAGCCATGTCCATAGAGGTTGACTACAGTCCTATGGACCTTAAACTTCTTAATAAGAAACAGTTGTCACAGAAACATCACACTGCTTGGAGATGGTCTTATAGCCTTTGCCTTTAACATGCTTTTCTATAATTTTCTTTCTGAGCTCCTCAAACATCTCTCTCCTTTGCTTTCTCTCGTCCATGTTCAGTGTGGGATGCATGATGGTACCAAACAGTAGAGTGACTACTTTTCTCCCTTTAAAATACACTGAATGACTGATTGCACAATTGGAGACTTGTGTGATACTAATTAACAAAAAACAGCCAGTTTGAAAAAGCACTCTAATCCAATTATTTATGGTCTTTTATTGGGTATCAAAAAATGTGTCCAAGCCATGGTTAGAATATCTTTGTAGACTAAGCAATACTTTATCTCTTTTCATATTTGCTTTTCTTTACTCAATGACATATCAAAGGCATGCAGGTACACATGGGACAATTGCTTTTCATTTAATCACTTTTTAGGAGGCATACAAGACTTTTTCAATGAGCTGTAAAGGTACCAACACATCTGTCCACATCAGTATATCCTCTTGGTAGTCTACAGATCCTACTACTTTCACAAACTGCAAAAGAACTAAATTAATTCATGGCTTTGATGATAAAAAACTACTGCAAGTCTCGTTGACTCAGGTGACCCTCTACTTCTACCTTTCTTGCAGGAGTTGGTGTCCATGAGTTTTTAAAGTATGTTTTGTCTCCTTGCTGTTCTCTCATTTGTTGAATTCTGCTGCAAACCCATCCTTTCTGTTTTTGGTTTTGTTTCACTTGAGGTCTGAACTTAGATTTTGCCTATGCCTTTTTACTTTCCCAAACATATACTGTATCTTCATGTATATATAGTCTACTTTATACTGTGTGTGTCTGTATATGTGTGTATTAGGGTTGACAAAAGTACCAAAATATCGATAAGTAAGAAGATTTTATTGTCATTGTATCACAGAGGACAGCCGTCAATGAGTTTTCAAACATGAAGTGCCAAATCATAAAATATCACAACGATAGTGTACTAAATATGGTACAACTTTACATTCTAAAAATGTAGCAGAAAAAGTAACACAAGCAGAAGTGGAAAACATTTCAGGGAGCACCAAGCTGCTGTGTCTATGCACACCACCATGACCAATCTAGATTATAACATTTTTTAAACTGTTTCAATTCTAATTTTTCATGTTATTGATTCTACAATCTACATTATGAAAGTACTTTTGATTCGCTCTGGCTTGTGACAATTGAGCCTCACATTTAGCAATGTTCATGGTTGGAGTTGCAGCCCCATTTTCACCTGCTCACTATTTTCAATAATGTTTGCCACATTGCAGCATTGGGAGGGACCTTCACCAACACACGTAATTGACAAAGAGGGCAGCCAGAGTGGCATCTGGAAATACTTCAGTTTTGTCCCAAATAGGAATGGAAAACCTTAGGATACACGCAAGCCTGTATGAAAGCTTTGCTACCACACAATACCAACTAAAGGGGCAAAAACAACTAATGTAGCAAAGCTTTTGAAGGACTGACATGTGAGTCAATGCAAAGAACTTTGAGAGGTAAGTATCTAATTTCTAAATTACAGAAACATTAATCAATATAAGCCTGTAAACTGGTGTTTGAAGTAGAGATGCGAAGTTTGTTTTTTTCTACAGGATAAAACATTTTTCGTAGACAGTTAATGCATTAAGAGAGGGGACTGCAAATATTTTTACCTGTGGGCCTGTTTTATTCTGCACTGCTCATTATGGACATGTCTATATATATAAAATCCAACATCTGTCTGTCTGTCTGTCTGCTTTTAACGAGAGAACTACTTAGTGGATTTAATTCAGGTGTTTTTTTATAATTTGCTTGAACATTCCGGTTGATTTTGTGACTCCTCTCATCGCTCTATCATAGTTTGCTTGTGGTAGCGATGGGATGGGGAGGCAGGACCTCAGGAGTAGGGAGCTGGGCGGGACCTTTCCTAACTCATGTGCCAGCCTTCGTTCAAATCGGTTTACATTTTGTCACGTGTTGGAGTGTACCTTGCCTCCACTTAGCTAGACATTATTGTCTAGAGATTGTTAAGGAGTAACGTTTGACGTTTTTGAGAGAGAGATCACAGCTACGTGTGTTTTAGAGGATACCTGCTCATTGGAAGAGATAGCATGACCACATGCTTTTCTCCTCACACAGGGGACACTCTTCTGTCACAGATGAACATGATCAGGCACAGTGCCAACCAATGTTTGACGTTGTAGCATGCCTACCTTTCACTTGGCCAGAGACACCTTGCCAACTTTATACATATTTTGGCAAAGAGATCACAGCTTCATTCTCGCACCTGATAGCAAAACCAAAAATACTGTATATAAAGAGGCCCTCGGATACAAAAGCTATCAATATATAATCTTCTCAATACAAATTAAATTTTAAAATTTTTCTGCCTTGCACCCTGTGTTGGCTGGGATTGGCTCCAGCAGACCCCCGTGACCCTGTGTTAGGATATAGCGGGTTGGATAATGGATGGATGGATGTTTAAAGTTTGTCCTGTTTCACTACTATGTTGGCGGAGCTGCAGGGGACAGCTAGTATATATATATATATATCATCATGGTGTGGATGATGAGTGGGAGGCAGTTAGAGGAATGCGTGACCACAGTCCTGCTTCAAACAGATGATAGACACTTCTGCCGTGACAGTGGCTCTTCATGCCAGTGTGTCTGTTCAGTCTGCAGCCCTCCTTTTTGATACACTGATCTTGATATGCATCCGTACATCTGTGCTAGTTGGGAGATCAGACTACCTGGGTTGAGACCAATTCTAGGCTTTTATCAGGCCTCAGATTCTCTTCGCTATAGTGTGTGCACTCGAACCATGAAATGGGGATTATAAAATACAGGGATTCCTGCGACCACTGGAGAGATCTCAAGGGAGAGGACCCCAGGAATTTTAGAGGGCGTTACTGACTGAAGTATGTCTAGAGTCACACACGTGCTCATGGGAGGCAGCTTAAGGGCTCAGATGAAGGTATTCTATACCAGACCAGGGGATGGCAGGGTGCTCTGATCCTTTCTTTCATCAGCAGGCCGACCATGGGACAATTTCACCTGGATTCAATGACATCACTTTCTGTTCTGGTTCCTATCCCGATGATGTCATTTCCGGTTCCTGTCCCGATGACATCACTTCCCCTGCCTGACTTTAAAACCGCCATGTTTGCCTGTCTATTTGTTCTTGTTCTGGACCGAAGTCTGTTAAACTCTGAACCACAACCTTTACATTTTTGGCAGCCAAATTCAAGTATATGGGCGGCTGCCCCCAAACCTTTTTCTGTGTCTTTTTGAATCCTTGTACACCAGGTACTTATCTGGAAGTAACCCTGTGGCAATGCTTAACGTCTGCTCTCTGCTGGTAGCTTAGCAGCCTTGGAATTGGAACCTGATTTGGGGCAAGGCTCAAGTGCCATGGAGGCAGTGTGGTCAGAGTTGGGGAAGTGAGTTAAAAAGTCTTGGTGCTTGAGGCACTTGTCTCTTTGGGCTATGGGTAGATGTGTGTAAACCCCCAGAACCTGTTCAGATAGGCCCAGAGAGAGAGAGAGTAGTGTTTGTTTTTTGGTTTATTGCTCTTTCCCTTGTATCTTTTCAAGAGATACTGTAAATCATTTTTGCTAAGGACTGGAGCTATTGGCACTGTTTGTTCAGGGATAGCGTGCACACAAATCTTCTGTCAAAGAAGCTGGCAAGGCTATAATATTAGCCCATCTATGTAAAAATATTTCTCGTTTCAGTTTCTTCTTTTTTGAAGGTTTTCCTCATGTGCTTATCCAGCTCTTCTCCTCTTTCCAGATTTAGCTTAGCTTTATCAACACTGAATTAACACTGAATGTCCCAAAAGCATTTGAAGATTCTGCTCTTTTTCATTTAAAGCAGAAATAAATACTGCATAGTCACAGGTGTGTACATAAAATATCAGGACCATTAAACAAGATTGCCACCTGTCCATGCCTGAAACCACTGCAGTACTGAAATGATTTGCATTTAAACAGCCAGAACAACAATATACTGTAGTTCCCTGCCTTCTTAAAATGTCCAAAAGTGACAGCTGAATATGCCTACTACTCGCTTCCCTGGGTCTTACTCTCTTCCTTTCTCCCTCCCTCTTTCTCTCTGTTTTAGAAACCCTTAATAAAGGCTGAGTTGTCTGGCCCCAATATCTTAATGAAATACTGCTTTCTTCCTCACCCTGCAGTTACAGGACTTGCTGTCCTATGAGAAGCCCTTCTTCATGTGCTAGCATGCTTTCTTCTCCACCTCCTTGGAAATTGCTTGACCTCTTGCCAACCATGCAAACCATCACAATGTACAGTATATGCAATTTCTGAAATATAGGAATACTCTTGAGCCATCCCCAAATCCAGAACAAATGCTTTTATTATACATACGGATACACAGAAGAGAAGAACAGAAGGAGCAACAAATGTACACAAATACAATGAAAACACAAGTTTGCCTCTCTTGTTCTTCCTACACAAGATCGACTGTCGGGTGGGTTGCTGGCCCATTTCCCTCCTCCATACTGTATCAAACACTCTTCTTTCTCACCTCCCATTCCTCTTTTTCAGTACATCTGGACAGTTTTCTTCTCTTGGTCTGAATTACCTTCCAGCTTTTGCCAGCTACCTGACTATAAGAAGCTTTTAAGCCCCAGTATGAAACCACTTCCAGTGTAATCCTGTCTGGTACATGCTGTGGAAGCCCTTGGACAGTCCTCATGGAGCTTCCTCTAGTGACTACAATGACCTCTGCTATCTTGAGAACAAATTTTCCTGTAAAGGACCATGCACCTTCCATTTAGCCTATCCTCCCAAATAAACAGCAGAAGTACAGAAGTAATACAGAAGGCTCATTGTTGGTGATCTGTGGGATTGGCATCAAATTATCTGTTATCCACCACCACCTTTTGCTTAACTATTACCAGGACACTCAGTACCATATGGTGGCTACTGCCTTCAGGCACTATTCCACCTTCTACTCTTGTACAATGACGAGCATCCATTCTATCAGAACCTATTCCATACTTTTTGTCAAGGCTCCTTAATATCCCACTCTTGTCCCCATTGAAATCTTGGCCCGGAATGAACACTCACGGGAATTTATAATACTATACTCATATATCTTTTGTGACATTGTGGGTGCAGCAGTAGATGCTCATTGATCCAGTATCATCTGCATCTTGTTGCCGCGGAGTTTGCTAGGAGTCCCTGTGTCTTCTGAACAGCACTAAAACTGAAGCTCTTTTAATTGGCACCCCCCCCCCCCATCAACTTCATTCCTCTGTAAATTGTATTTCTTTTTCTGACCATACTATTACCCTCTACCCTTCTGTTACAAATCTGGGTGTCAAGTTAGACTCCCATCTGTCATTTGATATACATATCCATCACCTCTGTAAAATTACATTCCTTCATCTCCGAAATATAGCCAAACTCCGTCCCTACCTCTCCCTCTGAGATGCTGAAAAACTGGTTCGTGCCTTTGTCTCATCCAGACTGGGCTATTGTAATGCACTCCTCATCGGGATACCCAACAAGTTCATGTTCAAAAGCTCCAACAAATTCAAAATAGTGCTGCAAAAATCCTGATGAGGGTGCGGAAATATGAACATATTTTACCAATCCTTCGGTCACTTCATTGGCTGCCTGTCCATCTCCATATCGAATACAAACTCTGTTTGTTTACTCACCAGTGCATCCATGGAAATGCTCCACAATATCTCAAAGAGCTCCTTATATTACAATCCACTACAAGAAACCTCCGTTTTACAAATACCTACTGCCTTCGCCCCCCTGTGACCAAAGTTCATACAATGGGAGACCGAGCCTTTGCAGCCGCTGCTCCACGGCTCTGGAATGCCTTACCAGAGAGCCTAAGAACACAGCAGATTGTGGGTCGTTTTAAAAAACAACTAAAGACTTTTCTATTTAGGAAAGCTTATTAATAAGAATTCTATAATTATTGTTGTTTTATCTCTGTTTTTATCTTGCCTTGCCTTTGTTTAGTCTTTTTATGTTGCACTTTGAAATTTATTGCTAATCTAAAGTGCCCTATAAATAAAATGCATTATTATTATTATTATTATTATTATTCATGTTTTCCTCTCAGTATAGCAGTTTTTCTGCCACATGCCCAAATACATGCACATTAGCTTATATATTAAATGGCAATTACAAAATAGCCCTGTGTGACTGTGAGCGAGGGTGTGGACGCGAGTGGGCCGTACGATGGACCAGCACCCTGTCTAGGGCTGTTTCTCAGTTCTCCTAGGAAAGGCTCCAACCTTCATTACTCAAACTGACCCTGAATGAAGTGGATTTAAAATGGTATGTTGTCTTATCTTCCAAAATCCATAGATATACAGTATCGACAAAGCTATCAGGGAACATTCCAATATTTTGTAAATGCTGGATTGGTCAGGATTGACTAAGTACTGTATGTCAGACCCAATGGCCTGTTCTTATCACACATTTGTTATGTTTTGATGATCATCATAACAAGTGTTGCTAGGATGGGCAGTTTTCATCATATTGTGACGTCCTGTCGAAAAAAACACACTCAGGAGCAGCTTGTCCAGGGGAATGTGCCAAATGCCGACTGGCTTTTTATTTGATATGCCACCATATAAATGGTGCCGTACCACCTCCCGTTGTCTGGGTCACCGGGACACTTCCAAAATAATAAAAATAAGTTGCCTTCATCCTACCTCTTGCCTGCCGTTTAAATGTTCCTTCCCATCTCAACCTGATGCTGTCTTCCTCTCGTTCCAGCAACAACTACCACCTTCCGACTACCCACTCCCTTTTCTCCAAGCACCCTTAATTAACCCTGAAATCCCATCACTCCGCTCTCTCTCTAGGGAGGTGCCGTTACAAAGTGTGTTCCCCCAAGACTCCAGCCCAACACGGCTTCCACTCCCTACAGCCCATGCAATGGAAAGACATGTCACAATACATTGTGTATGCATTGTAAATAATTTCTAAAATGGGTGGTATGGTGGCACACTGCAGCCATGTAGTAAGCAGACCACAGTTCACATCCCAGGGACTACCTTCGTGGGGTTTAGATGTTCTCACCGTTTTCAAGTGGGTTGCCTCCGGGTGCTCTGGTTTCCAAACACGGTCCAAAGACATGCAGGTTAGGTAGACTGGCATTGTTAAATTGGCCCTAATTTGTCCATGTGTGTCTCTGTGTTCACCCTGAGATGGACTGGCACACTGTCAAGGGATTGTTCCTGCCTTTGTGCCCTTATAGTTGCATGGATATGGCTCTAGTTACTCCGAAATCTTTCTCAGCATGAAACAGGTTAGAAAATGGATTGATGGATTGGTAATTTCTTAAAATGTTGTAAATATAGAACACTGATACCTTATATTAAGTAAATGTTTATAATTTAACAACAGTAATGAACAGGAAACAAGCATTTCTGTGTAATTGCGGACTGAAGCCAAGAGATTATGGCTCTGCTTCTGTACATCATGTAAGATGCAGTCAATATGAAAGGATAAAAACAGAAAGAGTCATTCGATTGAAATTTGAAATAATCAGGCCCAGAACAAAATATGAAAATGTTGGAGTGCAGCCAGCCATTGAAGGTTAGTGAAGGCTTTATTGGCCCACCACTTCCTGGCTGAGCTAAGATGAAATCAATATTACACCAATTCTTGGCACGCACTGTACAAGAAATCCCAGCTTTCAATTAATTTTCCTTCTAGACAGGGATTCTGAACTATGACATCCCATCACCTTCCTCATTATAATTGTATACATCAAAACCAAACTGAAGATTAAACAGTGGAATAAATCTGACTCTGCAGGATGTCAAACCTTGAAGTCAATGTGTAAAATAAAGAGGGAGTGAAACCATCTGTGACAGCAACGACGTGTTTTAATCTTTATTAAATGGATTTTAATGTTATCACGGTAAAATATGTGACAAATTATATTGCTGCCTGTTTTAAAGTTTATCAATAAAGAAAGGAGATTCTAACTACTTTTGTATGAGTGTCAATAGTTTAGATTTTATTCCATTAGGCAGTTATAAATCAAAAGACTGTGAGCACATGTGCAGAAAAAAAAAACAAATCTAAATATTATTGCTATAATTTCACTGTCCTCCCTTCCATCCATCTTCAAATCCATTCATTCAATTCAGGGTCATGAACAGCTGGTGTCTACCAATGCAAAATTATGGAATCTATAATAAGAAATCTCTCTATCTTAAAAAAAAAAATCTTGGGGGCAAGACTAGGGAGACAAGATGTGATCTTCTCGGAAGACAATTTGACATCCCGCGAGAGAACGTCACACGAGACAAGGCAGTGAGACAAAATTTAAAACAGGTTCACAGACATCTAACCTTGCAGTTGTTGGAATGCTTTTGGCAGACACACTTCATGTGCTCTCTGCTCTTAAAACAATGACAAGGAACAAGCAGAACACGCAGCTCGTCAGCAGCAGGAAGCCAGCAGATGATCCGAATGCTTCTCCTTAGCGTGCATTAAGCCACCCCCTTCACAACACGAGCGGCAGAGACGCGAAGTGGCAAAAGGACAGCTGCTGTACAGGCTTTTAAATGATGGACGTGCAGCGTGACCAGCAGAACACGCATCTTGCAGCAGCAACAAGCCAGCAGATGATCCAACCGCTTCTCCTTAGCGTGCGTTCAGCCTCCACTCCTTTCACAACGCGAGCAGCGTTATACATCCTGCGAGAAAGAGATTTAATCATGCCTGGGGCCGGAAATAAAGGACAAGTATTTTTTTTACAAATGTTTTATAGTAAAAGTGAAAATAATGCATATGTAACAATTCCCATGAAAATAACAATCTCTTTAAATTGTATATCTGATAAACCAAACCTGGGAGTGGGTGAGCGAAGCGAGCGGGGGGCAGAGCTCCCTAGTAATTTAGAAAAAAAAACTTTATGATAATAATAGAATGAATAAATGCCAGCATGAGTTTATAAGAGGAAGATCCTACTAAAGCAATCTTTTAGATTTTTTTGAACAGGCAGCTGGAATAGTTGACAAAAACAAAGCATTTATATAATCTACGAGCTGCAGGCATCTTACACAATTGGTTAGTGAAGAGTGCTTCACGTAGAGTGAGATTATCAGTGGAGCCCTCAGGGGTCAGTCTTTGGACCATTATTTTTTCTAATTTATATTAATTACATACATTCCAGTAGTTAGTAAACTTGTGAAACTCACAGATGACACTAAATTTGGAGGAATGCCAGACACTGAGGTGGCAGCAAACACAATTCAAAGAGATCTGAATAGGCTTCAGAAGTGGGCAAACTCTCTGAAAATGCAGTTTAATGTAGAAAAGTGCAAAGTGCTACACATGGACCAAAGCAACATCAATTATAAATAGAAAATGGGAGGCACAGTCCTACAGGAAGCAACCTCTGAAAAGGATTTAGGGGTTTATGTTGGCACAACGTTTTCATCATTCAAGCAATGTTCAGAAAGCAATTACAAAAGCAAATACGATGTTAGGTGATATTGTGTAAATCGAGGGTATGTTATATTTGGACAATATAATTTCCTATTGAGACCACTGCATTAAATTCTGGTCAGCAGGAGGAGGAGGAGGTTGGGAGCATGTACTGATAGCGTGTTGCTACACCCACCACACAACGAACCACCTGGGTTGTGGACCCTAGTGCAGTGGGTGACACCTCAGCACAACACTGGAACAGTGTGAGGTTTTTTTCTGTGGCTGGAGTGCCAATTCTGCCACCAACTCCCAAATTGTTTCTGCAAGTTGGACGACCTGCATGCAGGGCTAGATTCAGGTTAACGTCATTCCCAGGACAGTGCAATTGCGGGTTAAGGGTCTTGCTCAAGGTCCCAACAAAGTAGGCTAACAAAAAAGACATAGCAGCACTTGAAGCTGTACAGATGCAGGCAACCAAATGAATCCCAGACATCATACTTTGGTGTGATGATGGTGCGGGTTGGCTCCACTCTCCCTACTAAATGTGGCACATAACCTTCTTGTTGACTCAACAAAGATAATTTTGCATCCTCTTCATGTAAAACTTGATCTAATGAAAAACCTCATGAAGCGATGAACAAATCCACAAATACCATATTTTTCTTATGGAGCGAATATTGCGTCGCAGACTGTGATGTGTATTACCTGACAAAAGTCGACATCCAGGGGTAGAGGGGTAGACGATCAGCTGTTAATACCTAGACATTGATCCGTGGGAGCCAAACTGGCTACCAGACTTCACAAGACAGCATGGCTTGCTGTTGGACAAGACAGATTAACAGCTGCTAGACTACTTCAGGCTGTTCTTTCCTGAAGCTGCCTTTCAGCTACTGTCAGATGAGACAAACAGGTATGCAGAGCAATTTTTTGAATCGCGGGCTGCGCTTGCACTGCATTCTCGTTTTTCAAAGTGGAAACCCACAACAAAAGACAAGATGAAGGGCTTTGTGGTATTACAAATATAGACGGGACTAGACTGGCGATATAACTTCACGGAGCATTGAGCCAAACGGGCTTTGTCCCCTGGTGGCTTTGGACAGGTTATGCCGTGTGATGATAGGTACGTGCTCCTGCAAAGTGATTGTGAGCAACTCATAAATTCTGACACTAGTGATGAGGAGTTCTTGGGGTTTCCAAAAAACTAGAAAAGTGCTTGAAACTTAATGTCTCTCCTCATTTGTTAATGACAGTGATGACGGTTCTTAATACTGCTGTTGACTTTACATGGTTGAAATATTATTCTGCTATATTTTATTAAATATATTACTAAACCATTTGGTTCAGAATTTTTTTTCTTGTTTTCCTCCTCTAAACCTAGGTGCCTCTAATGGTCAGGTGTGTCTTAAGGAGCGAAAAATACAGTAACTGCCAAGATTAAGGAAGGCATTTTTGTTGGTCCACAAATCAGACACGTCATCAGTGACAAGTGGTTCAAAGATCTGCTAGTGGGGCTGGAGGAAATTGCATGGAAGATATTCAAGAATGTTGCTGCACCAAACTACTGTATGTCCAGCGTGTTGACTACATGCTTCAAGTATACAAAACTAGGAAGTGCTACATGCCACTAAAGATTCATTTTCTGAATTTGCACCAGGACTTTTTCTCTGCTAAACTTGGTGCAGCCAGTAATGAATGTGGTGAGAGGAATGATGGGAAAGTGGTATCAGGTGAAGTGAAGTCTATAAATGCTGACTGACTATTGTTGGACACTGAAACGAGAAGTGTCAAATGCTGAGTACAAACGAAAATCAGCTGCAAAACAATTTTAGCTCAATTGAGCTAATCCACTGAAGGCTACAGAGCATTGGACGCACCTTAATGTTACATAATACGTTCATTTTTTAAATTATTTATATATGGTGTGACAAAAGGAGCTATATCAATGCCTGCCCCGACACAGACAGACACAGGAGGCACACTGATAAAACAAATGTTTTATTTCTTTTTCTTTGCCTGTGGGCAACGCCTTCCCCATTCCCACAGGCACAAAACAGTCCCACAAACACGGCTCAAAAACACAATTCTGTTTCCTTCTTTGTCTCCTCCACTCCTCTCATGCAAGCCTTGTCTCCCTCCTCCCGACTCTGGCTCCCAGAGTGGTGGCTGCTGGCTCCTTTTATAGCCCACCAGGAAGTGCTCCAGGTGTTTAATGATGGATTTCCAGCTGCACGTCCGGGTGTGGCAGAAGAACCGCCTACATGGGCTCAGGAACCACTGCAGTGCCCCCTGGTGGCACCCCCAGATCACAACAGGGTTGTAGAGAAATCCATTTCCCATGGAGCCCTGCAGAAATCTGAGGCACCACTGCCACTCATGGGGGCTGCCATCTAGCCTCCCAGGAGGTACTGATCAGTCTATGCCTCTTACCCCAGACCATATACAGAAGAGGCAACCCAGCCAGGCAAGGGCCCCGGCCGTCTGCCACAATGGCAATACATTTGTATCTGAACTTGACATTTGTTATGAATCAAGACGGGTTCATCACAGGGCACACTCACTTACACACCCATTCTCACTCACATTAGGCCACTGTTCAGTCACCACGGCATATCCTGTTTAAAGGCAGAGACCACCAATGAGGGTCTGATAGTATTCTGGACACATTATGGGAATTCCTGCTTCATGCAGACTTCACATTTTATTTCTCCAAGTCTGTTTCTCTGGGTCATGTATGATTATTTTATCATGTGTGAATTTCCCCTTGGGATTAATAAAGTATCTATCTATCTATCTATCTATCTATCTATCTATCTATCTATCTATCTATCTATCTATCTATTTCATATAGAAAACATAAGCCTCTTGTGGAAATGAAATTTTAAACCACACACAGAAGACAATAAGTCACTGAAAAAGGATTTTATGTTTACGTCTGTGGTTTGGGCGGAGTGGTGACACTTAGGCTTGACATCTGCACCAGTGATTGGAAGGTTGCTGGTTCAAATGCTGTAAACTGCACATTCTACTCCTTTGGGCCCTTGAGCAAGGTCCTTAACCTGCGATTGCATCCCGGGTATGCCAAATTGTAGGGAAAACTTGGGGGTTGATGGCAGGACTGGCACTCCAGCCATTATAAAAAAACTTTACACTGCTCCAGTGTGTTGCCAAGGTATCACCTGGTGCACAGCTGCACTCAGATCCCAATCTGGTGGTTCATTGTGTGGTGGGTGCAGCAATGTGCCGTAATCAGTGCATGGCTCCCAACCTTCCCTCCCTGTGGTTCTGCATGCAAATGCTGAGGCTGACACCAATGCAGCACGTGTTTTTTTTGTTTTGTTTATTCTGTTTAGACCACTTCCAAAAAGGATAATGAAGGAACTTCAATAAAGTTAAATTAAAATTAGACATTTGGATTTTGTAGCCAATTGAGATGGCACAGTGGTGTCATAGATCAGGTGTCCTAGGTTAAAGTCCTGGACTTGGCTGTTTTCTGTGTGGGATTTGCACATTCTCCACATTTTTGGGGAAACATTTCTCCTGGTACATACCAAAAATGTGTATAGTAGGTTGATTAGCAACTCTAAATTGACTATGTGGGTGTATGGATGAGTGGGTCCTGGAACTAACCTCATCCATCCTTGGTTCTTGTCTTGTGCTCAGTGCTGCTGGGATAGACTCTGAACCTCCAGTAGGTTAGAGAATGCATGTATAAATAACCAAATGAATTGAAGCTAGAATAATTAAAAATTGTACACATACTGTTTTTAATACAAATTTTAATCTTTGTATATAATACGCTACCATTGCTGTTCATTTGTCTGTCCAGGATTTTAAATCACCTGTAGCTCACAAACCGTTTGACCTATTGATCTGAAATTTGGTGCACATATACTACGTGACGTCTACTATCCACTTTTGGGGTGATGATTGATCTCCAAGGTTATTCCTCTTTCGGTTTTTATTTTATTTTATTATAGAATCAACTCTTGGCAGCAGGGTGGCCGTGGGGGGCATGTGCACGGGTGCCGTTCTCATCCATACCACCTTCGTCAAAACTTACCCTACCTCTTCATATCTTAAATCATTCTTCAGGCAGATTGAAGACTTAAGTGCCAGCTTAAGTGAAAAATTAAAGAAAAGGCACTATTTACAGTAATTGCAACACAAACACTGACTTAATCAGTTTTAACATGAAAAGATGCCGACTGAAGAAGAGAAGAAGCGGGCCGCTAGGGTGGAGAAAAGAAGAACTGCTCAGGAAGCAGCAAGTGAATCAACCTCTGAGCAAACGAATGCTAAACAGAGACAGAGAAAGAGCAGGAAAACTGGGAATGCTCAAGTCAAGTGTATTCACTGCACGTTATCATGCAGTGCGCTGTTGCTGGTATTGCATATTACAGTACATGCAGCTGAGCCCCAGTCAAAGACAGGAGCCTTTGCTGACACTGAACTGGATTCAGTGGATTTAGGTAAATATACGCAAATTCTAAATTTATGTATATCTAACAGCGGTCCCCAACCTTTTTGAAACTGAGAGCTACTTCAAGGGTACTGAGTAATATGAAGAGCTACTTGTTTGATACAAACTTCCTGAATAACATAAAGTTGCATGGTTCACCTTTAATGATATTAATAATATATTGAAAATTTTCCTTAGCTTTTCTGCCATGTTTTTCTTTATTTTCAGGGGTAAAAACTGCGTCTAGCTTCCCATCATAGCTGAGCCTGTTTGCTTGTCTCAGTGAAGAGTGAGATGGAGGATATTGAACTTTCACCGCAGACTACCCCCAATCAACATCAATGCAAGTGTTATTGATTCAAAAAGAACAGCAACACAATTAAATACAATTTTTAGACAGAGCTCCATGATGTCTAGTTCTACTTTTAGATGATGCCCTGCCGCTACTCACGTGGTCCCTGCAGGTGACTAGGTGCCCGTGGGCACCGTGTTGGCTACCTCTGATCTACAAAATGCAATTAAGTTGGTCAGTAAAACTGTTGAAAATCTTTTCTTTGTACTTTTACCAGTTAAATAAAGGTTCACGTGAATTAACACATCACAGATTGCATTTTAGAGAATATCCCAACTTTTCAGGAAATGGGGATTGTATAGTCAATAATCAGTCACTGTGATTGATGCCCACTGAGGAAGTTATTAGGGACACCTGTACACCTTGTAATCCATGCAATTATCTAATCAGTTAATCATGTGGGAGAGGTGCATTGCATAAAACCATGCAGTCATAGGTCAAGAGCGTCTGTTAATGTTTACACCAGAAAGGGGGAAAAAATGGGGTGTCCGTAATTTTGACCGTGATGTGATTTTTGGTGCCAGACAGGCCTGGTTTGAGTGTTTCTATAACTTCTGATATTCTGGGATTTTTATATACAATAGTCTCTAGAGTTTACACAGAATGGTGTTGAAAGAAAAATATCCAGTGAGTGGAAATTTTGTGCAGGAAATGCCTTGTTGATGAGACAGGTCAGAGGAGAATGGCTAGACTGGTTCAAGCTGACAGAAAGGCTGCGGTATTTCAGAGAAGCACTCTGTACCACTTTATTGAACAGAAAAGCATCTCAGTATGCACAACATTCTGCAAACCTTTTGGTAGATGGGCTACATCAGCAGAAGTCTAGGTCAGGTTCCTTAACTGTCAACAAGGAACAGAACGAATGTCCACATTGAACAAAGGCTCACTAAAACTAGACAGGTGAAGACTGGATACAATGTAGTCTGTCTGATGAATCTCGATTTCTGCTGAGGCACACAGATGGTAGGATCAGAATTTGGTTCAAAGAGCATTAATCGGAATTGGTCTCGTCCGATGCGAGAGATGGACATCTGAAGTGGAGCTCCGCTAGCAGCGGTGTTATTTTTCATATTATTTGCTTATTATCCTGAGATATCCTGTATTTATTCAACCCAAGAGGGACTGCTACAGTATATGTAAGCATATATAAACATGGCCAACAAAAAAGGGCGTCCGAAAGAATCGAAAACTAAAGCTACATCCAAGCTAAGATCAGCAAGCCCTAGTTCAAGATACGGCCTTTCAGAGACAGACCTGGATAAGATGGGCGAAAGTACAGACTCCTCGGGACCACGGTACGCTGCATCGTCGCCGGCTGAGAGCGAAAAGGGGAGTGGAGGTACGATCGTGAGTACAGATCTCGATAGCTCGCCGATCGGAGAAGATCACCTGCAACTGGAAAAGGCCTTGCAGTCCACGGCTTCAATTACTCCACGCGAGCCGGGAGCAGCGGGGACACCAGCTACAGTAGAGCCTGCTGCTTCATCTACGGTACAAGAAAGCACAATTGAAATGTCTAGACTGCAGGTGATGTTCGCTGAGCTCATACAAGATATAAAGAAAAGCGAGAAGGCTAATGAGAAAGCAAGGGTAAAGGCAAATGAAAAACTGAGACAGGAGTTGAGACAGGAGTTGAAACAGGCAAATGAATGGCTGCGACAGGAATTGCAATTTGAGCTGCGACAAGTGCTGGGTAAAATTGAGGAGCACATTCAGGAAAACTCGATTAAACTGAGCACGCTTACTGATGAATTGGAGGGTCTCAAGGAGACATTCACAACTCGGATTGAAATTGCCGAAAATTTAGCTGCCAGTGCTGAGGAAAAAGCAGTAAATGTCAGCTCCGAATGCAAAAAACTTGGAGACAGACTGGCTGCTTTGGAAGATGGAAGCAGAAGGTATAATGTCAGAATTGAAGGTCTGCCTGAGAATCGAGAAAGTCTAAATAATAAATAAAATAATAAAATAATTGGGGACGACTTTAAAGCAGAATCTGAGATAGCAGCGGCTTACCACGTACGTGGATCAAACACTGTTAGACCCAGATCTTTTATAATTCGCTTTGAAAGATTATCATTTAAGCTAGAGGTGATGGCACTCCTCAGAGACAAGAAAGGTATTATATATGAAAATAACAACATTCGTATCTTCCCTGACTTCTCTCCAGCAACAGCTACTAAACGCGCAGCCTTCTACAACATTAAACAGCGGTTACGGCAAGCCAACGTCAAATACAGCCTCTTGTATCCGGCCAAACTGAAAGTGGAATTGCAGGGTCAATTCTATGTCTTCGCTAGCAAGGAAGAAGCAGAAAAGAAATTAAGAAAGCTGATCCTGGGACTATTCGAATACATAATAGTAAGTCATGGCCATTAATGATATAGCAAGGATTAAAAATCTACTGTCTAATCTATTTGTTTAAAATAAAGGTTTTTATCACTATATTTTCTCATTATTACTTAGTATTACTAGGGCGCTATCTGTTTATGTTTTATTGTGCTTAATTACTTTTCCTTTTTTTCGCCTTATTTTTCCTTTTTTATTTTATTTTTTTATTAGCTAATTATCTCATCTCTACCCTAAACGAGACTGTTCAACATCATACCCTTGGTTTATTGTTATTGCTATTATTGCATTAAGCATACACACAGGTATATATAAATATATGTGTATATATATATATATATATATATATATATATATATATATATATATATGTATGTGTCTATATGTGTGTGTATAGCGTTGATCACTGAGTGCAAGGGAAAAATAATAAAATGTAGTCTATAAGTTATTAAACAGTAAAACAATGTTTTAAGAAGTAAAGGTACATTGAGCACTACTGGAGTGGTTGCGGGTAAACTACATTTTAAAGACGGTATAACAGAAGAGGTAAGTAGTACTAACAGCAGCTAAAATGTATATGGATCATCTCTCGGTAGTAGATCCCTTTTGAAAGGCGCTACACGACGGCTGTGGTATAGAAATTACATTTTCTATGTGAAAGTCCAAATTTCTGCCTCTGGTAATGTGTCTTACCAGCAATTAAAGAAAATTAGTTTTGTGTCCTCTGCAGTGTTAAGAGAGAAAGGCTTTGGTTTGGGATAAAAGGAAAAAAGGTGTAAAGAAAGGAAAGTTGCATTTTTCTTTTATATAGTATAGAGAGATGTGTTCGCTGACGATATGAGCGCCTTTTGGGGACAGTCGCGGTGGGTCTTGTGCAGACTGGTGAGACGTCCCAGCTATTAATCAGCTGTGATGGCACTGTCAGTCCTTTACTCCTGTGCGTGTCTTCATAATCCGAGCTGACGACCTCATAATTGTATACGTGCAAAATAAAGTGCGAAGCGCCTTAATATTATTTTGCCGCAGAAGCGCATTCAGCGTCTGAAAGGCCGGCACAGCTATGCGCGCGCGCCGGCTGCTCGACTTTTGCTGGGCAGGAGACGCCAGTTTTTGCAGACACGTTCACATGATCAAAAGTCTCCGCGCTCTTTGGAGGTCATTCATATACAAAATACCCGCGCCTCGCAGCGGAGAAGTAATGGGTTAAAGAAGTAATGAAAAAGAAAAGGAAACATTTTAATAATAACGTAACATGATTGTCATGAGTGTTGCTGTCATATATATGCCTGCCTAAATAAGTCACCCTTGCTTCGCTCTTACTTTTTTACCGTTCAATCATGGCTAGTGGCGGAAAAATTATAAAATGGAAGGAGGATTACACTGAGTATGGCTTTACCAAAACAATTATTGATGGCGAATCGATTATTCATAAAGCTTGAATTGGTGATCTGTTTTTGTGTGTTAACCTCATATTTTTTCATACTTCTTCTCAAACCAAGGTGGTGCGAGGCTAAAATGAATTGGGATGCGCTGATCAATGTAATCGGTGTACCAGGAAATCATGCATTGACAAAAGTTCCCCTTTGATTGTAATGCAAAGTGTGATTAAATGCATTATTTTTTAACGCGTTATGGAGCACATGCATCGAAGCTTCTCAGCTGTGCTTGTGCTAAGAAAATTAAACATTTTAAAAATAATGTAACACGATTGTCAATGTAACCTTTTGTAAGTAGTGCCTGGAGGATTCAGTGTGTATTAACTTGTGGATTTCTCTGTATTTGGTGGCAGTGTGACGAAGTTGCTTCGGAAGACGGCGTTAGCCGCGGAGCTCACCTCAGAGCGAAATGAGGTAAATGGGAGGGGATATGATGACGTGACTCCTCCACCCGCCTTAACTGTCAATCCCCCACAAACACAGTCTCTTGGAATTTGCATAAGCACACGCCTTCACCTGCAATTTTAACTTAGTTACAAAGTGATCAAAACTCTCGTTTATATCCTGCGTCCTCTCATTAAACTTGTATCCCGCATTACCCGTGGGCACGAAAAGCACCAGCGGCAGCCTGTCTATTAAGTTAATTTAAAGTTTAGGTTTATACCTCGCTTTGTTTCCGAAGTAGCTGTACTGATGAATATGGTAGTATGTCACTCGCTCGCTTCTTAATGTTTCGCTGCCTTCTCAGTTATATAATGCATGTTTTGTTCAGCGTATTTTGGAGCTCTTCCTGGTTTTCTACATAGTGCGTTGACAGTCAGTTCACGTGATTACGTGGGCGGCGTAATGATGTCACACGAAACTCCGCCCCCACGGCGGTCAAGCTCAACTCCATTACAGTAAATGGAGAAAAATACCTTCCAGTTATGACCATTACGCGTAGAATTTCGAAATGAAACCTGCCCAACTTTTGTAAGGAAGCTGTAAGGAATAAGCCTGCCAAATTTCAGCCTTCTACCTACACGGGAAGTTGGAGAATTAGTGATGAGTCAGTCAGTCAGTCAGTCAGTCAGTCAGTCAGTGAGTGAGTGAGTGAGTCAGTGAGGGCTTTGCCTTTTATTAGTATAGATTCTGGATACATGTTTAACACCATCCCACGAGTTTATTATCTGGGTGTATTATCCTAATGCACTAAGATTGCTGAAGACTATATATATATTTTAAGTGCAACATTTTTTTTTTTTTTTAGACTATATTGGTAATAGATATCTCTATCTTTTAACCCTAAAACGCTGCTGCGTGGGGGCTTGTTTTGCTTTGGACGTGCTCTGTCTCTGGGTATGTCAGAGGACTGGGACTGTGTGAAGTGGGTTCTAGCCTCACTTGGGGAGGCAAAAAGGGAGGGTGTGGGGTTAAGGGGGGGAGAGAAGGAGAGCAGGCTTGATCTATACCTAATCTATCCTCTTAATCTTTATAATTATAACTACCAACGTAATAATAAGCTGCATGGCAACAACTCTAGGGGAAATAGGAAATTAAGATCGAAGCTGTCTCACTTCCAGTTAAGACTATAAAATAACATCAAAAACTCAGAATCAATGTCTCCATGATGGGACAGTTAACTTTGTGAGCTGGAATGTTAAAGGCCTGAATCATGAATTAAAGAGAAAGAAAGTACTCTCTGACCTAACAGGTCTAAACGCTAAAATAGTATTTTTACAGGAGACCCACTTACTAAGCAAGGATTAGTTCCGGCTGCAAAAAGACTGGAGTGGCCAAATGTTCTATTCTAGTTATACAAAGAAAACTAGAGGTGTGAGAATTCTCATACATAGAACAGTACCATTTGTAGCATCAGATGTAGTATTGGATCCTGAAGGGAGATATGTAATGGTCATGGGAGACTTATCTAACTGTAAAATGATCATAATAAATGTTTATGCACCTAATGTTGATGATAAGGAATTTATGCAAAATTTATTTGCATCCATTCCCAATCTGAACACTCATAAAGTTATAATGGCTGGGGATTTTAATTGTGTTTTAAATCCACTTTTAGATAGGACCTCTTCCACAGGGGGAACGGCATCTAACACCGCAAAGATAATTACAAAGTTTATAACTGATCACAACTTATCAGAGCCCTGGAGGTTTTTAAACCCAAATTCAAGAACATATTCTTTCTACTCACCAGTACATCATTGCTACTCATGGATTGATTACTTCTTTATAGACAATAACTTCTTGCCTATGATTAAATCTTGCAAATATGATGCTATTGTTATTTCTGACCATGCACCTTTGGTCTTGGAGCTAAAATTACTAAGCTCCATACACTCACCCCGCAGATGGCGCCTCAACCCGCTTCTATTAGCTGACGAGAATTATACGGAATTTATATCCAAACAAATCAAATTCTTTCTAGAGACAAATACATCCTCCGAGATCTCTGCAGGAATACTCTGGGAAACTCTCAAGGCCTTCTTAAGAGGACAGATTATCTCATATCTTTCCCACAGAAATAAATCCGAAGCCAAAAAAGTAGCAGAGATAAAAAGCAAAATTACTAGAATAGATGAAGAACACGCCAGACTACCAAGTGAGACTCTACATAGGAAAAGGCAGGCTCTACATTCAGAATTAAACCTCTTGACAACTAAAGAAACTGAACATCTAATCTATGAATCCAGACATCATTACTATGAACATAGAGAGAAAGCTAACAAGCTTTTATGTCAAAAAAAAACTTCACAAGCAAGAAGTGCACAACACAATCTCAGTAATCACCAACGCAAATGGAGATAAAATCGTTGACCACAAAAATATAATGCACACTTTCAGAGACTACTATAAATCCCTATATACTACTGAGTTTAAAGAAGACAATACACAATCTAATGCATTATATTTTTTTTTTATTTATTTTTTTTTATTAATTTTATTACAATCCATACAAAGCAATCAAGTTTTTACAAAGAGAAAAATTAAGAACAGATCGATCCCCACCCCTGAGAGAGAGAGCAAGCCAAACGGCGTTAAATTTAAGGCTTGGAGACATACCTAAATTAATAAATTCTCTGTGCCTTTTGAACTTATTTTAAAATATTACTGATTAGATCCTGCCATATTTTGAAAAAAGTCTGTACGGATCCTTTAACTGAGTATTTGATTTTTTCCAACTTCAAATAATATAACACATCGGTTTCCCACTGACTTAAAAGAGGAGAGTTTGGGTTCTTCCAGTTTATGAGAATAAGTCTACGTGCCAAAAGTGTAGTGAATGCAATCACAATTTGTTTGTCTTCCTCCGCTTTAAACCCATCTGGAAGAACCCCAAACACAGCTGTTAATGGGTTTAGAGGGATTGTAAGTCCAAGGCTATCTGAAAGGTAATTAAAAATGTTTGTCCAGAATAATGTTAATTTGGTGCAGGACCAGAACATGTGACCTAGTGAGGCTGGGACTTGGTTACAACGTTCGCAGGTTGGATCATGCCCTGGAAACATTTTGGAGAGTTTTAGTCGAGACAGATGTGCTCGATATATAATTTTGAGTTGTATAATTGTATGCTTTGCGCATATGGAGCTCGAGTGAATTCTCTGCATTGCTACTTTCCACTCCTTTTCTGATATATTAATTGAAAGATCTTTTTCCCAGTGTCCTCTTGGATCTTTAAAAGGGAGGGATTGTAAAATGATTTTATATATTGTAGAGATGGAGTCTAAATCCTTGAGATTGAGCAATATTTTTTCCAGCATGGATGAGGGTGCAAGATGAGGAAAATCTGGAAGGTTCTGTTTAACAAAGTTCCTGACTTGAAGATAGTGAAAGAAATGTGTAGCTGGAATGTTAAATTTGGAATGTAATTGTTCATAGGATGCAAAGACATTGTCTATATAAAGATCTCTAAGCAAGTTAATTCCAAATTTTTTCCAGATATTAAAAACTGCATATGTTTGCGACTGTTGAAAGAGGTGGTTCTCTTGCAGAGGTGCCACAGATAGAAGCTTCTCCGTCTTAAAATGCTTTCTACATTGGTTCCAGATTCTAAGTGAGTGGAGCACAATTGGGTTATTTGTATATTGTCGATAACGTGTGTTTATTGGAGTACAGAGCAAGGAATACAAAGAAGTACTGCAGGATTTTACTTCTATTGCTGACCAAGCTTGTGTATGTTCTTCTATTTGTGTCCAGGCTCTTATTGCCTGTATATTTGCTGCCCAGTAATAAAACTGGAAATTAGGTAGAGCCATGCCGCCTTCTGCCTTTTGTCTTTGTAGGGTCGCTCTTTTGATGTGTGGATGTTTTGAATTCCAAATAAATGAGGTTATTGTTGAATCTAATTGCCTAAAGAATGATTTATTAATGTATATTGGAATGTTTTGAAAAAAAAAAAGGAGCTTAGGAAGAATATTCATCTTAACAGTGTTAATTCTTCCAGCTAGTGTGAGATGAAGGGTTGACCATCTATGCAAGTCTTGTTTAATTTTTTCCATGCAGACGGCGAAATTTTGTTGATATAGAGCTTTATGTTTACTTGTGATGTTTACCCCTAGGTATTTAAACTGTACTGCAATGATAAAAGGTAGGGTGTCTAATCTAATATTATATGCTTGAGAATTCACTGGAAAGAGTACACTTTTATTCAGATTAATTCTGATTAAACTTGTAATAACTTTTGAAATTCTGTTAGTGCTGCTAAGACTGCAGGTACAGAATTTTCTGGGTCCGATATATACAGTACCATATCATCTGCATATAATGAAATTTTCTGTTCCAGTCCTTCTCTGCTAATCCCCTTTATCTGATCAGTATTTCTACAATGTATTGCCAGTGGTTCGATGGCAATTGCAAACAGCAGCGGTGACAAGGGGCATCCTTGTCTAGTACCACGTTCTACTTTAAAGTAGTCTGAGCAAATGTTGTTGATGCAAACTGAAGCTTCTGGGTTAGTATACTGTAATTTAATCCATGCACAAATGTTCGGGCCAAACCCAAACTTCTCCAATGTAGTAAAAAGGTATTTCCATTCAATCATGTCAAATGCTTTTTCTGCATCCAGTGATAATAATATTTCTGGGGTGTTTGATTTAGTTGGTGAGTATATTACGTTAAACAGGCATCGAAGATTTGAAGATAAGTGTCGGCCCCTAATAAATCCAGTTTGGTCTTGTGATATTACCGAGGGGAGTACTTTCTCTACCCTTCTAGCTATGATTTTAGAGAGTATTTTAACGTCGTTATTCAGAAGTGAAATTGGTGTGTATGATGCACATTGTAATAAGTCCTTATTTTGTTTTGGAAAAACGGTGATTAGTGCTTGGCGAAGGGTTTGAGGAAGAGATTGGTTATCTCTGGCTTCTGTAAATGTTGCTAATAGGAGGGGAGCTAGCTGAGCGGAGAATTTCTTGTAAAATTCTGCAGGGTAGCCATCAGGGCCTGCTGTTTTCCCGCCTTGGAATGACTTTATAGCATCTAGTAATTCTGATAACGCCAGAGGTTTATCAAGTTCCTCCGCACTAAAAGTGTCTATTTGTGGTATCTATAATGCATTAGACCCTACCTTTTATCATTGCAGAACAGTTTAAATACCTAGGGGTAAACATCACAAGTAAACATAAAGCTCTATATCAACAAAATTTCGCCGTTTGCATGGAAAAAATTAAACAAGACTTGCATAGATGGTCAACCCTTCATCTCACACTAGCTGGAAGAATTAACACTGTTAAGATGAATATTCTTCCTAAGCTCCTTTTTTTATTTCAAAACATCCCAATATACATTAATAAATCATTTTTTAGGCAATTAGATTCGACAATAACCTCATTTATTTGGAATTCAAAACATCCACGCATCAAAAGAGCGACCCTACAAAGACAAAAGGCAGAAGGCGGCATGGCTCTACCTAACTTCCAGTTTTATTACTGGGCAGCAAATATACAGGCGATAAGAACCTGGACACAAATAGAAGAACATACACAGGCTTGGTCCGCAATAGAATTAAATTCCTGCAGTACTTCTTTGTATTCCTTGCTCTGTGCTCCAATAAACACACGTTATCGGCAATACACTAATAATCCAATTGTGCTCCACTCACTTAGAATCTGGAACCAATGTAGAAAGTATTTTAAGACGGAGAAGCTTCTATCTGTGGCACCCCTGCAAGAGAACCACCTCTTTCAACCCTCACAAACATATGCAGTTTTTAATATTTGGAAAAAATTTGGAATTAACTTGCTTAGAGATCTTTATATAGACAACGTCTTTGCATCCTATGAGCAATTACATTCCAAATTTAACATTCCAGCTACACATTTCTTTCACTATCTTCAAATCAGAAACTTTGTTAAACAAAACCTTCCAGATTTTCCTCATCTTGCACCCTCATCCATGCTGGAAAAAATATTGCTCAATCTCAAGGACTTAGACACCATCTCTACAATATATACAATCATTTTACAATCCCTCCCTTTCAAAGATCCAAGAGGACACTGGGAAAAAGATCTCTCAATCAATATATCAGAAAAGGAGTGGAAAGTAGCAATGCAGAGAATTCACTCGAGCTCCATATGCACAAAGCATACAATTATACAACTCAAAATTATATATCAAGCACATCTGTCTCGACTAAAACTCTCCAAAATGTTTCCAGGGCATGATCCAACCTGCGAACGCTGCAACCAAGTCCCAGCCTCACTGGGTCACATGTTCTGGGCCTGCACCAAATTAACATTATGCTGGACAAAAATTTTTAATTACCTTTCAGACAGCCTTGGACTCACAATCCCTCTTAACCCATTAACAGCTGTGTTTGGGGTTCTTCCAGATGGGCTTAAAGTGGAGAAGGACAAACAAACTGTGATTGCATTCACTACACTTTTGGCACGTAGACTTATTCTCATAAACTGGAAGAACCCAAACTCTCCTCTTTTAAGTCAGTGGGAAACTGATGTGTTATACTATTTGAAATTGGAAAAAATCAAATACTCAGTTAGAGGATCCGTACAGACTTTTTTCAAAACATGGCAGGATCTAATCAGTAATATTTTAAAATAAGCTCATAAGGCACAGAGAATTTATTAATTTAGGTATGTTTACAAGCCTTAAATTTCACGCCGTTTGGCTTGCGCTCTCTCTCTCAGGGGTGGGGATCGATCCGTTTTTAACTTATTTTTTCTTTTTGTAAAAACTTGATTGCTCTGTATGGATTGCAATAAAATTAATAAAGTATTAAAAAAAACAAAAAAAAACAAAGAGCATTAATCCATGCACCCAACATGCCTTGCGTCGACAGTCCACACTGTCTATAATGATGTGCAATAATGATGTGGGGAATCTTTTCTTGGCACATTTAGGGCATACTAATACCAATCAGTCATCACCTGAATGCAACAGCCTATTTGAGGATTGTTGCTGTGCATGTGCATCCCTACAGTTACACAGTTTAATCTTCTTCTAACTGCTTCTTCCAACATGATAATGCACCATGTCACAAAGCAAAAGTCATTTGATGGTTTCATTAACATGACATTGAGTTCAGTGTTCTTAGAGGCCTTCCCAGACATTTAATCTGAATCCAACAGAACACCTTTGGGATGTAGCAGAACTGGAGATTCCCAGCATGCAATGATGTCAGTGTGGACCAGAAATTTCAAAGGAATGTTTCCAACATCTTGTGGAATCCATGCCATGAAGAACTGAGACTGTTTGTAGAGAAATGGGAAGCCCAACCCAGAATTAGTATAGTGGTCCTAATAATTTATTCATTGAGTGTATTCTTTAAATGTTTATTTAGACTTGTATGTCATTTCTATTGGGGGTCATTCTTGATCAGAGAGGAGCATTACAAGATATAGAATATTGTTTAAGAAGACATGGTACAAGCAGTAGTGTAAAATGAAAAGATGAGAACAGAGAAATTCAAGATGTATGATGCTCAGCTATGCTCCTTGTGACCCTGACTATAAAAGAGCATCCTCTCTGGCTTTGCCTGTCCCAACAATAAAAGAAGGAGTCTGGCTGGAGTTCTTCCTTCTAGCTTTGTTTTGTAGTGCGTTTCGCTGATGTGTGCTGTGGCCAACGTCCTTCTCACAAGAGGAACAGGAGTGCAACAGAAAGTCATACACTGCCAAAGAATCGGAGGTGCAGGTTTCCTCTGCCACATAATTGGGCTTCATGTCTACTGAGTACGTGGCATGTCTGTCAGGAAAAGAGCCATAGTGTCATATCAGATGTCAGGGAAGGAAGAACACTGCAGCAACCTTGGTGGAGTGGCATGGGGTGTTGCATTTCATGAGAGGTGCATGCACCACCTTGAGTCAAGGACAGTAGGTCCAGGTGTTACTAGTCAATGATACTGTATAATACACAAAGCACAAAATGACAGTGCTCCTAAAACAAACATCATATAACATAGTGGCATTATCACCTAACAAAATATAATCATAAAAGTAACCAACCCCACAAAAACAATTATAATAATTTAAAAAGTTATGCAATATTACCCAGGACAATATTTACCTAAATCCTGACAGACAGAGCCCCACAGTGATCTGGTGCCCTATCCAGGATTGGCTCCTGCTTTGCTCCTGATGTTTCCACATATATTTGTGTATGCAAGCTTTCTTCAAACATTTTCCAAATTTGATTTGTTTTCAAGAAATTTCTGCTGGGCATCTGGCAGAGACTGTGCAACACTGCAGCCCTTAGTCTGGAGGGTTGACGCCCTGTTGCTGATGATCATGATGTTTGTGGGTGATTTGCTACCTAGTCATGAACATGCAGAAACAGCGAATGATTTTCAGAAAAATAAAACAGAGAAGTACTTTGTGATGTTTTTCTTTTTTTAGCAGAAAGTGTTGAAAGAAGGTGAAATTCACATCTAGTTTTTATGCACATTATAGGGAAAAAGATTTAGTGTACTCGTATGTGAGTGGAGAGTTATGTTACGAAAATGGCCATAACTCCTTCAAGTATGACAGGTGAGTTCTCTGGTGGTATCACCAAAGATGAGACGTGTGAAGAAGTTGTAGATCATCCTCGCCAGTAGAAGAAGAATAACACAAGAAACTGATTTGAAAAAGGAGAAGTTGTCAATTTTTAGGTGATTAGGAGATGCGCTTCAAAACCATGCTTTCTGAAGGCAACCAAGAGCTTATAAAATACTGTCCAATGTCCAAGCATAGATAGATAGATAGATAGATAGTACAACCATGAAAGCACACTATTATATCTCAACATCAAAATTTCAACACAGAAAGCAGAAATGTGCATGCATACTCATCAATTTCAAATTTCTGTTCAAAGGGCAAAATGCTAAGTTGTAATGTAGAGGCATAATTGATTTGTGATAGAAGGATACACCACAAAATAGCATAATATAAAAGTTCACTTACTCCCTAAATTGCGTCACAACAAATCAATTAATGGGTTGCTTTAAAGGGTCCTAGTCTTCAGGTCCCATGGTAATTAAAGAAAGTTCTGGCTGCACATTCTGCTCCCATGAGCAAAGGTATGGGTAGAATACTGTAGAGCCCAAGGGCCTGCCCAAATCACCCAGAAACAGGCTAGTGGCACTCAGTACAAAGAACATTTCACATACTCCTTCTTCTTCTTCTTTTGGCTGCTCCCTTTAGGGGTCACCACAGTGGATCATCTTCTTCCATATCTTCCTATCCTCTGTATCTTGTTCTGTTACACCCATCACCTGCATGTCCTCTCTCACCACATCCATAAACCTTCTCTCAGGCCTTCCTTTTTTTCTCTTCCCTGGCAGCTCTATCCTTAACATCCTTCTCCCAATATACCCAGCATATCTCCTCTGCACATGTCCAAACCAACGCAATCTCGCCTCTCTGACTTTGTCTCCAAAGAAATATTTTTCTAGATATGAAATTACATTGAGCATATCACGGATAGATGCAAAAGGTTTATTATGATGACTAGCAACACGAGCTTGAGATAAACATTTTAATAATATGCTAAATTGTTGAGGTGCACTCACTGCTTATTTAATTTTTGCAAAATAGCACCATCTGCTGAGAGATGACGGGCAGTGCCCCACTTGCCCTGAATGCAGAGATGCCACAGATATGACGACTGCCTTCGCACACAAGTTCAGCACAATTCACTATTTTTTTCTAGATTAAGCGCATCTTCCATCTTTCTAAAAACAAAATTTGGCCTGAAAGCATAAAACACAGCTCAGAGAGTTTGGTTGCTCTCCATTAAACAAGACACATTTTTTCTAATGTAAATGATTTTCATTCATATTTGGAGAAATAACATGTTTTACCAGATATTTTGTGCACAATGTGGGCATCTTGTCATCCTGAATTTCTCAAGGCTTACTGAAAATTATGTTCCTGCATGAGAGTGTAAAATCTCACACTCACAACTTTTACTCTGAAGGACATGGGATCCAAGTTCAGATGACTTCATTCAGCATACAGGTGCCGGTCATAAAATTAGAATATCATGACAAAGTTGATTTATTTCAGTAGTTCCATTCAAAAAGTGAAACTTGTATATTAGATTCATTCATTACACACAGACTGATGTATTTCATCATTTTATTTCTTTTAATTTTGATGATTATAACTGACAACTAATGAAAGTCCCAAATTCAGTATCTCGGAAAATTAGAATATCAATTAAGACCAATGCAAAAAAAGGATTTTTAGAAATGTTGGCCAACTGAAAGGTATGAACATGAAAAGTATGAGCATGTACAGCACCCAATATTTAGTTGGGGCTCCTTAGGCCTGGATTACTACAGCAATGTGGCGTGGCATGGAGTCGATCAGTCTGTGGCACTGCTCAGGTGTTATGAGAGCCCATGTTGCTCTGATAGTGGCCTTCAGCTCTTCTGAATTGTTGGGTCTGGCATATTGCATCTTCCTCTTCACAATACCCCATAGATTTTCTATGGGGTTAAGGTCAGGCGAGTTTACTGGCCAATCAAGAACAGGGATACCATGGTCCTTAAACCAGGTACTGGTAGCTTTGGCACTTTGTGCAGGTGCCAGGTCCTGTTGGAAAATGAAATCTGCAGCTCCACAAAGTTCGTCAACAGCAGGAAGCATGAAATGCTCTAGAACTTCCTGGAAGACGGCTGCGTTGACCTTGGACCTCAGAAAACACAATGGACCAACACCAGCAGATGACATGGCACCCCAAACCATCACTGACTGTGGAAACTTTACACTGGATCTCAAGCAACGTGGATTCTGTGCCTCTCCTCTCTTCCTCCAGACTCTGGGACCTTGATTTCCAAAGGAAATGCAAAATTTACTTTCATCAGAGAACATAACTTTGGACCACTCAGCAGCAGTTTTGTCTTTAGCCCAGGCGAGACGCTTCTGACGCTGTCTCTTGTTCAAGAGTGGCTTGACACAAGGAATGCGACAGCTGAAACCCATGTCTTGCATATGTCTGTGCGTGGTGGTTCTTGAAGCACTGACTCCAGCTGCAGTCCACTCTTTGTGAATCTCCCCCACAGTTTTGAGTGGGTTTTGTTTCACAATCCTCTCCAGGGTGCAGTTATCCCTATTGCTTGTACACTTTTTTCTACCACATCTTGTCCTTCCCTTCACCTCTCTATTAATGTGCTTGGACACAGAGCTCTGTGAACAGCCAGCCTCTTCAGCAATGACCTTTTGTGTCTTGCCCTCCTTGTGCAAGGTGTCAATGGTCGTCTTTTGGACAACTGTCAAGTCAGCAGTCTTCCCCATGATTGTGTAGCCTACAGAACTAGACTGAGAGACCATTTAAAGGCTTTTGCAGGTGTTTTGAGTTAATTAGCTGATTAGAGTGTGGCACCAGGTTTCTTCAATATTGAACCTTTTCACAATATTCTAATTTTGCGAGATACTGAATTTGGGACTTTCATTAGTTGTCAGTTATAATCATCAAAATTAAAAGAAATAAACATTTGAAATACATCAGTCTGTGTGTAATGAATGAATCTAATACGCTCGTATACAAGTTTCACTTTTTGAATGGAATTACTGAAATAAATCAACTTTGTCATGATATTCTAATTTTATGACCGGCACCTGTATATATATAGTGAAATGAGGATGAGCATTATGCTAGATAGATAGATAGATAGGTAGATAGATAGAACATTATTTGTCCATAGGGGGAAATTTGGCTTTTTGCAGTAGCCCTTTAAATAAATAAATACATAAATAGGTGGATAATTAAGTAAATAAATAAATATACACGCACACTTTGACCTGAGCACACATCAGAATGACTATAAAGCAAAAAAATGAAAAAGAAAGAAAACTTCTGACTTGTCTGTCACAGTTGCAGTGAGGCACTATGCAGACATATTGCTGTTGGTATAAAGAAGCTCCCCAGTAGCATTTCTTGTCAACAGCCAGCAGCCATACCACATGCACATCAGAACAAGTTATCTACCTGAAGCTAAGCATGTTCGGGCCCGGCAAGTACTTGGATGGGAGACCAACCAGGAAAACGCTTGGTTTGCTACTGTACGAGGTGTTGGTGAGGTCAGTAGGGAGGGCCTACTCTGTGGTCTATCTGTGGATCCCAATAACAGTGCAGTGACAGTGACACTGTGCTGTAAAAATGGCACCTTCCTTCGGATGAGATGTGAATCCAAGGTGTTGACTCACTGTGGTCATTAAAGGTCTCTGGACATCCTTCAAAAAGAGTCTGATGTATCCCAATGTCTTGGCTGAATTGTCCACTACGGCCTGGTCATTCTGACCCCCTAATTATCCCCTGTCTTTGTTTGGCTATCTCTCTCCCACCCCTTTACCACCTAACAGCTAATGTGTGGTGAACATTCTGGTGCAAAATGCCTGCTGTCACATCATCCAGGTGGATGCTGCACATTAGTGGTGGTAGAAATGGCTTCCCCCACTCACTGTGTAAAGCACTTTGAGCACCTTGAAAAGTGCTACCTACAGTAAGTGTAATGTATTAATAATAATAATAATAATTCAGCTGAAAGTTCTCAGTGTTAGTTTGTCAGAGAGATAATGCGAAGCATTGTTCATAATGGCACTCCGTTTTGTTAAAACTCTTTCCTTCGCTGCTACCTCCAGGAGGTCAAGAGTGCATCCTATAACTGAGCTTAATGTTTTAATTAGCCTGTTATTTCTGTGGGCCTCTCTTAAAATGATGTGACCAGCCCATCACACCACAGCATAGAAAATCACACTGGCCGTCATAATACTATAAATGAATATGAAGTTAACCTGATAATTATCCACACTTTTCTGATAATTCTGTTTGGCCTTCCCCATGCACATGTAGAAACATGGTATGTCTTTGGTCACAGTGACAAAGTTTTGACCTTGATCAGTCAGATTCTCTTGTTGTTTTCTAGAAGTAAACATGGCCGTTCTGCTTTCTTTTTGCACTAATAAAAAGCAGCAAGCAGTGATCTGCCTTTTATGGACTGAGTGTGTACCAGGAGCTGAAATCCTCTTTGGTTTTTTGGACTTGCTCAATGTTGTCTTCAGTGGTGTATGTTGATAGGCATCCAGCTTTTTCTCTGTGCTTAACAGTAGTCTGACCATTTTTAAACTCCTCAATCCATTTGTAAACACCCCACCATGGTAAGACACTATCTCCATATTGTACAGAAAGTGTTCTAGAGATTATTGACTTGCTCTTATATTTTCCAGCCAATCATTACAGAATAGTAATGTCTGCAATAAAAATTATATTTAGAAATTTAGCACATGCAAGAGCTAGAGTTGGAGGCCATGCTTTTTAAGCTTTCCTGAGGTGGAGTCGGAGTCCAAAGCTTTTTCTAGTGACTCCATAACCTTGGATGAATCCAGGCCTGGATGTATACCAGTCCTTCACAGGGCATACCCATTTATACATCTGCACCTACTCACACCAGGATAATTCTGGGTCATCAATTAACCAATGCACATGCCTCTGGGTTTTGGGTGGAAAACTAGAATTAAGAATGAAAATCCGCTTGGACAGGGAGAGGACGTGTCTACTCAACACAGACATCAACAATCCCTAGAGCTGTGAGACAATGGCATTCACCATCATACCACCATTGTGTAATATTACAGTAAAACAATTAAATGCAGCTCATAATTCTCTGAGAATAGTAGCTATTGTTAATCAATAAGTCATCTAATACACAGCAATGCTTCACATTCACTAATTCATTTTTTTATCCTGTTACAGGCTCCACACTGAAACTGGATAGAAACATATGAGCGTGTCTGTTTACACAGTCCCAGTAGAAATAATGTAGTTTTAATTACAAATGATTCACAGAAATGCCACTACAGCAATTTGTGTGCAGGCTAAAAATAGACTAGAACTGATTTATGAATCCTGCCTTTTTGCTGATAGAAGCGTTCCTGGGTGTAAATAATTGCGGGAGACAAAAGAATGACAGGGGCATGAATATTCTGAGTATTCACTTTATGATATTGTAGTGAAAAAAGCGAAGGAATTCCAGCATCACATACTGCACATGTTAGGCTGCTGTCAAGCTGCATTCTTTCATGAATTATGAAATACGAAGCACCATTGTACTGCCCTGATCGTGTGACTTCATTTAGGCACAATTTGTTAGGCTTTGATTTGTTTGCCACTCTTGGAAAGTAGAAATAGCTGTCCTTTTGACCGTACAGTAAACTTCTTCACCTTCAAACTCCAATATAACTTTCCAGGAGATGAAGCCAACACTAGATCTCACAATAAATCCAACATTTTATCATTTGCTATAGGAAATATCATTGTTAACATTGTCTGGTTTTAGTGGCTGATGCATGTGTTTGGTTTGAAAGGCATTAATAAGAGGAAAATAATAATAATAATACCATCAATGATTTTGAGTGTAGTGAAAATTATTAGTCTCCAGTGACATCACCCAAAGAGGAAGTCAGTTCAATTCTTCTGTAGCGCTCTTAACTAAAGACAAGCTTAGAGCGCATACACAGATTTACAAATGTAATGTAGCAACATCCATCCATTCTAACTTGTTTAATCTCTCCAGGGTTGCTAGACAGAAGTGCTTCTCCCAGCAGTAATTCTGGACAGGATGAGAGTTTGATAAGACAACAGAACAGTCCAAGCCAAGGGACTTTCACTTAAATAATGGACACCTATTTAAATTAACAGCTATAGAGAAAAAAAGAGTGTGCATTGTGGTTAAAATGTAACAGAAACCTTGTGAGCACATGAGGATAGCTTTGGAACAGTACCTCATTTGAGACACACGTCAGTGTCATTAACTCATGGCTCAATGTGCACAGCACACTGACAGAACAGCTTTATAAAATTCAGAGGTAATCTCAGCTATACTGTAAGTGGTGAGGAAAAATGAGTAACAGCCTCATTATGGTCACTCTAATAAAGCCTATGTGTATGCATCTTTAATTAGCTAATAAAGAATGCAGGTAATCTGAGGATAATTAGGGCTAATCAGGGAGCTCATCTGTGTGCACTGCTAAAAAGGCAAACCTGGAAGAGCATGTGACTTTACGGATGGATGGGAGGCACCATATGAGCAGAGATATCCTTAGGCGAAAGACATAGAAACAGTTAAAGTTAGAAGTTTACATACAAATAGGGTGAATTCTGTAAAACTCACTTTATATTGTTGGAAAAAAATGACTTCTGTACTGCACAAAGTAGATGACTTAAACAATATGCGAAATATATAGTTAGTTAGTATAAAATCTGTGGAGGGGTTACATAAAGAATTCACCCTAAGTGTAGGTAAACTTCTCACTTCAACGATAGACAGACAGAGTAGGCCCTCCCTACTGGCCTCACCAACACCTCATACAGCAGCTACCCAAGCTTTTTCCTGGTTGGTCTCCCATCTAAGTACTGTACTTGCCGGGCCCGAACATGCTTAGCTTCAGGTAGATAACTTGTTCTGATGTGCATGTGGTATGGCTGCTGGCTGTTGACAAGAAATGCTACCGGGGGGCTTCTTTATACCAACAGCACTATGCCTGTATAGTGCCTCACTGCAACTGTGACAGGCAAGTCAGAAGTTTTCTTTTTCATTTCTTTGCTTTATAGTCATTCTGATGTGTGCTCAGGTCAAAGTGTTCGTGTATATTTATTTATTTATTTACTTAATTATCCACCTATTTATGTATTTATTTATTTAAAGGATTTCTGTAAAAAGCCAAATTCCCCCCTGTGGACAAATAATGTTCTATCTATCTATCTATCTATCTATCTATCTATCTATCTATCTATCTATCTATCTATCTATCTATTCAGTGAGGTGTAGTAGTTAAGGTTTTACACTCCAAACCCTGAGGTTGTGGGTTTAAATCCCACCACTGACATTGTGCGACCATGAGCAAGTCACTTAACACGCCTGTGCTCCAATTGGAAAACCCAAAGAAATGTAACCAATTGAATCATAAATGTTGTAAGTTGTCTCGGAAAAAGGTGTCAGCCTCAGGTACGTTTTGTTAAGAAAAGCCACCTTGGACGTTACTCTTCATGACCTTTCTTCAAAGACTATAGATTATATAGTGCCTTTCAAATATCTATCTATCTATCTATCTATCTATCTATCTATCTATCTATCTATCTATCTAT
>JANRMT010062814.1:28781463-28791536 GCA_026402145.1 Polypterus bichir lapradei | reverse complement strand
TATCTATCTATCTATCTATCTATCTATCTATCTATCTATCTATCTATGTAATAGACAGATCAATTCCCATTTTAGTCTGTATCTGATTTTTTGTTTTTGAACGTTCATATTCATATTACATACAGCCCAAATCCATTAAGGATGTGTACAAATATCTATACTTCAAGTGCAAAATTACAAAAAAGAAAATTCATCACAAAGTTGCAATCAAATAAGACCACTGGGAATGCCAACAGCATGCTAGACCGCTGTGCTACATCATATTGTTCCCAGTGCAGAATGTCTGAGTTTTCACCAGCTCATGGTGGCAGAAAACAAGCAAAAAACAAAATAAAAAAAAAAAAATCAAAGCCATTTCTTTCTTTGAGTAGAGTTATCACCATCCTGTCTTTGGTTTTAAACTGCAACCTCGGAACAGATTTAGAACTGGTGGGAGCAAGACATGGAGGAGTTTGATGCAAAATGGTGCTTTGACAATTTCAGAATGTTTAAAGAGACGTTCAATAACTTTTGTCAATGTCTGCCTATTGTCCTCTCTCAATGAAATATGTGTTTGAGGCACAGCATTTCTGTTGGATAAAATAGCATTTGAGTAGTTTTCAGTGGTAAGAATTCCTCCGAAAATGCTTATTAAAACCTTCATCTTGTTTTCTTTCTGTTTGCAAAACCGGAGACATAACATTTGTTGAACAGCAAATTTCTAGGCATTCCCATTTAGACATTGAAACACAATTCACATTCAAGATTTATTACAACATGCAGATGCTGTCTAAATTCTGAATCCATGTGTTTTTTTAGATGGCATGTCTTTGAACTGTGGGAGAAGACCAGAGCATGTTTAGGAAACTCAAGTGGACATTTGGAGAACGTGCAAACTCCAAACAAGGAGCATCTAGGACTTGAACCCAAGTTTCCTTGTTAATAAGTAAATAGAATAATAAATAATTCAGACTACCTTCTTTTTTACTACTGTTGGACCACACTTTGTAAACATTTTTAAAAATAGAGAAAACAATGTATTACGATGGAAAGGTACCACCAATTTAAAATAGCTGATCGCTTCTGTTCCTTGAAACAATGCAAATGTAAAAGCCTGTGGCAGAGATGGTAATACTTTCTTATTTGACTACAACAGTTATTATAACCCTGTAAACTGTTAGAAACATTTATGCATTTGGTAGCATATTTTTTACAATCATAGAAACCTATGTGGACAAAATATGTTGTAGTCGTTTGTAATATATATTACATATTACTAGGATTTAGCGGTATCATATCTTTCTAACATGGGGAAAAAAAAAATAAAGGTTATATCCACGCGGAACAAGATTGAAGATATGAGACACAATGTCTTAATGACACACCTGATGAAGGCTAAACAGCCAAAACATTGGGTCTCTTTGCTTGTCAGGCATGAAAAAGACTTTTTTTTCTTTGCAGATGCCTGTGGAACACAGCATTTCACTGTGTGTAATGTTGCTTCACATGAGAAGAAAGTAAAATGGGCTGTCTCTCGTCATTCATCATATACATTTAAAGAAATCCATTTGATGGCTTCACTCTATGAGTAATACCCTTGGACATTAGCAATTTGGGAAAAATACTCTCAAAATGTAACTATCTGAACCCTACCCACTCATGCAAATTAAGAACCAATTGGCCAATGAGAGGAGTGAAGTTTACGGGTGCTTGCAGTTTGGGGGGGCGGTAGGAAGGAGTATTTGAAGGGCAATTTGCTTACCTGAAATGGGTGAATCAACATTGAACTAGATTTTGTAGGACTGGGCAGGATTTTGACGACGACAGTGTGTGAACACAACAGCATCAACTTTTGAAATAACTGAGAAAAGAACTGTGTGTCAGAAATGTTCAGCCCCATCCCAAACATCCAGCCCCACCCTGTTCTGCAGACATCAACGAGGTGTACTTGGAATGGCTGTGATCAGATGTTAGCACCAGCTGTACACATTGTCGAGGATGCCAGGGGCCACGACCCAGCCGGGACGCCTTGGAGGACCGGAAGTGGGCGTGTGCCCATCTGGGATCACGTGGGGGCCGCCTTCCTGGTTGCTTTGGGGGCCACGGGTTCAGGGCGTGGAAGCCCCACCCTGTAGGGGCCCGTGGTCACCGCCAGGAGGCGCCCCAAAGCCTTGGGGACCCTGGACCTCAGCACTTCCGTCACACCAGGAAGTGCTGGGGGGAAGAGAAGCAGGGACACCCGGAGAGCTTCCGGGAGAACAGCCGGCACTTCCGCCACACTGGGGCGTGTCAGCGGGAGATTGCCGGGGAGCACCTGGAGCTCATCCGGGTGCGGATAAAAGGGGCCGCCTCCCTTCATTCAGGGCGAGAGTCGGGAGCGGAGAGGACTGAGCTTGCTGGAGGAGGCAAGGAGGCGGCCTGAAGGTGAAGAAGGCATTGTGTGGCCAGGACTTTTGGGGACTTTGGGGGTTTGTGGTGCACTTGTGTGACTTTATTGTTGTAAATAAACGTGTTGTGGGTGACATGAACGTGTCTGCCTGTCTGTGTCCGGGTCAACCTCCACAACATTTAAAAATCATCCCTGATTCTTTCTCACATGCAATGGAAAAACCCAGTAACTGCCACTTTTTTCAAAATTGAGTTTTAGTTTTTGAAGTTACTAGGTCTTTCCTGATGCTATAAGGTAGTGGTGATGACTAATTAAAGCATCAGAATAAAAAGCTTTAAAAAAAATTCAATTAAGATCAAAATTGAATTTTTTTTTTGTACACCACTCAGTACTTTCATTTGTATTGATTGAGTATGAATTGTGTCCTGCGGTGGGTTGGCACCCTGCCCAGGATTGGTTCCTGCCTTGTGCCCTGTGTTGGCTGGGATTGGCTCCAGCAGACCCCCGTGACCCTTTGTTTGGATTCAGCGGGTTGGAAAATGGATGGATGGATGGAGTATGAATTGTGGAATTGCAATGGCAAATTTAGAACACATGGAGGGTGCAGAGCAAATGCGCTCACTCCGCTTTTTCTTGCCGCTATAACTGTAACGTTCTTCCTTAGCCAAATATGTGCCTTACCTTTGTGTGTGTAAAGAATGCTGATGAGATATGAAACATCACCAGCTGCCAGCTGAATAGTGAATAAGCTATTCTTTTGGGTTCATATATTTGTAAATCTGACTCGGAAGGAGTCAGCGCCTCACCAGCCATGAACCTCACTGCACTTCACTAATCTAAACAGCCCAAACTTGCTAGGTGGAGAAACTAGGGATTTTATCTTAACCTGGGTGAACACATACTCTTTGCTGAACATTATTTTGCTTATATTTTATTAAAAAGACATCCCATATATTGGGAAAGGAAGATTTTGTGTTCTGAATGCCTGTTGTGTTTGGTGGTATGCCCTATAGATAGTATTTAATTGATTCCTAAAAGGAAATTCACTCACTTCAGCATAAACAAGAACATACAGTGCATATCGACATGGTTTAGAAATATTAAAACAAAGTGCAAACTGTAAACAAGTGTAAGACACAGAACTATACAAACAATACAACCAATCCATCCATTCATCCATTTTCCAAACCTACTTTATTCTTTGTGAGAATACTACTATCCCACCAAGTATAGGGCACAAGGCAGGGAGAGTCCCTTGACAGTATGCCAGTCCATCACAAAGTACAATACACCCAGGGTACATTTAATACATACAGTATTACAGATAAAAATATCTTTTCTATAGCAAGGTATCTATTACTTCTATCCAGAGTGACCTAAAAATCAATGGGAGAAAGTGAAGGCTGTGGGGCATCAGTAGTGCCTCCTGGAACACTGAGTGGCATTGACTGAAGGCGATCCAGGGCAAAACATCACAGAGATGATGGGCAGCACTAGCCATTATGACCACTAATGTGGCCTTCATTCTCTTTGCTGCTACTGCCTTAAGTTAGTCTATGGAGAGCTCTGTAACAAATAATAGATAATGGCTGTTTGGGGGATGTAGGTTACACATTTTTTGTATTGATGTTTTGTTTATATGAGCTTCACCAACTCAGATTCCAAGAAACCGATGTTGTTATGGCAATCCAGTAATTATTTTACATTACTAAGAAAAAATGTGATGTAGGCATCACACATGCAAGAATCACACTTGATTTTCTTATTTTATTTTGAGGAGGCATTTCCAAGCTGTAATATACACTCACCAGCTACTTTATTAGGTACTTCTTGGTAGTACTGGGTTGGACCCCCTTTTGCCTTCAGAACTACCATAATTGTTTGTGGCATAAATTCAACAAAGTGCTGGAAACATTCCTTAGGGATTTTGGTCCATATTGACATGAAGGCATCACGCAGTTGCTGCAGGTTTGTCGGCTTCCCATCCATGATGCAAATCTCCCATTCCACTACATCCCAAGGCTGGGCCGTCTTAACACATGGGCATGCTAGGCAGTTGCCTGGGGTCCCCACAAGCATAGGGGGCCCATGCTAATCTATGTGTGCTGTGACTTGCTGAGCGGTTCTGTTGGTAGGTTTGCCCAGGGGCCTATAATACTGTTAAAACGGCCCTGCTCAGAGGTGCTCTATTGGATTGAGATCTGATGATTCTGGAGGCCATTTGAGTACGGTGAACTCATAGTGAGATGATCTGAGCTTTTGTGACTCTTTGGTCCTAAAGGGATATGGATATGGCCAGCAACAATACTCTGGTAGACAGAGTCATTCAAACAATGCTCAGTTGGTACTAAGGGTCTCAAAGTGGGCCAAAGAGAATATCCTAAACACTTTTACACCACCATCATCAACCTGAACTGCTGATACAAGAAAGGATGAATCCATGCTTTAATGTTGTTGACACCAAATTCTGACCCTATCATCTGAACATCGTAGCAGAAATTGAGACTCATTAGACTAAGCAACGTTTTTCCATTCTTCTGTTGTCCAAATTTGATGAGCACATGAGAATTGTAGCCTCAGTTGCCTGTTCTTAGCTGACAGGAGTGGCACCCAGTGTGGTCTCCTGCTGCTGTAGCATATGTACTTCAAGGTTCGGAGTGTTGTGCATTCAGAGATGCTCTTCTTCATACCTCGGTTGTAATGAGTGGTTATTTAAGTTACTGTTGCCTTTGTATCAGCTCAAACCAGTCTGGCCATTTTCCTCTGACCTCTAACATCAACAAGGTATTTTTGCCTATACAACTGACACTCACTGGATATTTTCACTTTTCTGGACCGTTCTCTGTAAACCCTAGAGATGGCTTTGCGTGATAATCCCAGTAGATCAGCAGTTTCTGAAATACTCAGACCAGCCCATCTGGCACCAACGGCCATGCCACTTTTAAAGTCACTTAAATCAACTTTCTTTCCCATTCTGATGCTCGGTTTGAACCCCAGCAGGTCGTCTTGACAATGTCTACAGGCCTAAAAGCACTGAGTTGCTGCCATGTGATTGGCTGGTTAGATAATTGTGTTAACAAGCAGTTGAACAAGTGTACCTAATAAAATGGCTGGTGAGTGCATAGAATGTTTCTCAGACTCCTTTTGATATGCATGTGAAAAAAATGATAATAGAGAAAAGGTACAGAAGAATAAGTAGCTAACAGCATCAGAGGGCTGGGAAACTTTCAAAAAGTTCATAGCTTCATAACGTCTTGTAGTCTCTTGTTCAGTCTGTACATTTAGCTTTGTTTATGGTGCTGATTGTAATATGTAATGAACAAAACTGTCAGATATTCAGTTAGTGCCACTGTGCAGCATAAATGAATTCATTGTGCAAACCCACATGCTATGCTGTGCTTTTAAAATGGTTTGTTTTTTATAAAGCACTTTTCAAGCAGAACTGAGCACAAGTGCTACACACATAGATAAAGTTAAAGAAATGTGTGAATGGTGCCATGCAAGGACCAGCGTACCAACTGGATTACAATGGCTTACCCGGCAGGGAGGCCATAATGAAGCCAAAAATGTGTAAAAAGTTATGGCATCTGAATATCTTCTGAAAGCACTGCATCGGTTTAGAAAATCCTCATTAAAATATTTGTATCCATTTACGTTTTTATTATAGTTTAACAGTTCACAAATTAACCTTTTGAAGTGTAGGGTGCAATTACATTAACAGCCCTCAGTTAAGAAGTGTGGTTTTAGCTGCCCTGGCAGGTCAGTTCAGCATCATACGTGCATTCCAACTTTCAGCCATCATGATATGAAAATGCAACACTGATGTCATCCACCAAAGGTGAACACACCTTATACTTGACACAACAGAACAAAAGGGCACAGGACTTGTCTTTGGGGAGTTTCTCATTGATTTTTTTGTTGTTTTCTTCCCCCATGTAATTCAGTTTTCCTTTCCAAATCTCAAAAGCATGCCGGTAGGTTAATCTAAGATGGAGTGACATGAGTGAGTGTGAGAGTGCGCTGTAATGGAGTGGCCACGGTTAGCTCCTGAATTGCACCTGTTGCTTCCCGCCTTCCATTTTCATAGCTTGAGGTGTAGCATCATTGTGTAATGGCTGTTTAAGATGGAGAATACAACACGTAGCTCTTGTGATTTAGCTAGGTTTTTATTCCCTACTTTATTTTTATTTTTGTTTTTATTGCTCATTTTATTATTTTTCAGTTATCAATTATTCAAGTGTTTTTGTAATTATGAAGTTTCTGTTAGTACTGTTATAGTTATTTATTTAACATTTTTGCATTAGGTATTTTTGCTTGCCCATGTTTCTTGTTTTCTTTTGGTGGAACCCCAGGAGAAGGTTCACTGTTGAGAGACCACCATCAGCCTTTATAATTCAGGCAGGGAGTGGTCCCTCAGAGGTTCATTGATTGTTGCAGTGGATAGATCTTCTTCAGTTGTATGCACTATTTGGGATTTTTTGTTTTCACTTTGCTTTTTTTTTCTCTGGATTGCAGGGTGACCTTGTTAATCGTGTGCTGTCTTTTTTGGCAAATCCTTTTTTGCTCTTTTTTCTTTTCCTTGCCTATTTAGTTCTTATTTTCCTTAATTTACAGTCTCCTTCTCCCTTGAATGCCATTTAAGTGTAATTGGGACATTTAAAAGTATTTGTGAACATTTAAAGTCAGTGCCCTATGCCTGTGTATGCCTTGAAGCCTGTCTTCAGAGTTTTGGGTCAGAATGCCTGAGGTGAGGCCTGTTTCTGGAGCTGACCAGTTTCGTTTTTGTATATTTAGAGTTCTGTTCACCTCTTTTTTTATCATCTTGTGTGTTGCAATTCACAACAGTGATGCCCAAGCATTTGGATTAGAAAACCATATATCAATTATATTTGCTAAATTTAGTTAGGGAAAGGGGGAGGCATGGTGGTGCAGTGGTAGCGCTGCAGATAGGAGACCCGGGTTCGCTTCCCAGGTCCTCCCTGCATGGAGTTTGCATGTTCTCCCCGTGTCTGCGTGGGTTTCCTCCGGGTACTTCAGTTTCCTCCCACAGTCCAAAGACATGCAGGTTAGGTGTATTGGCGATTCTAAGTTGTCCCGAGTGTGTGTGCCCTGCAGTGGGCTGGCGCCCTGCCTGGGGTTTGTTTCCTGTGTTGGCTGGGATTGGCTCCAGCAGATCCCTGTGACCCTGTAGTTAGGATATACCAGGTTGGATAATGGATGGATAGATGGTTATGGAAAGGAGTTTTAGAAAGTTTTGTAAACTTTGGATATTTTTTATGGTTTTTTTTCTTTGCTTTTGCTTTGTCATTGATTATTTTTCTTTGTGTGGTAATTTTAGTATTTATCCTAAGGCACTGACCACTCTATTGGATTGCCCCTTTCAACATCCTGATCATAAACTCTTAAGTGCCTTTTGTATTCTCCCTTGGCCAAAAGAGGTAAAATATAGAACAGGAAAACCTCCTTTCTATACTTTTGTAAGCAACCCATATCCTATATTAACAAGCAGGGTGATCACAAAGAGAGCCCACCAAGACACTGTGTATAGGCCCCAGGCAGGAAAACACTACAGAAAGTATTAATATAGAAGTTTCCAGGGTCAGAGAGAGGAGTAATGCCCAATTACAGTATGCATTTCGAGGCATGGCACAACTACTTTATCTTATGTATTACTCCAGGCTATAGAAGACTGTACTCTTCCAAGGTTTCAAGTGAGGAAATTACCTACTAGACTTCAGGGGAGGATGTATATGTATTCAGTTAATTACCGACAGACGCCAGAATGAAGAGCAACGCAGACAAGAAGGCCATTTGCTTCTTTTCTGGCTACACACATACTGGACTTTGTAACCTGGAGTTCAAGGGGCTGGACAGCCCAGCTGGATTATGCATCTGCAGGCAGCTTAAAGTCCTTACCTGACACAAATTGGATTTTTTTTTTAAATAAAATTCCAAGCCAATAAATGTGAAATGGAAATAATAATTGCTTATCACACTTTGTACAAATTTATGTAAATGATTTGATTCACAGAGGCCAAAGGATCTGAAGTCATGTAATTCTGGCAGTCCGGCACTAGGCTCTGTGTCACCATACCGAACCCTTGTGATCATTTTTCTCTACATTGTAGCATGCGGCCAGAGCTCTTGCCCAGCTGGGACGCCTCCAAACTGGGAGGACCCGGGAGCAAGTGTGGCCAGAGCGCTACCTCCCCCGGGCCACTAGATGGCAACCCCTCTGGGTTGCAGCGGTGCCTCAGACTCCCGCAGGGCTTCATGGGAGTTGGAGTGTAGTGCAGCCCTGTTGGGATCCGCAGGCTTGATTTGATCCTTGCCATCTGCTATAGAAAAAAGTATAAAACTTGTGAATTTTGTTCCCATAATTCTTATCTATAGGATTATTTAAGGAAACATTATACATTTTTGGCTAGCTTTCAAATGACCTTATCACAGTTGTCTTTTAGCCAGTTAGATGGACCTTATAGTTATAAGTTTCTCAACATGTGTGCTTTGATTGTGGTGTTTTTCTTCACATCTCACGTGAATTGACTCTTCTGTGAGGATGTGTGTGTGTGTGTGACATACTGTTTGAAATGGCTGCATGATTAAAGCTGCTTTGAATAAATGCAAGGTTAGTTCTGTTGTTCTTCTGAATTTAGGAGAAGAAATATATTACCAAAAACCATCACACAGTTCATCACTTTCACTTACAGTAATACTAATAATCAGAAATATCTCTGTTGACTTTACCCTTACTATGATCTTAAAAAAAATAGATTATGAATCAAACTATAAAGCATATTTGTCTCTTTGACTCCTTTTGTCTCAGAGATGCAGGCGATGCTTTGTCTTAATTCTTTAAGGGTTCTCAGAGAAGTTCTCTCGTGCACATCTGGAAGGACACTGATGCACTGCTTCTTTCATTGTCCCGATGTGATTCTTTCTTTTGTGCTTCAGTTGCACCTTGTGGTTGATAGCTCTATTGCAGTTAGTCTGTGCCACTCTGCCACCCAGTGTATCTAATATAATATAATATAATATAATATAATATAATATAATATAATATAATATAACCAGTAACGTCATGCTGAACGATAACATGTAATGAATACACTTGACATGAGCATTCCTAGTTTTCATCCTCTTTCTCTGTCTCTGTTTATCATTCGTTTGCTCAGAGGTTGATGTGCTTGCTGCTTCCTGAGCAGCTCTTCTCTTCTCCACCCTAGCGGCCCGCTTCTTCTTTTCTTTCGTCGGCATCTTTTTGCCTTAAAACTGATTAAGTCAGTGTTTGTGTTGCAATTATTTAGTACATTTTTGCTTAATTTTTTCACTAAGCTGGCACTTAAGTCTTTAATCTGCCTCAAGACTGATTTAAGGTATGAAGTGGTAGGGGAAGTGATGACAAAGGTGGTAGGGATGAGAACGGCGCCCGTATGCATGCACCGCATGGCCACTCTGCTGCAAGAGCTGATTCTTCAATAGAATAAAATAAAAATAAAAAGAGGAATAACCTTGGAGGTCAATCATTACAGATAGTAGATGCCATGTAGTATATGTGTACCAAATTTCGGGTCAATATTTCAAATGGTTTGAAAGCTACAGGTGATTTAAAATCCTGGACAGAAAAACGAACAGCCACGGTAGCGTATAATATAATATAATATAATATAATATAATATAATATAATATAATATAATATAATATA
>JANRMT010062814.1:28758744-28774390 GCA_026402145.1 Polypterus bichir lapradei | reverse complement strand
ATATTATATTATATTATATTATATTATATTATATTATATTATATTATATTATATTATATTATATTATAATCTATCCATTTTCTAAAACTGCTTATCTAGAGTACAATAGTCCAAGCCCTTTAATATGCCTTTCTTTAGGAATAGGCCTGTACTAAATTATCTTCACAGACTGTGACATCCTAATAGAGACACAGTATCAAAGTTAATCAAATGCTGGCAAAAGCACCCACAAAACCTACAGTAAGTATACTTTTGAACAGATTGCTTGGCAAAGACATTTGTATGCTTTTCTCTCTGATATAAAGTCTGCCATTCCTTTAATTTGCAAGAAACAAAAGCTGCACACTTTTGCCGTCCTCTTTTGATCACAAACTCCTCTTTGAATTTAACATCGATTACGAGGCTCACTGCTGTCTGACTTCAAGAAAAGCCGCTTTTCAGACTGCACATCTCTAATAAGTGACACTCATTCTTCATGCCGTTCTCTCCGAGGTATGGAAGCCACCTGTAATGTAATGGCTGCAAACAAATCTCCTCAGGGCACATGCATAATTAAGCACAATTAGACACAGCGGGATTGCCTGTTTTAAATGACAGTAAAGATGCAAAAGCTCAAGCACAAGGTGCTTAGCAAAAGATGGCATACATTTTCTGGTTCTTAATTTACACATAAATAAATAAAGAATAATTAATGTGTGGTGTAGCAACAGCAACAGTGTCACACATGCTAACAAACCCTTAAAATTCTTTGTTATCACAGGTTGTGATGAATTATTGGCTGATGCCAGACCTTTATCTGTTGTGTTCAGGATTCCAATGGACAGTATTCATTTGGCCTGAGCTTACAGTTTTGGACTTGTTCGTGGGACAGAGTTTCCTATGTAAGACACTATAAAAACAACAATTTGGCATGCAATTATAAACAAATTATCTTTATAGGCCAGAAGAAACAGTAAAAAGCTGTTTTGCAAAAATTATGCCTGCTACGCTAGGTGCTACTTACAGCAGCCCTGTATAGAATGAAAAGGTCAAGCATCATCTACTGGGGGTACTCGTTCAATTGCACCATTCCAACTAAAGCTGAGGGGAAAAGCCATACCAGATACATAAGAATATTTGCATATGATTCTCTATATTGCCACATATTCCTTACAAAGGATCATCTGTACGTAATCCGTGTCAAACATAAGGGTTGTGTGAGTATTTTATAGGCAGTGACTTTATGACTGTTTTGTTTTTTTCTTGACTTTGCTGACAATGCTGTGATCTTCGCGGAGTCAATGGAGGCTCTGATCGGAGCGCTCAAGAGACTGAGTGAGGAGTCTGAGTGTCTGGGCTTGCAAGTGTCCTGGATAAAAACCAAGATGAAGGCCTTTAATGACCTGTTGGGCACAGCCATCAGCAGTGTGTCTGTTTGTGGAGAGAGTGTCGACCTTGTTGAGAGGTTTACTTACCTCGGCAGTGACATTCATTTCTTTGGTGACTCTTCCTATGAAGTCAGTAGATGGATTGGGAGAACATGGGGGGGTCATGAGGTTGCTGGGAAGGGGTGTGTGGTGCTCCCGATATCTATGCAAAAGGACAAAGGTCCAAGTCTTTAGAGTCCTGGTACTTCTTGTCTTGCTATATGGTTGTGAGACATGGGCGCTAGCCAGTGACCTGAAATGAAGACTGGACTCCTTTGGTACTATGTCTCTCCAGAAAATCCTTGGGTACCACTGGTTTGACTTTGTTTCGAATGAGTGGTTGCTCATGGAGTCCTGAATGAGCTACATTACCTGCATGGTGATGGAGCATCAGTTACAACACTATGGCCATGTGGCGTGTTTCCCTGAGAGTGATCCGGCTCGTAAGATCCTCATTGTTGGGGACCCGAGTGGCTGGACCAGGCCAAGGGGTTGCCTACGTAACACCTGGCTGCGGCAGATAGAGGGTTCCGGAGGGTGGGACTGGACCGCGTGTCTGCCTGTGGGGTTGCAAACTGGGATCCTGAGTTGTTTCGCTGTGTATTGGATGCAGCAACACACTGTACCAGTGCATGCTCCCCAACGACTTGACTTGAGTTTATGGGACACCATGGGGAATGCTTGAACTCTTGTTTCCGTTCTCATTCTTAAGACAGAAGAAGTCCCATCTGCAGACTGATATCACCTCCGGTCTCACAACCCTCCAACTCATTAGTCCCATACTACAGTATAGAAAAGACAGGGTGGAGTGGTGGCTCTGAGGCTGGGGACTTGCACTGGCAATCGGAAGGTTGCCAGTTCAAATCCCATAAACGCCAAAAGAGACTATACTCTGTTGGGCACCCTTGAGCAAGGCCTTTAACCTACAATTGCTCCATCCTGGGTATGATGTTAATCTGCACCCAGCTCAACAAGCAGGTCCTCCAACCTGCAGGGAAAACCTGGGCACTCCAGCCACCATAATAAACCTCACATTGGTTCCATTCCATCTGAACAAGTGTGGTGCTGAGGTGTCACTTGTTGCAAGGTTGCACTCAGGTTCTGAGATCCTAAGTTGCTTTGTCATGCGGTGAATGCGGCAATGCGCTGTATCAGTGCGTGCTCCTAACCCCTCTCATCTCTTCATAGAAAAGACGATTATTGTCATATCAACTAGTGACGGGCATTTCTATTCACTTTACTGATTCAAATGTTCCAAATAACCTGATTAAGTGAATTGTTTTATTTGATTTGTTTGATTCATCAATAATAAAAAAACATCCCACTCCTTTCAGTGTGGTCCCCCTTGAATGAGTCACAAATTAATTTCATTTATTTAATTATAATTTAAATTATTAAATTATATATTTCACATGGGTGGTACATTGGTGCAGTGGTAGCACCCATTGCAGTTAGGGGACCTGAGCTCTCTGTGTGTCTGTGCGGACACGCATGCAAGTTGATTGGACTGATGATGCAAAATTGGCTCTTGTGTGTGTGTGTGTGTGTGTGTGTGCGTGTGCGCGCAGTGTGCAGGTGTGTTTGTGTGTTCACCCTGCGATGGACTGGCACACTGTCCTGGGATTGTTCCTTCCTTGCATCTTATGCTTGCTATGATAGACTCCCTAGTGGCATCCTTCAGGATTTAGTGGGCTTAGAAAATGGTATGGTATATTAAACATGTTAGCAATTCATATTATATAATATTAATCTCTTTGAATGCATGAGGCATGACACTGTAGTGAAAATGCATAATTAATAAAAAGATACTAAGTTCGAGATTCTTAAGTGAAGAAGAATTGTGAGACCTTCGGGTAATGATTCACTTCATAAATCACATGAACGAGAATCATCTTACTCGTTCACAAATCATATAAATTAGAATCATCTGTCCATCCATTGTCCAACCCGCTATAGCCTAACCACAGGGTCATGGGGGTCTGCTGGAGGCAATCCCAGCAAAACACAGGGCGCAAGGCAGGAAACAAACTCCGGGCAGGGCACCAGCCCACCACATAAATGAGAATCATGTAATTCATTTTTCATTGTATGATTCATTCTCGGGTAATGATTCAGTTTAAACTAGTGAATGATACGTGCTCAATGCATTAAATGAGCCATGAAAACCGTACACTAAATTAAAGATGAAAACAAAAGAATTTCTAGAATTTATAATTTTTAAAAGGTTTAATATTGTGTGACTAAAACGTTGAAGGGACATAAACATATCAGTTAAAAATTATATTTAAATATTTTGTTTAAAATAATTCCTAGAAGGAATAGTATAAAATAAACAATTAAAACATTCTAAGTCTGTTGTTACTGGAGTATACTTGTATGATTAAGGAGAGTGTGGCAAAGGCGCTATATAAGTGTTGAACTGACACAGACTGACAACAGAGGAACAGGTAAAAAATAAACAAAAAGATTTATTTGTTGTGTTCTTCAGCTGTGGGGCACATCTTCCCCGTGTCCCACAGGCCCTACACAGTCCCCAAAACACACACCAAAAGAAACCAACCAAAATCCACACTCTTCTTTTTCCATTTTTCCCAGGCAGCTTAATCCTCATCATCATCATCATCATTATCATCCTCCTCCTCCTCCCGTCTCTGGCGCCTCGAGTAGTGGCTGCAGGCTCTTCTTATTGCCCACCCAGAAGTGCTTCAGGTGATAATTAACCTAATTCAGGCTGCACTTCCGGGAGTTGCTGCATTCCAGCCCACATGGGCTCGTTAAGCCGTGTAGCTCCTCCTGGTGGTGGCCACGGAGCCCAACAGGGCTGAGCCCTGAAGTCCCACACCTGTGGCCCCAATGAAACCCAGGAGGGCTGCCACCACGCATTCCGGGGGATATAGTGTGTTTCCCATGGCTGTTCCTCTGGACCCAGTGTCAAAGGGGCATCCCGGTTGGGCATGGGTCCCAGCCATCTGCCACAAGAGAATGATTAATGATAGCATTCTCATTCACACATAATGTTCTAATGTTTCAGAAAGAATCATAAGTGAAGTGACGTCAATGAGAATCATGAACTAGGTGGGCAACACTTGCACTTGTGCTTGAAATATCTACCGTAGATCCCGGAATATAAGCCGACTCAGTATATAAGCCGACCCCTTTTCTACCTACTAAATTACATGTATTTGCTGATGACCGGTATTTAAGCCGACCCCCTTCTCTAAGGAAAATTTTCTAAATGTCCTTAAAAGTGTCTCTTCAGGTATATTTATCATGTTTATCGGCGAGAATTTGAGACTGCCGGCATTTTGGATGGAAACCAGAAAGTGATTGCGGAGAAGTTTGGTAAAATGAAACCTTTGTGTTGAAACTATATATGCAAATACGGTACATTAACTTAAATACGCAATACAGTGGACCCTTGACTTACGAACTTAATTTGTTTGCGAGGGCTGGTTGTAATTCATAGTCTTGACTTACAACCAACTTTTTTCCCATAAGAAATAATGAAAATACCCATAATGCGTTCCGAACCTCCCTCTGCAACACTTACTTAACCTTTTCATAATAAAAAAGGGTAGTATAATGTGCATAATTTACCAAAAACACCAATAATTTTTCTAATGTACTAACCAAAAAGTTATAAAAAGTGCCTAGCCTACCAGAAGTAGGCTAGATTAAGCTAGGAGCATGGCAGCGTTTTCAGTGCACTGTTTTTGTAGTTTTTTTTTTTTTTTGCTTGTTTGTACACGATCGGTTCAGCGAACATCTGCTACACCCGTCAGAACCTTATAGACATCGGTGTCCAGAGCCAGACATCTGTTTCGAGTGTTTTTCATCACACGCACAACATCCCAGACAACATAGCGAGACCAGCCGGCTCTCCATGGATTGTTGTCGGGTCTAGGAGGCGACGCAGACGGAGGAAGGAAAGAAAGCAGAAGCGGGGCCACAGATCCGGCGTTATGCAAAGGCTAAAGAAACAACCATACAAGCCCTATACAGAACTTTTTTTTTGCAACTTCTTGGCATCTTTTCGCACCATTTGTTTATTTGTTTATTTACTTGTTGTGTTCTACACATATGTCTGCACTGAAGGAGCTGCTTTTAATCTCATTGTGTATAGTGACAATAAAAGGCATTCTATTCTATTCTATTCTATTCTAGAAACAACAATTTCACACTGTACTCACCATTTAATTTGACATCTTTGGGCTGCAGGAAGGGAGGAGGAGGAGAATGAAACGGAAGGTGGTTATTGTTTAGAAGGAGCCTCCTTATGCAAATCTTTTCTTTGTAAAATTGTCGAGATGGTGGATTTCGACATGCTGTACATATTAGCGAGATCGGTCACACGAACAGCACTCTCATATTTCCACACAATTTCCATCTTCGTTTCGATTGTGATCGCTTTCTTTACTTTCGTTACCTTCTCTTCCTTCCTTAGCAATTATGTGTCTTGCTTGCATGGTCTTAGTGAATTATATATATATAGGTAAATCACTGCAATGACCGAAATTACATCCACAAACACATGTATCTGGGCTCCAACTGACACTACTAACGCTCTCGGTTGTTTGTTTACAATCGTGCAAGCGGATACACGTGACCGCATTTGTGTCGTAACGCAAGATGTTGGTCGTAAATCAAAACAAAAATTTTTATTTTAAACTTCCCGATAATTTATTATAAATTTTATTAATAAAATCAACAACTAAAACACTTTTTTGAATAAATTCTTTATTTAATTTAAAGTACCGGCATGCAAAGTTACTTCTTCATCTGAAAGATGGCGCTGTGGTTTCATCATTAATTACTTCTGTATTCATCGGCAAAACCGGCATTGCGCTGGAAATCTTGAATCTGAAATGATACTCGTGGTATAAGCCGACCCCCAAACTCCAAGCCAAAAATCTAGGACGAAATTTTCGGCTTATATTCCGGAATCTACAGTAAGCGAAATGGACTGATGGAATCACACATGTGCGTTAAACATCTAAACAACAGAGGCTGATGGCATCATGCATGTGGTTTAGCATCCCATTGAGCTTTCCTGAATCAATAAGTTTGTGTTCGTGAATAGATTCTCATGATTCACTGAAAGGAGCTCTTCAAAAAGAATGAATCGTCTGCAAATTGACCATTACTAATTCGAATTGAGCATTTCTAGAGAACTGTACTCTATCAGTGCAGATACTTTTTTCTGACAAAATAATCTCTTCTTTTGACCATTAAATCAAAATACATTCAGTTAAATCAGGTTTTTTCAACTGGACCCCAACTCTTTAAAGCAGGCGTGTCCAACTCTGGTCCTGGTGGGCCACAGTGGCTGCAGGTTTTATTGTAACCCTTCTCCTAATTAGCGAGCAGTTTGCACTACTAATTAATTTCTTTTCCCTTCATTTTAATAGCCCTGTTTTTAAGGATTCAGTCCTCAGAATTGATTTTTTTCTTTATTAAATGGCAGCCAAACAGAAACGAGATGTGAAACGAGCCAACAGTTGACCAGCTAAATTGGAATGTCAGACCCCAGCCAACTTCACTCCAACCAGTTTCTTCACAAGAAGCCGATTCTTGCTGTTAATTAAAGCCGTGATTGAATATCAGGACTTGTTGCTGCTCTTATTCTGCCACAGCAGACTGTTGATTTTCTGTTTTTTATAAGACCACCGTCAAGATGTTTTGGTGTCCTGAGCAGACAAACATGACTGAGACCATCACCTATCTTTATTTTCAGGTGAGCTGGTCATGTGGAAGCTTGTTTTGTGTCTCATTATTATTTGGCCGCTCATTAAGGAAAAAATAGAAGCAACTAAGGGGTCTGAGTCATGTCAATTAAAACTAAGGCAAAACAAGTTAATCAGCAGCAAAAACGGCTCACTGATTAAGAAGATGGTTAGAATGAAAACCTGCAGCAACTGCGGCCCACCAGGACTGGAGTTGGATAACCCTGCTTTAAAGTATTCTTTACATTTCTTATTATCCCTGCAAGCCAAACTGATACCTTACAGTAATTGCATCAGCAAAACATAGTAGCCCCATGAACTATAAACATATAAATGTAATTTTGGAACCTGAAATAAACATGACTAACCCAATATAACTGTAAAATATAAAGTAATTTAAATATAATAATTATCTTTAAACACTGACCCATGCTTCTTGTTTGCTCTGTCCATTGCTCTGCAGAGAAATGACCATCCACTCAATGCACAATGTCAAACAAGAAGCCGGCCGCAAGAAGAGAACCTTTGAGCGAGCCAGAGGAATGTGAAGAGTGTCATCAATTAGTTCATATATGGAGGTGGACAACAGAGGGCGATGTTTGCCAAGTTTTAACACAAGCTTTGATGTAATGAAATCTTTTATCAATGCATTCAAAGTCAAGTGGTAAAATCTTCTTTGTCTTCTTGATCATTTAATTTTAATTTGGCACGTCTTTGACTTCTGTGCTGTTCATTACTGTTGTTGTAATTGTTTTATTTGCTAGATAAAAAATGAAACACTACAAATACAACTTTAAGCAAAGAATTTTCATCAATTTTGGTTGTTATTCCAAATAGTTCAAATGCTTCCTATATATCTAAAATGAAAATTATAACCCTCTGAATTCTAAATATCTTAGAATGCCTTTCAACAAGCATTTAAAACCTCTTCTCTAGTAAGTATCAGAGACAAGACTCCCCAAACGTTTTTAATACTTTATTTAATAAAACCCCTGCTGCTGAAGTTTTTGCTAACAATGATGAAAGTCAGTAGTTTTTTTGATACTTTAGTGTGTGACCATTCGGTGTGCAAGTCAAGTGGATATAGGTAAATGTTTGGGTAATTTCAATCAATTAATCAATTTTTATATAGGTGCTAGCGTGAGATTTTTTACAGAGAACACATAAAAACATATAATCTAGGTCGAAAATCATTTGTTTAGCTTTTTTAAATGAAAACTCCACCAAAACCTTTATGTGTTACTTACCTCATACAGGATTCTTGACCAATAAATGGAAAGGGAGTCTTCATTGAAAAAGATTGTTCCCGTATTAAACGTGTTTCCTCTGAGTACATTGCCGTGATTTTCTGGAAGTATTTATTTAACAATATTTTTGCAAAAGACACATGTATGTTGACAGTTGTGAGCAAAAAAATGGATGATTTGACTAATAGACTATTGTCACACACGTGCGCATGGGAGGCAGCTAAAGGGCTTGAGTAAGGGCGGTTCCGAAGCATGCCGGGATGTGGCAGAGTGCACTGACTCTTTTTCTCCCTTTCCTGTAGACCATTCACGGGAGATTCCACCTGGCTCTCTTGATGTCACTTCCGGGACCGAACCAATGGAAGAAGACCTTGCTGGCTCCGGCCCCTGTGATGTCACGTCCGGACTCGAACCAGTGGCTGAAGACCATGAGCCGATCCCTATGATCTCACTTCCTGTCTTCCCCTTTAAAAACCTACGCCTTTTCCATAGTCCCTCAGTTCTGTCTTGGACTCGGTTGTGTGCACATCAGTGCAGTATTCATTTAAACGACTTTTGCAGTCAGGAAACCAAATTATACAGGTGGCTGCCCCAAACCTTTCTATGACTCTGTGTGAGTTTTGGGACACTATGTAATACGAGTAATGTGAAATTTGTTTCATGAATGTTTTTTTATTTTTACTGTTGGTCAAGTGTTGGGCTCCATAGATGCCAATTCAATTAGAAAATTGGTTGTCTTCATTCTCCATGAAAGCGTGAGGCTAAAAATTTTTCATGGCTTTCATTACAAAGCACATGGGGGTAAGTAACAAATTTAAAAAATGTAATTTTTGAGTGGAGTATTCCTTAAATTAAGGCCAAGACATATCTGAAGGAATCTTTACAGAGGAAATACTCTGCACCTCAAAGTTCTGTCACATTCTGTGACTTTCCCAGTGATTTTTAGTTATAGCCTTCCTTTACATAATGTTTGCGAACTTGAGGCTTTCGGCAGTGCACACCCCTGAAGTCGATCGCGTGGTGTGACCTGCCTAACGACTCAGTCCAAGTAGTTCATCATATGTTCCATCAGACTGGTTTGATTTTGTCTTTAGTTGTAAAGATGGACTGTGTGTGCATGAGAGCTAACAGCCAATGAGTGCTCATCCTGAAGCACAATGCATTTAATACAGTGATGAGAAATAAGGATTGCATTTGTTTAAGACTTTACAGGGAGAAAAGAAACTCATCTATGTGATATCTCATGTTTTACGTACCACAATGCAACAGGAAAAAAAAGGGCAGCACGCAATTTGCTGTCAGAAAAAGGGGTGGGCATGACTGTGATATGTCCAGTGATTTTTCTGTTGTTTAAACTGGCATGGTCTGGTGACGAGATCAGCAACTGCAGTCGGCATGTCTGACATGCCCTACAATGTAAAGTCACATAATGTGACATCAGTGTAACACCTTTTTTTAATATGTCTTTAAAACAGGGCAGCGTTTGTTACTGTGGTGCTGTCTCACACCTTAATAATCATGTGTTCAAATCCTAGGACTGCTCATTGATCATGTGAAGTTCACCTATTAGCCTAGTGTTCATATTGTCTTTCCTCCCACATCTACAAGATGTGTATTGGGTTGACTCTGCCCTTTCGATTTACTGGCATCCAATCCAAGATTGCATTCTTCCTTTGTGCCAAGCAAATACGTCTGGGATAAATGCCAGTCTACTGTGACCCTGTGAGTTAGATAAGCAAGTTGAAAAATGGATGGACATTATAAACTTAAATACTGAGCACAATCTCAACCACCATCAGAAGGAAGTCACCTTTTCTAAGCCTATTGAGTTCCTCTGAAGTGGGCACCAAGCCCAGGGTGACAGAAATTTTCCCCATGACTTCTCAAAGTCTGCCGCACATTATTACCTGAACTGAGAAAATCCCTTGTCTGTTGACAGACACGTGTGTCTGCAGTAAAAGCTTTCTGTTTGAATGTCACCTTTATGTGACGTTTTAATAAAGTGTTCAACATCTCTAATGTGCACACTGGGTGACTGTGGCTGTGTCGTGCACAACACATTCTTATTGACTTAGTTTCTTTGCGACATTTTGTTGTCTTTGTAGGTAAATATTTCACAAGGAGGTAAGCTAAGAAATTGGTTAACAGAAATGTAACCATATAGGGAAGCAGTCATAAAAGATGCATGCCCTCCATTTAAAATCAGTCATGCAGCCTTCATCCTGAACACCTAACTACACACACTGCTGCTTCTGTGGCACAGTTGGGAAGCACGCTGTCTTTCAGTTCAACAGAAGGAGGCTGGTGTTTGAAATTTTGCACCGAGAAATGCCATATGTCTAGCCGTCCGCTCGGCTGTCTCATCTCATTAACTTCATAGCAGGCTTTTATTAACACATTAATTGATGTTGCATCAGGTTTGAGTTTTTAATTAGGTAGATGCTTTTGAAGGCTGCTTTCTAAGACTGCAAGGGAAGCATATTTGCAGCAATATGCCATAACAGGGAAAAGTAGGAGTGGGATTTAGCAGAAAACACAGTGTGCTGGTGGTGGGATAACGTTTATATAATTTAAGGAATAAAAGCTAAACACACAACAACTAAGAGCCACACACTGGCTGTAAAAATATTATTATTGCTATAACATACTGACTAGTATTGTTATAATAGATAGTGTGCACCACCAGGGAGCGCTACAGCTTCCCAAACACCTGACACACACAGGCTTATACACAAGTCTCAGTAAGCTAGAGGATTTTATTCGTGGGAAACTCTTCCTGAGCAGGCGTTTCCCACACCACAAGCACAATACAACAGTAACAAGCAGTTCTTTCTCTTTCCCTCTGACACCTCCACTCTTCCCGGCAAGCTTCACCCTTCTCCTCTCGACTCTGGCTCTCCGAGCTCTGGAAGGCAGCGCCTTTTAAGTGACACCTGGAAGCTCTTCCGGTGTCCCGAGCCTGTAATTCAAAATTACTTTCAGGTGAGGTGGGAGCTTGATAAAGAAGTGCTCACCAATCCCTGCAGCACCCCCTGGCGGCACTAACAGAACCCAACAGGGGAGAATTGAAGAACTTCAGTTCCCATGGTGCCTTTTGGAAATCTGTGATACTGCCGCAACTCAGGCAGGCCATCATCTAGTGGTCAGAAGACAATGCCATGTGTATGCTATCTCCCCTGGTCCTTCCCAGCTGAGGGCGATCCATCTGGGCTAGGCTCCCACACAATAGATAGATAGATAGATAGATAGATAGATAGATAGATAGATAGATAGATAGAGTTAAACACACAAGCTCAGCAGAGTTCTTGTCAGGACCAATTTAAGGGGTACACGGTGGTATGTTTTTAATGTGACACAGTTATTCATCCATTTCCTCCTTCCACTCAAACCTTGGATGGCCAGAGCCCAGATGACTAGGAAAACCTTCACCTCCAACTTTGCCTCTGCTTGTCGCAACAAGGCACTATATTGTTGTGAAAACAACATTTTCCCATCACCCTCAACATGGCATCAGTAATGGAGGAGGTGCACCAGTCTTACCCATCTCTTAAACTTCTAAATTTATAAACTCTTCTTAGGTGCGGTCGTGTGTAATGTAAAACCTACCTGCCATAATCGTTATGTCTGTCTGTCTGTCTATCTGTCTGCATGAACCAACTTGGCTATCAGTGGAGTCTGTGGAAATATGGCATGCATATACTTCAAGGACATTTATTTCTTGAATATAGTCAAATTTTTGAAACATCAAAATCTCCCACTGAAAAGCACTGGCAAATTTTCAAATGGTGTCTATCTTTAAACAGAGAAATATTCAGGACCACTTCGATTACATGTCAGTTTCAAATTCACCTTGAGAGACAGCCCTTCAGCTTGTGTATTTGGTATATTTTTCATTTTCACGTGTTGAACAGCCACGTCTGATGGTAAAATGGATCCCCAGTAAAAGTTAGTGAAACACCAGGTAGAGAGGTCTGTAAGCACAAGATGCTGGTACACAAGCTAACTTCTCCTGCTGCTTGAGGGAAGTTTAAAAAAATATGGAAGAGGTAGAAGAAGGGGATTATGCAAGCATCACTCTGTAAGCATAGAGGGAACAAATATGTATTCTGAATTTACACTACTGTATATTACAGTGAAAAAGAGAGTGCAGGCAGGGTGGAGAAGAGTGTCAGGTGTAATTTGTGACAGATGTTTATCAGTAAGAGTGAAAGGGAAGGTCTACAGGACGGTAGTGAGACCAGCTATGTTATATGTGTTGGAGATGGTGGCACTGACCAGAAAGCAGGAGACAGAGCTGGAGGTGGCAGAGTTAAAGATGCTAAGAATTGCATTGGGTGTGACGAGGATGGACAGGATTAGAAATGAGGACATTAGAGGGTCAGCTCAAGTTGGACGGTTATGAGACAAAGTCAGAGAGGTGAGATTGCGTTGGTTTGGACATGTGCAGAGGAGAGATGATGGGTATACTGGGAAAAGGATGTTAAGGATAGAGCTGCCGGGAAAGAGAAGAAGAGGAAAGCCTAAGAGGACATTTATGGATGTGGTGAGATAGGACATGCAGGTGATGGGTGTAACAAAACAAGATGTAGAGGACAGGAAGATTTGGAAGAAGATGATCCGCTGTGGCGACCCCTAATGGGAGCAGCAGAAAGAAGAAGATATTACACTGAAAACAATCTCACAACTGCATTACCTGCACATTATGACTGCATTGTCTGTAACATATTTCTCCGACAATATAATTCATCAGCAAAGCCTCAGGTCTGCTTACAACATGATCTGAAGAAGCCAACATTCCCATATCAAGAGCTGAAGGAATGTCTTTCAAAGCTGTCATGTTTAAGAAACTGTGTCCATAAGAATCCAAATTCCAAATCTTTATTTATATGTTTCTTTTTCAGCATATGTATTAGTATTGAACAATATTCAGTCTAGAAAAATATAAATTGCATTGTAGTGCTGAGGTTGTGATCTTTATTAGGAAAGTTGGAAAGTCTTCATCATGCGGCTACTGTATTAATCAGATGAAGAAAAAAGCCTGGTTTGGCATGGCAGTGCAGTTGTGAGTGTACTTTTTTATTTGGCTGTTTCATAGCTGCATTTTAGTTCTGCTTCCAATAGAATAAATATAAATAAATAAATATTTCCTGAATTTGCAATCATTATTAATCCCTACATTTATTTGCTTTAATTTCTGCGGTGGTGCAACAGCTGTTCTTTAAAGTGCAGTGCAGCCTCCTGTGACGTGGGAATGAAGTGGATAATCCAACTGTTGATGAGGTCCACAGCATTGAATCTTCTAGAATAAAGCTTAGAAACAATAAGAACAACTTGAGCACATGTATGTTAGGTGAAATGCCCAGTTGGGGCTGGGTGGTCTTTTGGCCTTGGAACCCCTGCAGAGTTTGTTTTTCTTCTCCAGCATTGTAACCCTGAAGATTTGCTTTAGTTTTCTATTCACTCCAGCCATCTGACCATAGCATCAAACTTAACCATTAGGGTCTTAAAGATTAATCTATACATAAGGACTTTAATTTTTTATATTACTTGCATCTCTGTGTTACGTAAGTTACCATTGATTGATTTATTCTTATTTACTATTTTTTTATCTCATTTTCTCATTCATTCTCTTATCTTTTTCTTATTTTGTGAATAATTGATTCATGATATGTGCATGTTTAGGTTACGACAGCTATCTTAATAGAATTCTAACTTTCATTTTATTACATTCCTTTAATATTATAGGGTGGTAATGCCACTATGTCACAGCTCAGAGATTTGGGTTCAAATCATGTACTGTATGTGTAGTTTCTACTTTCTCACTATGTCTCTCTGGAATTTTCTCCAGCAAGTCTGATTTTCATCCTGCAGCCCCAAAGAGATGCCTGCAGGTGGACTGGTGACCCTGACTTGTCTCTGTGCGCATGAGTAGGCCCTCCAGTGAGCTGGCATCCTGTCCAGAGTTGGCTCTCATCTTATGCCTAGTGCTGCCAGCGTAGTCTCCGACCCTACATGATCCTGAATTGGATCAAGCAAGTTTAAGAATGAATGTCTGATGAACAAATAAGCCATAACGCTCGCGTTAAATGAAACTCTTTACAGATCAACACACATTATATTACAGCTGTTCCAAAAGGAACAAAAATAAAATTAGACAAAAGCTCTTTTAAAGGAGAGTGCAGTTGATTCATTTCACATTTATATGTACTGACTTTGCCCATAAAAAACAATTCATTTTAATGCCTGCTCCACAAACTCTATTAAGGCTCGAGACACGCTCTTTAGTCTTTGTTAACAGATTTTAGTATACATGGAAATGACTCAATACACAGAACACTGGGGCCAAAGTCACAGCGAACAATAGTTAAAGTGTGATAAAACATACTTTGATTAATTACATATTTAATAATAGCAGTAAAAGTTAAACTAGCATAACATTCACAGTCAGTTAATTCAATGCAGGCTTGACAGCAGCAATGGGTGGAAAATGGGAACCATCAGAGCAGCAGCCTATCACAGAGCTTAGAAAGTTAAAGTAGTGATTTATTAATAACTACTTTAAAGATAGCAATGAACAAATATCTCAGATCACTGAAAAGTTCCCAAAATTTTCAAAATCATCATAATTAATCACTGGTTTTGATACAACTGCAGTGTTATACACTTAAAAAAGTACTTTTTATGGCAGCTGCCCAAAAGTGTACTTCAGCCCAGCTATTTCTTGGAAAGATAGCTGCTAAATGATCTATGATTGATTTATAAAAATACACTGAAACAAAAATGCAGCAGGTAAACAAACATATAAAATTTCAATTAATACAATTAATACATTACTGTCACAAGAGTGCCTTGAAAGGTAAAAAATGAAACACATCAGAAAAACTCAAAGCTGGCTAAAGAAAGCCACAGGAGTCTAACCCCCAAACAGACACAGGGAAACATCCATGGAAAAAGTGACATGGCTAGGATCTGAACCCTGGACTCTTGAGTTGTAAGATAGGCTTACAAAACATTGTGCTTACAAGAGGCTTGAAGTCAATACACAGGCATCTTTTAAAATCTGAAGATATTAATGACAGATGAATCAGAGGAACCCTTGGGACAAATAAAGTGCTCTCTGTTTATCTATCTGCCTATCTATCTATCTGATTCAGTTTTATGTGACTGTGTGACTGATATTTTGAATACACAAAGGGACAAAAATGTATCTACCTATCTATCTAATTATATAGTGCCTTATCTATCTATCTATCTATCTATCTATCTATCT
>JANRMT010062814.1:28745160-28758734 GCA_026402145.1 Polypterus bichir lapradei | reverse complement strand
CTATCTATCTATCTATCTATCTATCTATCTATCTATCTATCTATCTAATTATATAGTGCCTAATCTATCTATCTGTCTATTATATAGTGCCTTATCTATCTATCTATCTATCTATTATATAGTGCTATCTATCAATTATATAGTGTCTTATCTCTCTATCTATTATATAGTGCCTTATCTCTCTATCTATCAATCAATTATATAGTACCTTATCTATCTATCAATCAATCATATAGTGCCTATTACCTATTATATAGAGCCTTTCATATCTATCTGTCATATAGTGCCTTATCTATCTACCTATCCATCCATCCATTTTCCAACCCGCTGAATCCGAACACAGGGTCACGGGGGTCTGCTGGAGCCAATCTATCTACCTATCTAATAGTAATTTTCCTATATATCTATTTACCCTAAAGACAGTTTTTATCAATTGATGTATCTGCCCATCTAAACATCTGATCCATAAATCATTAAATCCATGGGTGCTGTGTTCTGTTTCAAAGGTGTGTGCCAATTACTTGCATTTTGTACATTATAACAAAATTGTAGAAGGATGAAGGGTGTTGTAAGAGAAACCAGAGGGGCCACGTCTCTGTTTTATCCACAGTAGACCCAGCATTAAAATAATCCTAAACCTGACTTTACCCTTTTGCCGAACACACGAGACCCACATTTCAAAAGGCATACTGTGCCATCACAATTATTCCTAGCAACTAAATGGAAGAGGGTCTGCTCAACTGCACACATTGCCAGCAGTGTTCTTGCAAGCCTTCCCCATCATTGAGAATGCAGGTGAAGATGGAAGGAAATCATTTAAATAACAAACAAAAGCTAATTTCTAGTACTGGCAGTAGAAGTGGCATTGTCGTATGACAGAGTGGAGTGAAATTTCCAGTCCACAGAGTCACATGTGTGGTCACACTACACACTTTACATGGACTAATTTTAAACTTGTTATGCCACAAAAAACTTAGGGATGAAGAATATTTTAGGAAATGGACCAGGAGATGGAAAAAATAAACTGCAGGAATGAAACCAATAAAAGGGTCAAAACTAAAAAGTCAAAACCTTCAAGCAGCAGAACCCAAATGCTAATCCAAATGCAAAATCCCAGTTGAAATCAAAACTAATCAAGAGTATAAAAACTTTTTGAACTCTCCATAGTTCAAACATTACCAGAGCCCTCAGAAAAATTTCTCTAAACCTTGGTAGTCAGAGACTTGATCAGTCACTTCAGCTCTTCTTTGGCTCAACTGACTACGAGAGTTGCTTTCTGCAGTCCCCTCAGGGTGTGCACCCGAGTTTGCAGTCATGGATGAGGTGCTCCAGTCTTACTCACCTTTTAAACTTCTAAACTTAAAAACTTAGGTGCGGTCGCACGTAATGCAAAACTTACCTGCTACAATCGCCATGTCTGTCCATCTGTTTATCTGTCTGCAACCAACGTGGCTATCACTGGATACTGTGGAAATTTATAATGCTTATACTTTGAAAAAATGCGTCAAAAATGTTCTATTTTCATGGAGATTTCTCGAATACATATAATCATATTTTTGAAATGTCAAAATCCATCCATCCATCCATTTTCCAACCCGCTGTATCCGAACTCAGGGTCATGGGGGTCTGCTGGAGCCAATCCTAGCCAACACAGGGCACAAGGCAGGAATCAATTCCGGGCAGGGCGCCAGCCGTATTGCAGGGCGCGCACACACACAAACACAAAGCACACACTAGGGCCAATTTAGAATCGCCAATCCACCTAACCTGCATGTCTTTGGACTGTGGGAGGAAACCGGAGCGCCCGGAGGAAACCCGCGCAGACACGGGGAGAACATGCAAACTCCATGCAGGGAGGACCCGGGAAGCAAACCTGGGTCTCCTAACTGCGAGGCAGCAGCGCTACCACTGCGCCACCATGCCGGCCAAATGTCAAAATCTCCCACTGAAAAGCACTGGCAAACAGAAAAATATTCACTGCACCTTTGATTACGTGTCAGTTTACTGTTTCAAATTCACCTTGAGAGACGTCACTTCAGCTTGTGTATTTTGTATATTCTTCATTTTCACATGTTGAACAGCCACACCTGATGCACGGCGGAGTGATGGTTCTGAGGCTAATGATCTGCGCTGCTTTCCAGAAGGTTGCCAGTTCGAATCCCCATCACTGCGAAAAGAGATCCTTCTTTGCTGGGCCCTTGAGCAAGACCCTTAACCTGTAATTGCTCCAGGGGTGCTGTACAATGGTATGTGAAAACTAACAAATTCCTAATACAAGAAATTTTATAAGGCCAAATAAAGAACAAAAAAAAATGGATCCTCAGTAAAAGTTAGTCAAACACTAGGAGGAGAGAGATGTTGGTACATTACGTCACTTCTCCTGCTGCTTGAAGTTATTTTAAAAAAATATGGAAGAGGAACAGGAAAGGAATTATGTAAGCATCATTCTGTAAGCCTAGAGCGAACAAATATGTGTTCAAAATTTACAGTACCGTACATTACACTGAAAACAACATCATAACTCTGCAGTGGGCTGGCACCCTGCCTGGGATTTGTTCCTGCCTTGTGCCCTGTGTTGGCTGGGATTGGCTCCAGCAGACCCCCGTGACCCTGTGTTAGGATGTAACGGGTTGGAAAATGACTGACTGACAACATCATAACTGCATTACCTGCACATTACGACTGCATTATCTGTAACATATTTCTCTGACACTGCTGCTACAGCCACTGGTTGTATAATTAATTAGTGGGCCGAGGCATGGGGGTGCTATGAATGACTTACACATTCAGGCAGGCTCCTCAACTGAATTTGCTGTTTCGGTTTTACAAGCATTTGACATACAGTTCCAGCTGAAAAATTACTGAACGTTCAGCACAGAGGGGTCTATTTTTAAATTTTTATACCTGACAGCCTGTATGACAGCCAAATGGGTAATTTTAAGAATCTGCGTTTTTAAAATGAATACTCTTTGTATTTACAATTTGAAGTCTTGATCATTTTTTTCTCTCCTTTATTTTCACCTAATACAATTCCTTGTATTAGGAAACTGTTAGTTTTTGCATACCCCTTGGGGTCTGAGCACACCTGTCAGCCATTGTGCAGTGCCCCAAAAGCAGTTGCAAGTTAAGGGATTTGCTCAAGGGCCCAGCAGAGTGGGATCTCTTTTGCCAGTAATGGGAATTCATACTGGCAACTTTCTGGAAACTGGTGCAGAACCTTAGCATTAGTGCTGCCACTCACTGTAAGAAACATTCTGATACAGTGCAAGTGGGCTAATTTTTAAGAAGTTATGTATATTTTTGTTGGTATCGACTGTTTCAAATACTGCGTTGTGTTGAAGTGAATTTAGGGTCCATGATGCTGTTTGAGTTTTTAGTTTGAAAACAATACGTCTCGAGTTCTGTGAATGTGGCCACAGGGTAGAAGCGAGCGATTACATGTTAATAGGTGAGACCAACTCAGCTGTATCACATTGGCACTCTCCGACTTGGACAAAGCACCCACGGGTGTATAAAGAAACCTGAGAATGACTAGGTTGGGGTTTAGAAAAAATGAGAATAAAATTCTGAAAGTTAAATGGAGAGAACGAAAAACCAAAGGAAGAAGAGTCCGGATCATGGAGGGTGCAGATGGTGTACACAGGAAAGCAGTGTTGCCAAGTCCAAAGTTTTCTCGCCCAACTAGGCTATTTTTGATTGTCAGCTGTTGGAGAAAAATGGGCTTTTATAGGTTACTTTTTTTGGGCTACTTATTTAAAAATTGTATTTTGGGGTATTTTTCAATCCCCCTCCACCGTATTTTTACAACGTTTTTCATTCATCTGGCACCTCTGCCCATGCTACTCGCACTTGTATGCGTTATTTATTGTTATAACCCCCTGTTTTGTGTTGTATCCATTCTATCACTTTGAAATCTCTCTGTGGGGACAAAACACACTCCCCTCGCTCTTTGATAGTAGGTACCTAACCCTCTAGCTCTGACATCACCTCTTGCTTTACTGTGTGTTATTTTGTCTACTTCAGGCATTGGGCTATTTCTTTAAGTTAAATTCTCTATTTTTAAGCTCACCTTGGGCTATAATTTTTTTAGGGACCTGGCAAACCTGCAGGGAAGTGTCACCACTCCACAAAATTCCTCCAGCCGCAGAAGGGAGCATGGCTCATCGGGTCCGCAAAGACGTCGAGGGATGGTGGTTAGGACACACGCCAGTTAAGGGTTGACTGCTTGTCAGAAGACGTCTCTTGCTGTTGAGCAGGCCGCATGGGTGATCAGCAAAGACGTAGATAAGAAGGAGGCACCGACATTTTAAATGCTTTCTAAAGGGACAGCGTTTTTAAGTTATTTATTGGATTATTCATTTTTTGGACTTTTAACCACCACAAATACATTGGTTGTATTTGGGATTGTTAATTGCGGGTTATTTATTTGGAAAGACTGCACTGTACTCTCTTTTGGGACACTGCTGTTGTGAATAGAAACACTGAGCACTTGATGCACCAACTACTCGTTGCTATGTTTCCACATTGTCCAGCCCATTTCAGTTTCATGACTATCGATGGACCAGCTACAAGGAGATAATGCCAGCCCGACCAACCCGAGCATCACAAGCATTTGATGAGAATTGATGCCATTACTCATTCTCTTTCACATTGTAGAGACTGTCAAACCCTGATACATATGGATACAGATTCTCAAGCCTGCCTAATCCAATTTGGGGTTACAGGGGTCCATGGCCCGTGGGAAACAACCCCAGATGCACTCACATTAAAAAAAAAGATTATTAGAGTATCTTGGTAATACACAACTAAATAAAATTGGGACGTTACTGAAAATTAGCATGTTTTAAAGCCTTATACATACTTTTCTAGTGAATCTCAATAACATTTCTCGGTTGTGACATTGCCTTAAACACCAGCTGCAATCAAACATTTCATTTCCACAGCGTCTTTCCATTTCTCAATTGCCTTGAGTGGAATTTACATTAAATAAACATGTTTTTAACTTTAGGTCTGAAAAAAATTGCCATTATACAGAAACAAATACCAAAAAGAGCAAGCAGGTTTGTAAACTTTGAGCATCGATTTCTAATACAATTAACATAATTTTGTCAGATGTCATAGTAGCTACATTCATTTATATTTAAATAAAGCAAATGAATTTCAGAGCTGCTGTATATAATCCTCATTTGCATTACAACCGTAATGTCTCCGATGGGACTGGCCCAATCAGGTGTTTTTTTTAACATTTCTCAATTGGAAAAAGAGGGCTTGGACAGAATGTAATATTTTGGTATATCTTCCAGATTGTTTATGGAGTCTTTCAATTATTTTTCTTGGGAAAAAATTAATCATTTGCATAAATTAACCTAATTTGCATAAGGGACCACCTTTTTTGTAAAGATGTTTACTCATCTGTGTATTATCAATCAAAGGTCTATTCTTTGCACATAAAAAATACCTTTTTAACTAGCAAAGATTTCTACAGTTACTATAGGCAAGTGGCTTTAGTTTAGTGTGCCTTCAATAATGTGACAAGCCAATTACACATCACACATCACAAGAGCATGCATGTATTCTCCATGTGAAGATGGGAGTAGTGATGAGCATTTCGATTCAGTTTACTGGATTGATTCTTTCGATCTACCTGTTAAGTGAATTGATTCATTTGATCAGTTTTTAGGGTTAGTTTATACTGTAGCTCTGGGTAAGGTGAATTTGAAGTATCTTTCTCTAAACATATCAAAAAATATAATTTAATAATTTGTACATTAGTTTTATGTATGTGTGTGTGTGTAAATATACATTACGTTAAAGAATCACAAGTGAATGAGGATTGTGCAACTCGTAATGATTCTTTCACTAATCAAATGAACAGGAATCATTAGACTGGTCCTCAGGTAGTGATTCGTTCATGAATCAAATGAGTCGAGAATGATGATTCAGACGGTTCTTGCGTATGCGCTTTAAACATTTATCATCATTAGAAAAATGAAAGCCCCTGTCGACATCACGTAGGACATTCATGCGCTTTAGCACTCCCATTGAGTTCCACTGAATCAAGTCGTTCATGTTCGCGAATCGATTCCTAAGATTCACTGAAAAGAGTTGATAAAAAAGAATGAACTGTTCACAAATCATCCATCACTAGTGTTTTTTTACTTTATAATGAGCTAAGTTGTACACTGGATCTACGCATTTGATTTAAGTTAGGACAACTTAATTTGATTAAAAGGCAAATGGGCAACGTAATCTTATTAAGTACGTCCAACAAATTTTTAAATACATGTTGTAATAAAAGATAAGAACATTAGATTTCCCATATTGTTATATATTACAACTATTTATTTCAATCAAATGGATTTGCTCAAGGGATTTACTAAGCAAAAAAGATAATTTGTTACAAAAATGTTTATTAGAAATTATCTAAACTGCCACACCCATTAACCACCACTGACTGTACCCCACCACAGTACTGAAACATTAGTAGACTACAATAGAAGAAACTAGTCAGATAGATAGATAGATAGATAGATAGATAGATAGATAGATAGATAGATAGTGTGCTGCCTGGCTGGGATGCCCCTTTGACATTGGGACCAGGGGAGCAGCCATAGAATGCACACTACATCCCCCAGAGTGCGTGGTGGTATGGTGGCAGCCCTCCTGGGTTACATCAGGGCCACAGGCATGGGACTTCAGGGCTCAGACTTGTTGGGCTTCGTGGCCACAACCGGGAGGAGCTGCGTGGCTTAATGAGCCCGTGTGGGCAGGAATGCAGCCACACCCGGAAGTGCAGCCTAATTAGGCCAATTACCACCTGGAGCACTTCCAGGAGGGCTATAAGAACACCCTGCAGCCACTACTCGATGCGCCAGGAGGAGGAGGAGGAGGAGGAGGAGGAGGAGGAGGAGGAGGAGGAGGAGGACAACGCTGCCTGGGAGGAGTGGAGGAAAAAGAAGGGTGTGGTTTTTGGGTGTTTTCTTTGTGTGCGTTTTGGGGACTGTGTAGGGTCTGTGGGACACGGGGATGACGTGCCCCACAGCTGAAGAACACAGCAAATAAATCTTTTTTTTTCATTTTCATGTGCCTCCGGTGTCAGTCCGTGTCAATTGAGCGCCAACCAATCGCTTCTGCCATGATGCATAGATAGATAAATGTATATAGTGCTTTTCAAAACACTCAAAGTGCCTTACATTGACAGTAGGAGAGGCACTTCCACAATCACCAATATGCAGCATCCACATGGATGGTGCAATAGAAGCCATTCTTGCACCAGCATTTTCAGCCAAATTCTAGCTATTTGGTGGTGAAGGGGCAAGAGAGATAGTTAGCCAATTAAAGGCAGGGGGCAAATAGAGGTGAGATTAAGCAGACTGTGGTGGACAATTTAGCCAGGACATCAGAGTACACCCTATTTTTTCAAAAGATGCTCAGGGATTTTTTTTATTGCCACGAAGAGTCAGGACCTTAGTTATATGTCTCATCAGAAAGACAGCACTCATTTTTACAGCACAGTATCCCCGTTACTGCACTGGGGAATTGGGATCCACACACAGACCATGGGGTATGCGCCACATGGTGGCCTCACCAACACCTCTTCCAGGAGCAATCCTAGCTTTCCATAGTTTCTCTCCCATCCAGGTACTGACCAGACCCAAACATGCTTAGCTTCAAGTGGATTGCCTGTTCTGAAGTGCAGTTTACACTCACATTAGACTAATGTAGAATCATCAGTTCACCTAACCTACACATCTTTAAGGATCAGAGAGGTAAACTCATGCACACACAGAAAGAACATGTAAACACCACACAGGTAAGGACTGGGGATGGGTACTGACCCAGGGATACCTTTAATTCAACACATTTACTGGGACACTGAATCAACAATTCAGAATTGCGAATCTTTGCACAACAGAGATAATAACTTAGAAACTAAGAGTAAATTTCAGGTTGATCACATTGAGCTTTGTGTGCTGTGTGCTTTTTTAGACTTTCTTAGTCTAACTTTATCTTACCTCAGTTTTCATTATCAGTCAATTCAGTACATTTTCCTTTTGCCATATATCACATATTACTCAGTTTGCTTAAATACCTGACATCTACTCTACAACCTGCATCAACACTGCTATATGCAGGGACATGCCCCAAACCCTGCAAACGAGGGGACATCATTCAGTCATTATCTAATCGCTAAGCCCAAATATCTTATCCAGCTACTTGTTAAAAGTTGTTATGGTCTCTTCCTCAACTCCATGTCTTGGAAGTTTGTTCCAGATTCCCACAAGTATTTAAGTACAGAAGTGCTTCCTGGTTTCAGACATAAATACACTTCCCCTTATTTTCCACTGGTGTCCTCAAGTACGTGATTCACCATTAAATTGATTGAATTCTGCTGGATCTACTTTATCAATGCCTTTCAGAGTTTTGAAGATCTGGATTAGATCCACATGTAGTCTCTTCTGCTTTAGACTAAACAGATTAATTCTCTAAGCCCATCAGAATAGGACATGCCCTTAAGTCATGGGATACACTTGCTTGCCTTCTTATACTGAACACAGTACACCAGATGGGGTCTCACTAGTGCTTATATAGTCTGAGCACAACGTCCCTCGACTTCTATTCAACAATTTTTACAAAATGTTTTTTTTTTATTTGCATGGTTTATTCCTTGCATTTACTTTCCGCAACATTTCTATCCTGCCTAGGACTCTGTAATACAAGAAACTGTTTGACTTGCAGTATGAGGATCTTTGCAGTCTTCTATGCAGTTCTACTCATTTTTTAATCATTTTTCAAATTCAGGTTTTTCTCTAAGTTGTACAGAAATTACACTCAAAAAGACTGTTTTATTTTTTTTTCTCCAGCTGTTATTTCCATAAACTGTTTTTAAATGACTAAATAGTGAAGTATGCAAAAGAGCCTAAACCCAATAGAGTGTAATCACATTCAGAGGAAGCTGAAACAGAACAACCATTCATTCATCTTTTCCTTCTTTTGCCTCATATGCAGGCTTCCCAGCTGTCCATCCTTGTAAACTATAAATTATTCTGAGCTAAGATGAGATTTGAGTTTGGCTGACTTTATAAAGCACTTCCAATTAAACTCAACTAATTTCATCACGGCTGCTTGCATATGGCGAGATGAGACAGAACATAACAGGCTGCTGGAAAGCATGTAGTATTACAGCGTGAGGAGGCAGGAGATCTCTTACCGTCTTTTCGGTGGTATGTAATTTCCACTTTTCTTTCCTCCGACCCAAGCAGTGCCTGAGCAACTTGAGCAATATCATGTCTCTTAGTGTGCGGACCGTGGAGAAAGTCGCAGGTGCACGGCTTTTGCATGACATCTGGTCTCGAGAAGCCTGTCATTTCACAAAATCCATCGTTGCAGTAGATGATTGCACAATTCTGCACTCTAGCATTGGCAATTATAAATTTTTTATCTGCAAAAGAAAAAAGGTATAGTAGTTAATTTTATATAACCCTTATTTTCTTTAATGAGGTTTCATTTTTGATGTGCCTTGGAGACTGTTAGGACAACACAGAAACCACGATTTTTTCCAGTTAGGTAACATAACCCATAAATCAATGAAATGTCCCTCCATTATAATGGGAAATTATGATATCCATAATTTATAGTAGGTGGTTACGGAGATAAATGTTACAGTTCATTATAAGAAGTAAATGTATCCAGGGAGGGTCAGGGAAGAACAATTAAATTACCCCTTTTTCTATATTCTGCCATCCAGAAAATATGGATTTGCATCACACATTCCTTGTATTAAATATCCTTCCCATCAAAACACACTTCATTTTTTAATTGTATGTTATACATTTCTCTTTTTCTAACGGTTATTTATTTATACCTGTTCTTTTTTTATCTTTCACTGAAGTCACTTAAAAGAGCAATTCCTTTAGCTGTGTGCCCGATGATGAGTTCTTGAAGCTTAATGCTGTCTTTAATGCTGTTTTTGCAGGATTATAAATGAATGATCCACAACCCCATGTTGAAATAACTAAGTAAAGAAAATGAATGTATGAATGGATGGATGGGACTGCACTTTTTACATTGCCGCAGTTTATTTATTGTGCAGGTATTGTTAGTCTCCATTTATGTTGCTCAGTTTCTAATTTGTTTTCAGTGTGTTTTAACAAATCCATGTCTTTATGTATACTAATTCTGTATTTAGTAAATTGTAAAATCTCATCAGAGAACTCTGCGTCTGCATTCACTAAAGAGCACTACACAAAAATAAACTGAATTGAAATTAAACAAATTATTTGGCTTATTTCTAATTTCAATGTTTGGTTCATAAAGAAATTCAATTTAAAAGAACTCCACACATCAATTTTGTTTTACCAGATGTGCCCTGGCACCTCATCCCTGGCTGTTTCCTGCCTTGCATTCAGTGCTTCAACCCTGAACTGGATTAAGTAGGTTTGAGAATGTTATGGTACATTATATTACTTTATTCTGCGTTATGTTATGTGGTGTTATGCTATGTTACATTGTTAATTTTGTTTTTGCTCCATTATAAATCCATCCATCCATTTCCCAACCAGCTGAATCCGAACACAGGGTCACGGAGGTCCGCTGGAGCCAATCCCAGCCAACACGGGGCACAATGCAGGAACCAGTCCCGGGCAGGGTGCCAACCCACCGCAGGACACACACACAAACACACACTAGGGCCAATTTAGAATCGCCAAACCACCTAACCTGCATGTCTTTGGACTGTGGGAGGAAACCAGAGCACCCGGAGGAAACCCACGCAGACACGGGGAGAACATGCAAACTTCACACAGGAAGGACCCGGGAAGCGAACCTGGGTCTCCTAACTGCGAGGCAGCAGTGCTACCACTGCACCACCGTGCCGCCCTCCGTTATATGACTACCATAAATAAAAGCTAATCTAACAAATCTCACTCACATATTGACAGACATATTTGTCCAATGTCCCTTCCCATTTTTCTGCCATCTGTCTCTCTCTGTCCTGCACTTGGAGCACAGCTAAATAAAACTGCAGCTACAGAGCAGAACTCAAAATCATCAGAGCTTTATGTTAAAGTTGTGCTTGCCTTTTTACTGTATGATGAGTATGTGTTAATTTAATTATCTGATTTGAAATGTTACAAGGGTATGAAACAGTATATGTTTCACTTTCTTTATGTAAATATATATATTTATTTCACTGTACATGTGTTGCATGCAAGAAATTACTGATAATATAGAGAAACAAATGTCACATCCTAAAGTAAAGACATATATAGTAAATACATTCTCTTGTTCTTTGTATAAATATTCAAATCATAAAATGTAAAAATATATAAATTTAAAAGCATACCTTTTGAAGCAAAAATAATATACAAAATTTCTGCTAAGGCGCCGAGGACATTGTCCCTCTCTAAGGTGAACTGTGCCTGCCTTCTGTCCTGCAGCAGCACACACAAACTAGGCTTTTAGTTTTGCAGTTTAGTTGTTTTCCCTTCATATCATTTTCATTTTCTCTCTTGTTATTTAACTTGAAGAATTACGGAGTAGACTTGATGAAGTATTTTCTTCCTGATTTATTTATACTTGGGGCAGGATAGGAGGAAGTGGTTCTCAGTCCTTACACCTACCCCTCTCTTAGGTTTCCAGTTTGATGCGATACTGTGACATTTCAGACCGTGGGTTTTTTTTTTTTTTTTGGCTTCTTTTATTGCATTTCATTTCCTGGTTGACTTTTTTCATAAATGTGATCGATGCAGTTGTATGCAGATTTGGCTCAGCTGGTTAAGTTTCGGGATTTGGTTTATGGGAGTCTGAACTTGGGGTTCAGAAGTGTATTTCAATGATGCCCCCTTTTATTTATGTATATGCATATAAATGTAAATGCAATTGCACTTTATATATAATTTGCATATATTGCACTTTAAGTTTATTATATATGCAGTATGCAGCAGAAGACAAAATTGCCTAATTTGTCATAAAGCTGTGTGGAAGTATATGCATAAACACATACAAATAGTCAATTTATTATTATCAAATAGTTTCCAATTTAATTCTAGCACTCTGTTATATGACAGTATATCTTATATCTATTTTCTTAGATTTCTTATATTAGTTGTCCAGTTTGTCAAAGCCCCACTTGCTCATTCTGGTTTTGTGTTTACCGGACACCTGGTCGTCTACAATAAACAAACGGATTCACTAAGTTTAGTTTCTTATCCCTTCATTCATATATTTTAATGGCGATTTTACAACTATCAGGGTAGCATAAAATCTTCCAGCATTTTTTGACTTTTTAAGCACAATGTCGTTAGAAAGAGGCAGACTCGCACATGTTTATATAGTACAGTACGCATTAAATGTGCACACAGAATAAGAACAATATATTTGTGAGTTCTGTGTTTGATGCATCAGATAGATAGATAGATAGATAGATAGATAGATAGATAGATAGATATGTGTGTGCATGTTTACTTTTCGAAGTATCGTTCAGCTTACAGTGTTTATAAGACATAATAATGTAACTTTGCAGGTCGCGAATATGGAAAAAAGACTACAGTATTGAAATGTTTTTAAAATACTTACTCTGTCCTTCAAATTTCCGTATAATAACGCCCAGAAATGTGTTCTGTGGTGCAACATGACCTCTCCGAACAGGCATGATTGAGCAGGTCTGCCGAAGCGCTCCTCTTGTAAACAAGCCTGCCTGCCTGTTAGGTGTCCCTTGTTGAAGTTACAGTCGCTGTGGCTCGATTGTCCGCCCTTTGTTGCAAATCATTATTCGTTCAAGTGAAAGAAATCTCCCCCACTTAAAAACAGATGATCACTCGTCTTTTCTCTCTCTCTCTCTCTCTGTGTGTCTCTTTCTCTTCTTGTTCTTCTTCTTTTCTCTCTTCTCTCTCTCTCTCTCTCACCCTCTATCTACAGATCCCTTTGTCTGGCTGCATTTCCGCGACTGTAGTGAGCTCCCAGTCGACACCGGAGCATGGGAATAAAAATGGTTGGATCTGGCTTTCTTATGCTAAACATTGCAAAGTGAACTGAATATGGATGCGTTCTCTCTGTTCTCTAAAGCGATGTGATGGTTGAGAATGGAAGGCTGAGGCAGATCTGCCGAGGGGGAGTGACGTTACCCCTTAGGGTTTTCTGCACAGCCCACAGCCTTGCTTACTCGAGCACATTTGTGCAGGACTTTCTCTCTCCCTCTCCTCTCTCTCTCTCTCTCTCTCTCTCTCTCTCTCTTTCTGTGTGTATGTGTGCGTGTGTGCGTGCTGCAGCCTAAAGCATCCCCGAAAAGCATTAAAATTACAGTGAAGACGAGCTATTTCAAAATACACGAAACTCTCATTTATTGAAACATCTATCTATCTATCTATCTATCTATCTATCTATCTATCTATCTATCTATCTATCTATCTATCTATCGATCTATCTTATGTTTGTATTTATATATACATTTATATATATGCACATGCATATATTTATACAGTATCTATATTTATCTATTTACATATAGTATGTGTGCATATATAAAATAGTATGTATGCGTCTATATACATATTTACATTATGTATGTATGTTTT
>JANRMT010062814.1:28709960-28745060 GCA_026402145.1 Polypterus bichir lapradei | reverse complement strand
AGATAGATAGATAGATAGATAGATAGATAGATAGATAATGCAGGTTTAAACATGAAGTTATTTATAGAAGTCGCAAATTTCAGAGCCTGTTATACTCGGCGTGACCAAAGCAAACTTCTCCTCCTCGGTAGAAAGCGCGATTTTCTGTGGTTATTTTTAGTAACTACACTCACGCGTCTCTGTGCCTTCTCCAAGGTGCTGAAAACAAGCACGCGCTGGCCGTGAGAACAGCTACAGAAGTTTGAATTTACTGCACTGTGCTCTTGTTGCTCGCTTGCCTATTATCTCCGGAGACTTAGGTACGGCACAGTCACATTTTGCGTTCAGTGTGCGAGTATTTTGCAGGTTTTCTGCGGATACATCTGCTTTCTCGACCGTCCCAAATGGGTGTATTTTAAACTAAATTCATTCTGTCAATTTAGTGCTCCCGTACACGTGTAAGCTTATCCTGTACTCGCTCCTGTGGACATATTTTGTGGCTTTCCGCGCTTCTGTTTTGTTACGCGTAATTTACAATGCTTATAAAATTGTAATTGCTTTGGAATACGTTTCACTCTGCCTCTTGAAAGTTAAAATAGGCTACTTTTTAAATTCCTTTCTATACAAAAATTCACAACTTTAATTTTCATAAATGATTTAAGAAAATATTTGACAAACAAGAGGAGATCATTCAGTCCATCAGGATCGTTTGTTTAGGCAATCCAATGTGACTTTAGTTTGAATGTTTATGATGTGCACTGATTTTTCCAGAAGTGACTGTTTAATAATATTTTAGCTAAAATTGTATGTGTTTTGCCAAACCGGACGTTTGGTGCATACAATTAGTTAACTGACACGTGGATTAAACGACGCGAGTTGGGTGAAAATTCTTTCTTTGTTCCATGGACATTTTTCACGTCTTTGCTATTATACAGTGTTGATCAATACTAGTTTATATAATAAACATTTTTTTAATTTTCATTTTGCATGAAAACATGAGATTGCATTTTTTCTCGTATACCATTACAAGCTACATGGGGAAAGTAACATGTAAAAATGAAAAAAAGGGACGGAGTATTCCTTTAAATCAGTTTTTGGAAAAAAAATTAAATGCTGCAGAAATAGCATTGAGGAGAAAGATGTGTTACGTCATTCAAGTGATAACGAAAGCAAGACAAAAAATACAATATCTTTGTGTGAATTTGGTAATATAAGAAGTCTTTTGAATGTTATTTGCAATTTTTTCTAAAAAAAAAAAATAACAACATTGGTGATTTAAGATTAAGTTTGAAAATCACTGTCAGAAAATGTGACAATACTGATCATAGCTCACCCTTGGGGAAGATGAGTCGAGCTTTTTGAGGTCAACCTGGGATCCCACAGTCAGTAGCTTCATTACTCTAACTTGTCATTAATGAATCCTGGACATTATACAGACAGAAAGTAAACCGGTCCGCAATACCGATATTTCTTGGATTATCCCTGTTACAATTTGTCAAGGATTAATTCAAATTGCCGATTATTGAATTAATTTCTTTTTGTTTTTAGTTTTTAATGTCATTCGGCCCCATGCTGTTGCGACGTCAAGGGCTGCTGCTCTGTGCTACGCCCCCTTCAGTGTCTCATCATTATTGTTTCAAATATAGGAAAGATCATTTTGTTTAGCCTGGAAAAACTTGTTTCCAAAGCAAATACTTTTTGGAAATGTTACCTTTTTTTTTTTTAAGCCAGCTTTGTTCCTGTTATTGAGTTTGTTTTGTCTTTTGGTAGAGTTTCTGATTTTAGTAGCAATTCCTGTATGTTCAGGCTATCGTCTTTCTTAGCCCTTTAGAAATCCCCCTAGCTTGCACATTTAAATAATATTCTTATCTTGTCTTTCCATTGTATGGAAAGATCATTTTGAGAACATTATCAGCGTTGTCATTTTTTACATTTTGTTTTAACAGTACAAAATACTCATTTTTAGTGGCTCATATTTAATATAGTACATTAAAACATATATATATATATATATATATATATATATATATATATATATATATATACAGTATATACTGTCTGTATATAGATATATATTGTGAGTGCTGCAGGATATGGACAGGCATTCTACAGGGTGTTTCCTTGCCTGGTCAGGATGCCATTATGAAAGAAACTGGAAGGACAAGCTCTCTGAATGGGTAGGAACAGGAATCTTTACATTGTAGGGGAAACAACAGCATCAGGGTACTATATGCTCCCCAATACGCAAAAGGGCAGCATCCCCTGGATTCGTGTCCCCTTTAGATACCCAAAAGGCATCATGGGAGTTGGAGCACCAGAACATAGCTCTATTGGGTACCATGGGAGTCATCAGGGGGTTCAGCAGGGAATATGGTCCATACTTTGTGGGACTCCTGCGTATGCACCTTTGACAGACCATGTCCTAGCCCTGGAGGTACTAAAAGGAGTTGCTTCACCTAGACCAGGGACCCAGATTTGGGAGGCGGTGGATGAGGCATGACGGGAGGATTGTGAAGGTAGTGGATTGTTTTTTGGGCTGCTTATACTTTGAGTGTCTTAACCTGTGTGATAAGGTAATGTTTATTAATAGAAGGGACTATATATGAATTTGTGATTGGTTTGGGTGTGCAGGTGTCTAGGGTTGGGCTCAGTGGAGCCCCCTTCTGGTAGTAACATTATACACACACACACACATATATGTATATATATATTGTTGCATACGCGCGAGTAAGAGGATGTTGTATGGACCAAGCAAAGGTAATTCCATGACAGGCCAGGGGGTGGTGGGTTGCACTAAACCTTCTCCTGTTGTCTCTGCAGACTCAACATTATAGATGACACTTCCAGTTCTGGCACCCAGGAGGACATCAGCAGAAGGTAACTTTCGGTTCCGCTATGTCACTTCCGCTTTGTGTATTTAAAACCACCATCTTGCCAAACCCTGAGCAGGTCATGTCTGGACTCCAACAGAGACAATTTGCAGCCAGGGATAATATATAGGTGGTTGCCCCAAACATTTTTTAGTGCGTCAAGTCTGTTCTTTTCACTATATATATATATATATATGTGTACAGCAATAACAAACAAAGACAGTATGAAGTTTTGGGGCACCTGTAGAAAAAAAAAAACAAAAAAAAACAGTGTAATTGATTGGCACTCCTGCCACCATAAAAAAAAATTCACACAGCTCTGAGATGAAAGGAAGGACTCCTTTCTGTTCTCTGCGGGAGTAGCTCTGCTGCAGCTACCCATAGGAAGGCTGCTTGTATTATGAAGGGGATGTGGGAAAGCCCTCGGAAGCCCCATCCCCAGAAGAGTCAATGGGGTCAGGCCTGATGGGATCAGAAGTGGTGTGGTGATGCTGTAATGCCCGAAGGATGCCAGCACTCGGGTCCCATTGAGGTGGCTCATTCGGGTAGGCGTGTGGAATGTTTTGTCTCTCCGGCATGATGGTCATCAGAGGGTCATTTCTGTAGGGTGGGTCTGGACCACATGCCTGCCTGGGGGGGGGGGGGGGGGTTGGGTTGCCAACCAGAATCCCGAGCTGTGGTGGGTGCGGCAACTCGCTGTACCAGTTCAAGCTCCCCAACCTAACCTGATCTATGCTTTTAATTGATTGCATGAAAGTTGACTAATCTGAAGTCACATGTGAGTTTATTGTGCCTGCCAATTAAGAAAAAGACAAAATTACAGCATTTCAGCCATAGTCTACTACAATGCTAACATCTAAGAAAACGTTTAAAAATACTATCTCAGCTTTATATTTGTTTATTACGAGTTAACTGACTTTTTTTTTTTTTTTTTTTTGTTCAGGGTCACCCAGGCGTTGGCTTCAGTCCATCATCTTAGCTAAAACTGGCTGACAACGCAAATTCTAATTTTCACCGATAGCAACTGTGATGATGACTCGCTTACATCTGTGTCAAGCTGCTGCTTATGCCAACTGAACTCATAATGTCCAGTTTAATGATGGGCTTTACCCATTTTTCTTGTGTGCTCAGAGTTTATAGTATTTTTAGCCATAGGAGTTGTGGGTTGCTGTAATTTTAGTCAATTCATAGGTTCATCAGGGATAAAAGGATTAGTCAGTCAGAAAAAGAAAAAAAATGTTCTCTGTTTTGATAATGAAAGTAAAGCCTGAATGGACTGATTTCTCTGGTGAATGTTCCCTTTGCTGCAACAATTTTCACTGCTGAAACAGATGAAATTTTTAAGCAAATCCTGTAGTCTTTCTCATTCATAAGACTACCCTCCACAAATACACGGTGACATTCATAATTAACAGTGTTCATTCAGGTTAAAAAAACAATCCCCTGAAGACCCCAATGGTGCACACGTAACATGCTCATTCATTGTCTTATGTCAAGCTCACACAAGCAGAAAGCTCCATTTTATGTGAGTAGCACAAACATCTGGGACTGTGGCAGTTGTTTAAAGCGGCTTAGCCTCATTACGATTATTAGAGGCCTGGGAGACCCTCTATTGGCTCTCGTATTCTTTTCTTTTTTTTCCAGTTGTTGTTTTCAAAGACCACTCCATCAAACTGAATGGAGCTATTCCCTTTGAGTTCATTACTTAATAAAGCCCAGTGGTAGATTTTCCATTAACTGCATTTTCTCAGTTACATTTGTTAAATTAAATTAAATAAAAATTTATTTCTATAGCACATTTTCATACAAATGATGTAGCTCACAGTGTTTTACATGATGAAGAAAGAGAAAAAAGACAAAATAAATAAGAATTTAAATAAGGGAACACTAATTAATATAGAATAAAAGTAAGGTCTGATGGCACAGGGAGGACAGAGACAACAAAAAAAAAATCCAGATGGCTGGAGAAAAAAAATAAAATCTGCAGGGGTTCCAGGCCACAAGACCACCCAGCCCCCTCTTGACATTCTACCCAACATAAACGATCTCACTCAGTCCTCATTGTATTCAGTGTTCTTATGGAAGAACTTGATGATGATGGTCTTTTGGACTTCTGGCCTTTAATCCATCAATGTAAGGACATCACGGTGCTTTGATCAGGTGGTGGTGGCGCAGATCACCACCACAGAAAACTGGAAAAAGAACAAAAGAGAAAGTAGGGGTCAGTACAGATTTTGGAGACACCAGGAATAATAATGATAATAAATGTGCATACAGAATATCAGGATTAAACTAACATGAAGTTATGAGAAAGCCATGTTAAAGTAATGTGTTTTCAGCAATTTGTTAAAATGTTCCACTGTATCAGCCTGGTGAATTTCTATTGGTAAGCTGTTCCAGATTTTAGGTGCATAACAGCAAAAGGCTGCCTCACCACTTCTTTTAAGTTTAGCTCTTGGAATTCTAAGCAGACACTCATTTGAAGATCTAAGGTTACGATTTGGAATGTAATGTGTCAGAAATTCCGAAATATAAGATGGAGCGAGATTATTTAAGGCTTTGTAAACCATAAGCAGTATTTTAAAGTCAATTCTAAATGACACAGGTAACCAGTGTAGTGACATCAAAATTGGGGTGATGTGCTCAGATTTTCTTTTCCAAGTTAAGATTCTGGCAGCTGCATTCTGCACTCGTTGCAATCGCTTGATGTCTTTTTTGGGTCGTCCTGAGAGGAGTGGGTTACAGTAATCTAGGTAAGGAGCACACACTGATACAGTGCATTGCCGCACCCACCACACGACAAATCAACTCAGGATCCAGATTCAGACCCGAGTGCAGCCGTGCAGCGGGTGATACCTTAGCACCACACTAGTTCAGATGGAATGGAACAGTGTGAGGTTTTTTTATGGTGGCTGGAGTGCCAGTTCTGCCACCAACCCCCAAGTTTTTCCCTGCAGGTTGGAGGGCTTACATGCAGGGCTGGATGCAGACTAACGTCATACAAAGGATGGAGCAATTGCAAGTTACGGGCCTTGCTCAAGGGCCCGACAGAGCAGAGTCCCTTTTGGCATTTACAGGATTCAAACCAGCAACCTTCCAATTGCCAGTGCAGATCCCTAGCCTCAGAGCCACCACTCCGCCTACAGTAATCTAGCCGACTGAAAACAAAAGTGTGAACTAATTTCTCAGCATCTTGCAATGTTATAAAGGTCTAACTTTTGTTATACTTTTGCACCCAAAGTGTTTTGTTTTGTCCCTTAAATACCTCGGCCAGTGGAGTAGCTCGAGTTTGTGCCGCTTGGGGCGGAGTGGTGTTTCAATTTGCCTCCGTCCAACATATCTGAATATGTTAACCTTTTTAAATAGAAAGTTAAAATGACATATAGAGACAAATTAAGATCCATTTTGCATAGATGTATTCATATATAGAGAAACAGCAATCATTTTTCACATATAATTATTTATAAGCATCAACTAGACAAGAATATACTGTAGTATAGACACACTGATAAGCCGTATTCTAATTATTAGTTTAATATAATTATGCTGCGAAAACCAGAACCAGTGTAGTGTACAAGTGATATGTGAGGATGTTTTCTGCGCAGAGCAAGACACATTTGTATTGATAACGAAATGAAATTATAAATTGTAAATTAGTTGTTTATCTTCCTAGAAATTATTATCGGTGTAATGTTTATGTTTATTTTTGTTACTGCTTCCTAAATTTCAACTGCTGTATCTGATGCCGTCACAGAAGGACTGTCTGAAAAATATTTTTGAAGCATTTGTGGATAAAAATCAGAGAATTTTACTTTTTTAATTCATGAGTGATATTTTTCTGAACCCTGCTGCTTACACATGAATTGTACTGAGCCTTTTGGCCAATGATGCTGCCCCCAAAAATGTGCCGCACAGCCACTGGCCTCGGCTTCTTATAGCCTCTGATGACGTTTGCCTGGAAATGAATAGTTTTCTTATAAGAAGACTTTTGGTATAATAGTGTTCTCTGTACTTTTTGTACAGAATGAAGGGAAAATAATGGGGATAAAATTTACTGTGCTCCAGATTCTTGGGCAAAGTGAGCTCTTTTTTGGCTTTTACTCTTTGACAGCTACATATGTACAGTAGGTTAGGAGCACACACTGATACAGCGCATTGCCGCACCCACCATATGACAAACCAACTCAGGATCCCTGATTAGGACCCGAGTGCAGCTATGTAAGTAGAAATCAAAAACAGTGAACAATACAATACAATTTATTTTTGTATAGCCCAAAATCACATGAAGTGCTGCAATGGGATTTAACAGGCCCCGCCTTTTGACAGCCCCCCAGCCTTGACTTTCAAAGAAAACAAAGAAAAACTCCCAAAAACCCTTGTAGGGTAAAAAAAAATGGAAGAAACCTTGGGAAAGGCAGTTCAAAGAGAGACCCCTTTCCAGGTAGGTTGGATGTGCAGTGAGTGTCAAAAAAGGGGGGTAAATACAATACAATACACAGAACAGAACACAAGTAATCCTCAATACAATATAATAGTGCAATAGAAATATTACAAGTACAGAGCAGAATTCAACAGTAGATGATATCACATAATATGATTTGGATTTGTTCAGAGTCCTGGAGACTTCAGCCATCAAGCTTCCTCCCCCTATTGGCCATTCCACAGCTGAGTCAGTGCTGGGCCAGCCAATCCGATGAAAGGACCCCTCTACCTGATGATTCCTGCGATCCTCTAGAACTGTACACTTAATTGATTTGGATATAATATGACTTTAATGTTAGTGGAAGCTTACTATACTACATGACACACTTTACTATTTGGTTTTGTTTTTTTCTGATAAAACCAGGTACTAAAACCAGCCTGCACAGTGGTAACAAGGCATGATGGATCCATGTTCTCATTCTGTTTACGCCAAATTCTGACTCTACCATTTGAATGTCTCAACAGAAATCGAGACTCATCAGACCAGGCAACATTTTTCCAGTCTTCAACTGTCCAATTTTGGTGAGCTTGTGCAAATTGTAGCCTCTTTTTCCTATTTGTAGTGGAGATGAGTGGTACCCGGTGGGGTCTTCTGCTGTTGTAGCCCATCCGCCTCAAGGTTGTGCATGTTGTGGCTTCACAAATGCTTTGCTGCATACCTCGGTTGTAACGAGTGGTTATTTCAGTCAAAGTTGCTCTTCTATCAGCTTGAATCAGTCGGCCCATTCTCCTCTGACCTCTAGCATCAACAAGGCATTTTCGCCCACAGGACTGCCGCATACTGGGTGTTTTTCCAGCAGAATGGGCCAATTTGGAATGAACTTTAGGTGAATTTTAAGGTGTGAGGGTTTTTTACTCTAAATGTCTACAGCACACAACATATCCTGCACAACACAATGTGCTTATAATGAATGCCTTCAATATTGCATTCAAAAATCTCAAACACTGGACTTTGCTATTTTCTACCAGCCATATTAATCTCTGATTCCATCTCAGGCACAAACAATTTCTAGACATAATTTTGCACCTGCAGGCCTGTAAAGATATAAAAAAAATAACAAAAGAGATTCAAGTGTGTTTTGACAGGTGTGACTATGAAAATCACAGGAGTTAAGGAAGAACAAGGCTCTTAGGCTGGAATCAGTGTGCAGACCCCACCCAGCTGTATTGAGGGAAATAAAGAAAAACAAGCATGTAGTGTGAAGATTAGGGGCAGTGAGACTTGAATAGCCCATGCATAAAAACAGTAAACACTTAATGAGCAGAGCAAGAGCAGGTAATAAGAGTGTAGAAAGGTACAAAATGACAGAGACAGCATCTGAGATTAAGAACAATATATACATTATCTAAACCTGTTTATCCAGAGCAGGATCACAGGAACCTGGAGCCTAACCCCGCAGGTTTGGATGCAAAGCAGGAAAAATCCCTGGTATGCAATATGTAGGATATGGTTAATGTTAGGAGCAAAAAGAACATTATATTTCAACTATCAGATTTGAGAGAGAGAGAGAAACATTGAAAATATGTTATATATTATATTTTTATTGCTAAATATTTAAAGCATAATTCTGCTACTGGATTATTTTCACAATATCAGGTATTTTGAGCTGTGAATATGAACTAAAAATGATTAATTAATAAATGCAGAATAAATACAAAAACAAATTAGTATGTTTAGCTTTTCACCACTTGGCAGACTGTCTTCCCCCACCTACCTGTAGTTCAGTAGAGACATTTTTACAAGGTTTGTATCGCTTTGTTGTTAAACGACATTTTTAAAGCAAAAGTGATTGGTGAGCAACAATATGCTAATCTTGTATGATGACTTGTCAGTCTCTCGATCAGTGCTATTTTATTTTCAAAAATTGAGAGTGATTTCCCCTAGACTTTCTCGTGTACTCAGATATGGGGATGGATATTTGAGGAGTAAACCACAAGATAATGATTATATTATGTACATTAAAAAACCATCAACAACAAATCAAATTAATAATTTATTGAACAATTATTATAAAAGTAAAATTGAATAAATTGAATAAATCTGCAGCTGCATGAATAAAGCAAAAATCGAGTATGTGTTCAGGTAAAATACCACTTCCGGTTAATGGATTTGGCCCAAAAGTTAATGCTGATCTACAGTTTGGTGTAACAACCATGTGCCAAATTTCATCCATCTATCTAAAATTATGTTTAGTAAATTATTATCCAGCTACTTTAATAATTTTGTTTAGTTTTAGTTTTTATTTCAGTTTTGTTAATTATTTTATTTCAGTTTACGAAAATGTTTTTTTAATAATAGTTTCAGGTTTGATTTGTTTTCGTTAACTATAATAACCTTGGTCCAAACACCCCCCACCGTCCGATCGACTGACATTGTATTGCCCACAATGCAACAATCTAAATTTACCCATACTGACATCTTTTATTAGCTAGCACCTCTTCAGCAATCTTCATGGGGGACCCCCAAAACAGAGCCCCACCAATAAGCAGCTAAATGATGACTCACGCTCATAATAATTCACATCACCAAGTTATTATTATAATGTGCATTGATGTGACAGACATTAAACATTAAAACTAATTATGATCAACAGATTCTCTCTTAGCCGCCTAGTTAGTTTAGTGCTGAGTATTTGCACTGAAGAACTTTTTTATTTTTTTCATCGCTTTATATCTGCTACCTGTTGTCTCTTCTCAGGGAACTGGTCGACAGGTCAGGATACCTCAGCCAAGCTTCAGCTCCAATATGCTCTCTGTTCTGGAAGCCATTAACTAACTGAGGAGTTGCTACATTCAGTTTTTGTATGATATGGGTGTACATTTATAACATGTAACATGTTTTTGCCAACATAAAAAGGCAATTTGCAGCAGCGTCTAGTTTTCTCAACCTAATCAAAGAATGAATTTACACAGGTTTCACATTTAACATGACAACAGAGATGTTCCTGTAGCAGCCCACTTCAACAGCCATGGACACTGTGAGAGGGACTTTTAAGTCACAAAACTTATGTGTGACTTCAGGAGACAGCAAGAGAGAAAAGAATGGGAAGTTAAACTGATGCTAACATTTAAAACATTACAACACGGTTTAAATAGAGATGAGAGTTTAATGGCCAGATATGAGGATTGTTTGAATCTCTCGGACTGACCCAGACAACCTGACTACAGACCCACATTGTATTGAAAAACTCATCAGAAACTTCAAAAGACTTTACTGGACAGTTATCTTATCCAAAGATCTTGACGTTACATTGTTCTCCTCTCTTGTTAAATGAATCTTAGCCTGAACAAGTCTATTAATTTTTTACATTTAAGATGTCTCACTTAAAGGTTTTCCAATGTTGTATCTGTCCTGGTGTCTATATAAACACAGGGAATTCCAGTTTCTTTATCACATCTTGCCTGAAGAAGGGGCCTGAGTTGCATCAAAAGCTTGCATATTGTAATCTTTCCAGTTAGCCAATAAAAGGTGTCATTTTGCTTAACTTCTTACCACATTCATAATGGCTAACATGGTAAAACACCCTAGTACTATTAACCTAATCAGAGTAATTTATTGCATTCATATTGCAATATGGTCACCCTAGCAAGAATGAGGTTGCTTTTGTTAACTATAAGCAGTGGCTTTCAATTTGCACACAAGTCATCTGTGATGCCAACATGACACTGACAAATATTGTGGTTCGGTGGCCTGGGTCAACATTTGATTTATTTGTTTTAAGGCGATGTAGTTTTGGCAGACACCTTGCTGATGGTGCTGTAGGTGATGGATGGCTTGCTGGTAAGGTGTTTCATGTGGTCTATACTATTCCTCATAACAGCAATCACGTTTTTGCATGTGCCAGGTGATATTGGCTACCCACTCTGACACGGGCACTTCACATCTTTCTCCAACTCCCAGGGAGCTGTAATGCCACAAATGCTCTCAGTTATTGAGAATTCTCAGAATGCAGATGGTGATGTCTCAGCGTGTCAGAAGGGATGCTGCTCTACCAGCCAACGAACTTCTGCAGCATTGTGACTGCATATTTTCACACACGCGCACTTAGGGGGCAGCCAAAGGGTCCAACAGTTAGTGAAAGTACAAGAGATGAAGGGTTGGAAGTAAGCACTAATGCCTTTACCCCTCTTTCTACAGACCAGCTTAAGAATAACTGTTTATTTCCTACTTCCACCCATTTTATGACAATCTCTCTTCCGTCCCCTCCAGATGACATCACTTCCGACCCTTTGCGGTGACCTCATGTCCCGTTCCTTCCATCTACCTCATCTTCCTTCCTGCCACCTCAATTTAAAAGCTCATTCGCTGTATTATTCAATTATCTTTTGTAGTTATTAGAAAAGACTGGTATCAGTCTTCATTGAGAACTCATCAAGATCAGATGTTATACAGGGAGGCAGCCCCAAATATTTATTTTTGTCTGTTGAATTTATTTATTCTTGACAATATGTACGAGGTTGATTGGCAGGATTCACATATGGTTGTTTCAGAGTGGCAACCGCGCGAGGTGTAGGGTGCGTTCACGTACACACATTTACAGATGATTGTGAATTATAAACAGTAAATTCCATTGAAATTTGCGTACTCCTGGTTTTAAAGATCTGTTTTTTTTATTGCTGTATGCATTTTTCTGTTTTTTGGCATGCACATACTTTCACACTTGAATCTACATGAAGTTTTATAAATGAGGTCCCTGGGCTTTCTCTTTTTCTCCTTTTTTTCAGAACACTTGCCTCTCTCCAATTGATAGTCATTATTATGTGTGAGTGACCAAATCCAAAGTATGGATATTAAAATTATTTTACTATTACTTTAAACACAAATGTGCCGATGGCTAGCAATCACAGAAACCACACATGGAACTCATTGACCGTACCTCATATTTATAAGGTAATGGAAGTCATCTAGGCTTAGTTCACACTAACATGGATATCTTTGAAAATACTGTTTTCGTTTTAAAAGTTTTCTGTCCTCACTATCTATTTTCTATATGTTTATCATCCCTTTTAAACATCAAAAACACGTAAATTGTTGTTATTGGGCACATATACTTTATCAGCGAAGTGCACTCTTTGTTAACACAGCAAAAGAAAATCTCAAAAGAACAAGAAAGAAACAAAACTGACTGCTTTGTGTGGGCAGGCAATGAAGTGCAATTACTTTTAAAACTTACAAACAAGTATAAAGTTGGCAAAGTCGTGGACTGGAAATCCTGACAAATAAATACCGTGAAGTGTGATGATGTGGGTTCAGCTTCATGCTCCCATTTCGCTTTTGGGAGCTCTTGAACCCGACACCATTGGTACTGAAACCTGATGAGCTGGACAGTGAGGACACCAACAAAGCAAGGGGATGGTGCAAAAAGGTGCAAGAGCGCTTTTATTAAAACAAAAACAAACAGTGTTCAAAAAAATAGTACAGTGTTTCAATATATCAAATAAATAAATAATCCATTAAAACAGTGAAGAATGGGGATGTTAAAATTCAATAAATAAATCTTTTAAAAATGAGGATAAAACAATGGCTGGAAGCAGTTCTTTAAAACAACACCCGGTGCTTCTCCCATCTGGGTAATGCACCTGGGGAGTTGCCCTACCTGCAGCTGACCTTCTCCTTTTAGTCTGTAGTCTTTCAGTCCCTGGTTCCGTAGGGCTCTCCAAACCGACTTGGGTTCCCCAGCGACAAGGATGATGACGCTGGGGCTTCCACCTCCCAAGCCTTCTGACTCCTGCTACCTTATGCAGCGAGGCCAACCACATTCTTCTCACTCCTGCTCCTCCAAAGTGCTCAGCACTTCGTGTTGTCCCCCGGGTGTTGGCCAAACACTCCGCTAGGGCTCAATTCCCAGCTGCCTTCTCCTGCCCTCTTGCTTGCTCTCTCTCACACGCACGCACGCACCAACTCCAGCCTCTTCTTCTTTCACCTCCTTTAACTTGGTTTCTTTTGATCATCATTCTTCACTTTCCGCACTCGCGCTTCTCCAATTTATTATGGGGACGTGGCACAGGTGTGGCGATTAGCAGCTCTTGGCATCAATTACGGATACGGACAATTCCCCACCTGTGCACTTAAGCGAGGAAACGCCCACATCACGTAGCGTCCGAAAACCGCTCCAACCACACTACCACACCCCCTCTATAAGCCACGAGTGCGGCGATTATTTATTTAAAAACTGGCCTTTAAAAACTAGCCATGGAGCTGCTACATCACATGAAGTATTTCAGTGTTTCAATGCACAGTACCCATTCTCAAAATTCTCCATTTTTCCCCATCCACATTGCCACTCAAAGTCCAGCATTTTCAAATTTCTACACTATGAAGAGCATTTTCAATATGATTAGTTTTTGGTTCCTGAAAACGCTGTTTCAATGTATATAGACAGTGTGGTGGAGTGATATTCTGTATATAAGTTGATAAATATTTTTTAAGTCATTATTTGTAAGTCTGACACTGCAAATGTAATATTAATGCTTCAGGAGGAATTTTCTAGTTCATTTAGGAGAATAGCAATGCCTTGATGTCTAACTAATCAACCCTGAGTCTTCAGGACTGACACAGGATGTGATGTTTATTGCAAGGGCATTAGACCAACTTGGCAAGGGTGACTGCATTTGGACTTAGAGTCTGTGAAACATCCACCAAGAAGGCCATAAAACTACTTACAGTAACTGGCAACCTTCAGCTAAACAAATGGAATCCACTGCTTGAGGCCGGGTGTGAAAAGGCAGTGTGTGCACCCATTGGTCTGGAGTATGGCTGTTTGGGATTGGTTTTGAATCAGAGGCCATTCTGTACAACGACACCCTATTGGCTGAAAGATTTGGGCAGAAATGTTTAAAGTTGGTCGCTTTACCCCTTTCTCTCTCTATCTTTCTCTCTCTCACACCACGTCCATTAACAGAACACAATGAGGAGCACAACTTGGCAGCCATTTTGTCATGTGGGTTGTCCTGAAGAAAGCTGACTAGAAATGATGATTTGACTGGAGACATTTGAGTAAATACAAGTCTGTGTGCCCCCTGAAGCTACACATCTAGCATTTATAGGGTAGTATTGTTGCCAATATTCACGTGTACTTTGCTTCATTAATATTATTTTATGAAAATGATCAATAATACATGATTAAAATGTGTTACCTAATTCCTGGTGATCTTTTTAGTTTCTGTAATTGCCTGAGGGTATAGATATTAGAAGGGAAGGTGGGGAGAAGTTACAAAGTACAATACCTTATAAACAGTGGTAAGTCTAGGAGATATGAGGCATTCTGATAAAGACTATGCAATAAAGAGTACAAAAGGGGAAAGTAAAGTAATATAGGAGTCTACCAAGACAAAGCAGACAGCCAAAACAAATGTTGTTTGCCAGCTTCATTAAGTTATTAAATTGACATTTGTAGATAAAGGGCAGAGTCTGCTTTAATTTGCAGTAGCAGACCCAACTGAAGCGTATCTGTGTTTGTTTAGACACTGAATGCCAGCCATTCTGTAATGTTCGTATATTGATGTAAATCTATACATTATAATTCCTTTTCTAACCCGCTTTTTTGATTCAGGATTTCTGGGGAGGTGAAATGCTGGGAACAAGGCAGAAGTCTATCGTGAACAGGCAGCTAGTCCATCGAAGAGTACTCTGCCATAAATAGAAAAGCTGACTCACAACAGGCTAATTTAGAAATGTGGATTAACCAAGTATGGTCTTCTTCTGGAAAAATGTGAGTACCCAGATAAGTAATGAATTAGTGGGGTCTGCAAATTAAACAGTTCAATTTATTATTGGCCACTGTATTTCAAGGACCAAGTTTTGGGCACGGGGCACTAGTAATGAATCAGACATGGGATGCTACTGCAGTTGTTTAGAAGTCCAAAAAATGCAGACCTGCTTTGTTATTGTATTGTATTGGGATTTCAGAGTCAGCAAAATACTCAGAGAGACACAGACCATAAGAAACCAGTCCATGGCCGGGATCACTTATGAATTTCAGAAAGTTTTTATTAAACTATCTTTTTTATATGGGCTCCTGCAAAGCTGAAGGCTTGAGAATGTTATGTTTTGCTGTGTCTTTTTGATTGATAATGCTCTTTCAAATCAGATGCAGTATTTCTATGGTATACCTTAGGTGGAAATTAGCTATTGTGGCGGATGCCTGGGGCAACGACCTGGCCGGGACGCCTTGGAGGACCGGAAGAGGGCGTGCGCCCATCTCAGACCACATGGCGGCAGCCACCCTGGTTGCTATGTGGACCACGGGTACAGAGCTTTGAAGCTCAACCCTGTAGGGGCCCATGGTCACCCTGCCAGGGGGCGCCCCAGTGCCTGGAGAGCCCTGGACCTCAGCACTTCCGCCACACCAGGAAGTGCTGGGGGGAAGAAGAGCAGAGACACCCGGAGTGCTTCTGGGGATGCAGCCGGCACTTCCGCCACACTGGGGCGTGTCGGTGGGAGATTGCCGGGAAACACCTGGAGCACATCCGGGTGATTATAAAAGGGGCCACCTCCCTTCATTCAGGGCTGGAGTCGGGTGAAGAGAGGACGAAGCAAGAGAAGAGAGAGCGGAGGCGGCCTGAAGAAGGAAGGCAAAGTGTGTGAGAGGCCTGGACTTGGGGAGTCTTGGGGGTTTGTGTGCACTGTTAACTTGTATGTAGCTGTAAATAAACGTGTGGTGGTGATTTAAAACATGTCTGCCTGTCTGTGTCTGGGGCTCATTCCACACTATCATTTGACCCTGTATTTACTGAATTAACTACGTTTATTAAGCATGTTCGATTCGATAGCAGTAGTAGTTTTTATGTTATTTTTATAATTAGAAGTAGTAGTAATATTTTAAACACTATCATTATTAGTAGTAGTAGTCGTAGTAGTAGAGTTGCTTTATTTTATTTTATTATTTTTATTATTATTAGTGGTAGTGTTTTTTAGTATTAGTAGTAGTAGTATTAATATGGTAGAATAGCTGCATTCAAATTGCTTTTATTATTTTTGTATCGCATCACAAGTGATACTGTTGGTTGTATCACGTAATAAAGAGTAACAGCATATTAGTACCCTAGACCATTACAATTATTATTATTATTACTACTAACTAGGCTTTCATTTATAAATGAAACAAATCAATCAGTATGTCATTGCCATTAAATATCATCCAACCATCCACCCATTATCCAACCCGCTATATCCTAACACAGGGTCACGGGGTCTGCTGGAGCCAATCCCAGCCAACACAGGGTGCAAGGCAGGAAACAAACCCCGGGCAGGGTGCTAGCCCACCGCAGCCATTAAATACCATTGATGTTCAAATCTAATCCTCTGTGTTGTCAGTTTTTTAAAACTTAAGCTCATCTAGACATACCTGAGGTCATCCTTGGCACAACAATATGTATAGGCAGCTTAGCTATCATCGCCATCATTGTAGACTTCGCACAGAAGGTGATGTGTGATGACGTAATAAAGGACAAAATGTCAGCTAATGACACTAAAAAACAACTACACATTCACTTTCAAATTTAAATTATTAAAAAAAATGTATTTGTATTTGATGTTAAAAGTTAAAGATAAGTTTGTGATGTGTGCTTCTTTGTTATTTATTATTTATGTATATATTTATTGTTCAAATTACAGCTGTTATAGGCAATACTAATGTAGCATATTCAGGTAGGGATATGGTGGGGGTGAGCTCAAGAAGATTCTGCTTAGGGGCTCTGGTTTGGTTATGGGCAGTACTGGCTGCCAGATTTGCAAAAAATTAAGGTTTGCATATTCAGATAAAAAAAAAAGTAAAGATTTGAATATGTTCAAACCTAGGTTAAACATTTTGGGTGCTACTGTACTTGCTTTCTTTGAATTTATAATATTATCTAATATATAATAAAATGCCAGTGTCCGTGTGTGTGTGTGGGTCCAGTCTCTTCCATCAATCTGATTGGTCAGTTTGGCTTTGGTCTGATTGGTCTGTAATAAGAATATAAGTGAATGTCACTGTGCTCTGTGCAAATATTTTAAATCGTTCTCATCCCTACCGCCTTCGCCGTCACTTCCCCTACCTCTTCATATCTTAAATCATTCTTCAGGCAGATTGAAGACTTAAGTGCCAGCTTAAGTGAAAAATTAAAGAAAAGGCACTATTTAATTGCAAAACAAACACTGACTTAATCAGATTTAACATGAAAAGATGCCGACTGAAGAAGAGAAGAAGCGGGCCGCTAGGGTGGAGAAAAGAAGAGCTGCTCAGGAAGCATCAAGCGCATCAACCTCTGAGGAAACGAACGCTAAATGTACAGAGGAAGAGGATGAAAACAGCCAAGTGTATTCACAGCACATTATCGTGCAGCGCGCCGTTACTGGTTAACAAATAATGCAGAACACAGGAAGCGTAGTCTGTAGATCAGTTGTTCTGGACACGGCTGCACAGGATGGGATGATACGGGTGGGAACAGTTGATCAATGCAGGACTATGCAGAACTAAACTAAGGTGAGTTACTTTCATTTTTTCCCAGTTGTAGTAAAAATGTAATATACATGACCTGAATATGCACATTTTTGATTACGCCTCATCCCTTTAAGATATGTCAGCAGCTGTCTCAAACTGGGTGTGAAACCATGTGCCAGCCGAGGTGGCTAAAAGACTATTCCTGACCCTAGAAAGACACTTTTAAATAATCACTCTAAAGTTGTTATAAAGGAAGATGGCTATTGCTTGCAGCAGCAAGTCAGGGTTCTCAGATGAATTGGATATCAGAAGGATACTTTTATAATGCCAGAGAAGTGCTTAAAAATCTGGGTATAGTTCATCCTGGAGCAGAGCAGTGAGGCAGAAAAATTCTGTCCCAAAATGCATTGTAAAGAGATGTATTTAAAGAGCAGAGGTTCGTCTGTTTTATTAATGACGATATCAGATATCCATTCAAAATGACTAAAACTGAGGTGTCAAAACTAATCTGTAAAATAAAGCAGTACTGCATGGTATGTTCTGGAGTAACATAAGGCAGACATACACAGGCTAAAGCAAACAAATGTTCTTTTAATTGTGAAAGTCAATTTTTGCTTTTGAATAAGACGTTTTATAACATTTTTGAACAGTGACACTTGAAACAGACAGTCCTAATCCATATACATGTACAGAACAATATAAGCAACATGATTTTCAAATGCATTTCCACATAATACGGGACCTTCTAATGCATCATTCATGATTTTTTGGATTTTCTATTTGCATTTTTGAAATTTTGAAGGCATATTGAAAAAAAAACTGTACACTGCCAAAGCTAATTATCTGGGCAATAAGTTCATTCACTCAAGAAAAAAATTTCTAATGTTAAAATTGACAAGAATTTCCAGAGTTCTCTTCAAGCAATTCCTTGTATTTGGATGCAATAGTCTCGAGTTGCAGGTATGGGCAAACCATTTTACCCTTTTTCACTATTTTTTCTGTTTTTGTGCTTCCATTTGCTTTGTCATAATAAACTCTTAATTTGGACTTGTCTATTCAAGCCAGAGGTTGATGGTAATCCTTTCTCTTGAAAGGCATCTACAGTATATATAAATAAAATGCTAAGGGTTGTGTCTGCCTGGCACGAAGTTGTGACATGATTACTCATAAACCATAGGGGTAATAATCTTGATCTTGGTCTTAATCTAAAGCTTATGGCATGATTGAGGCCTGTGAAGCTCAACATTTGACTAATGGCAGCCCCCACTAAGTTATCAGGGTTTAATGTTTTACAGAATGCTTTACAGAAAATAGAACAGGCAGACTGTTGGAAAAGGTAACATGGCAGAGAGAAAAGTCAAGAGTGGTACATCCTTTGGACATGAAACAAATTGCAGAAGCTCTTTGCATGATAAGAAGAGAAAGAATGTCAGTCCCAGAACTTGTTTCGTGTTAAGAGTGAAACAAAATCATGGAAGCTGCTTGCACCACCTGATACACACATGTGACACAAAGGAAAACAACGACCATGACCCCCACTGACAACCATGCCAAGTGCAGAAGGTGCTTGATCTTCGTCTTAATGAGAAGCTTATGAGATAATACATGCCGGTTAAGCTATTCATTGGAGTGGCACAGCTTCATGCTAAAACAACCTCTGCCCATATGCAAACATTGCTTTTACATCATTGTTTACATCTCTGTTTTTTTTCACACTGAAGCAAAAAGGATGTGAAACCAGCACAGAAATGTTCAGCTTGTTCTGTATGAACCACTTTTATTTGAGAACTGAATGTGTTTGCTAGATTTGCATATCTTTTTAATTATTGAAGTGTTTTGAAGTTTTATAGCCAGCTTCCCACTTCAGGGCCTGTTAGGCCAAAAGCCTGCCAGTAGTAGTTTGGGGCTAGCTACCAAGGTAAAGGTCTTGGCTTGTCTTGAGAGATGTTTCTAGGCCTCACAACCCTTTTTACCATGTTTGAGACTCCATATCTCAATAGTTAGTGGTGTAATTTATTTGTAAGGAGGAGCAGCATCACGGTGGCGCCACTCAACTGCTACCTGTGTGGAGATGGCATGTTCTCCCCTGTGCCCATGTCAGTTTCCTCTCAATGCTCCAGTTTCCTCCCAAAATCCAATGACATGCAGTGAATAGGTGGCACTATATTGGCCTCTGTGTGTGTCTGTCTGTGAACAGTATGTGTGTTCACCCTGAAATGGACTAGTGCCCTGTTCAGACATTATTCCTACCTTTTGACTGATGCTTGGGATAATCACCATCTTCCCCTTGACCCTGCTTAGGCTAAAGTTAAAATGACTGGATGGGTGGGTGGATGTTTGTAAAGAAGGCAAGCACAGATACTGGGGTGCCTCAAGGAAAGGTTTGCAATTTACTAAGCCAACCCACTTTGGTGGGCTTTAACTCATACATTTGTTTCAATAAGGCTACAGTCAGTAAGCATCAGCACACTAAACCAGATTTTCAAGATGTGGTGTTTGAACAGTCATAAAGAAATTTGAAAAACTGGGCAAGCTGAAGGCAGTGTAAGCCCTAAAAGCTGTCCACATCTAATGGGACAAAATTAAATTCAGTGACTTGTTTGCAAAGCTTCTGGAAGAGTCCTCTGGCACCAAAGTACTGTACATACTTCAGCCATGCTATTATATCTTTAAAGAAATGGACTTATAAGTCATATTGCAACTAAGAAATCATCCAGGAAGGTTCTCTCATGGTCTGTGGTGCATTGCAACCAACTGTGTGAAAGATCTGGTGAAAATCAGTGGGATGATAACTGCTGAGATATATAAACAGATTTTGACATACATGTAGGTAAGTACCTTGTTGGCAAAAACTCCTCGCATCTCGATATCAACCCCAGACACACTGTAGACATAATTAAAGCCAACCTGGAACAGATGTGTGCTGATAGACCACTAAAAGCTGTCAAGGAGGATCACTCTGCAAGTTCTTCCAATGTAAGAACCAGGCCAAGAAGGGGACATTGCTGCTGTCTTGTATTTTCCTCCACAGAAATTAGAAACCGGCCAATGAGGTTGATTGACTCCACCCCTTCTAGCCCGTGGGCTATATAAATGCAATCACCCAAAAAAGGCATCACTTCTTCACGAATCACCAAGAGCTAAGGCAGACTAGAGAGTCTTGATTAATGGAAGCCACTTTATTTTGTGCGGCTATTATTTTGTTTCCTTTTTATACCATCATGTGTTTGTGATGTTTTGAACTTAAAGTAAATGGGGACAGTCAGGTTGGTATGCCAAACATGATTCCATTGCAAACTTTAGATGACCACACATTATTGGGTTGGCCATCTCATAGCCCCAAAATGACACTAACTGAAGATGTATGGCATCACTTGGAAAGGGAAAAGAGCAAAAAATGAGACACAGAAAATTCTAACAGAGCCTTGGAAGAGGTTACTACAAAAGTACTGGGAAAAAATTCAACGGCAATGTCGCAAACAAAATTGTTTCAGGTTTGCACCATAAGGTAGGCCGCACAAAATACTGACTCGTTTTAAAACCACAAGACATTTTTGCTCGGTTTTATTGTGGTTATTCTAATATTATAAAATGTTTTCATGAATGAATAAATATTTATTCCCAAGCAAGCTTTAAATATCTTTTTCTGCACATGACTTCTTAGACAAATACATCTAAGAAAATGTGGTCTTCAATTGGAGAGATGTAGCTATCTGCAGCATTAAATAGCCCATTCAGATAATCCATGACCCTTTTATCAAATGAAGACATGTCAGCCCTGGTATTTCTTCACTGATCATCCTGCTGGCAAATTTGGTAGCCTTACTCCTAAGGCAAAATGTTCAGGCTCTGTGGAAGTCATGCCTAGTTAGAGTTATGACAGTAAATTTAAAATAAGCTTTGCCGATGGCATGGTCCACTGAGTTTCATTAAACAATCTAACCCTATATATTTATATTTATATTTATATATATATAATATAAAGACAGAGAGAGAGATAAATGTGTCAGCCCCTGCTTTGAAGAGTTGTTAAAAAGAGATGCTTGAATGCTTTAGCTAGTATAAGGAGGAGATGAGTATCTTACACTTCGTGAACAGTAGTAGCAGGTCTTAGATCGAGGGATGAATGGAGTGGGTTAGAAAAGGGAGTATTCTCTTTTCTTTAAAAAGAGCAGAGTGGAGTTAGGAATATAAGAGGTGTTTGACAGAGGGGTGGAAAAATTACAGGACAGCATGACACAGAACTAAGCTGAGAGAAAAAGTGAGACAGAGCAAAATAAAAGAAGGAAAAGTGATCCTTGATGTACTTTATAATCCATGTATCACACACCCATATTCTGTACAGTATAAATGTTTATCTTCCTCGTCATCTTTTCCCACTTCTATATAAGGCCGATATGCTTGATCAAGTCAAGTCAAGTCAAGTTGGGGAGCATGCACTGGTACAGTGAGTTGCCGCACCCACTACATGATGAAACAACTTGGGATCCCAGTTTGCAACCCCCAAGGCAGACACATGGTCCAGTCCCACCATCTAGAAATGACCCTCTATCTGCCGCAGCCAGGTGTTATGTGGGCGACCCCTTGGCCTGGTCCAGCCACTCGGGTCCCCAGCAATGAGGATCTTATGAGCCAGATTACCCTGGGGGAAACGCGCCACATGGCCGTAGTGCCGTAACTGAAACTCCCTCACAATGCAGGTATTGCACCTCATTCGGGACTCCATGAGCAACCGCTCATTCGACACAAAGTCAAACCAACGGTACCCAAGGATTTTCCGGAGAGATACAGTACCAAAGGAGTCCAGTCTTCGTCTCAGGTCACTGGATAGCATCCATGTCTTGCAACCATATAGAAAGACAGGAAGCACTAGGGCTCTAAAGACTTGGACCTTGTCCTTTTGCATAGATATTGGGAGCGCCACACACCCCTTTCCAGTGACCTCCCATGCTCTCCCAATCTGTCTACTGACTTCATAGGAAGAGTCACCAGAGACATGAATGTCACTGCCAAGGTAAATAAACCTCTCGAGAAGGTCAACACTCTCTGCAGATGGCTGTGCCCAAGAGGTCATTAAAGGCTTGGATCTTGGTTTTTATCCAGGACACTCACAAGCCCAGACACTCAGACTCCCCACTCAGTCTCTCAAGTGCCCCGATCAGAGCCTCCATTGACTCCGCGAAGATCACAGCATCGTCAGCAAAGTCAAGATCCGTGAATCTTTCTTCACCAACAGATGCACCACAGCCGCTGGACCCCACGACCTTGCCCAACACCCAGTCCATACAAGCATTGAACAGAGTAGGAGCAGAAGACACCCCTGACAAACCCCAGAATCAACTGGGACAAACGCAGAGGTCCTGCCTCCATTCTACACAGCACTCACAGTACCAGTGTACAGGCCAGCCATGATATCCAGTAACCTTGAGGGGATCCCGCGAACCCTCAGGATGTCCCACAGGGCAGCTCGATCAACTGAGTCAAACGCTTTGTAAAAATAGACAAAAGCTGCAAAGAAACTCTGCCGATATTCGCGTTTGCGCTCCACGAGAACCCTCAGTGCCAGGATGCGGTCGATGGTAGACTTCGTAGGCATAAAACCAGAGTGTTCCGGTCGGTGGTAGGTGAGCAAGTGATCAGGGATCCCATTGAGTATGACCCTAGCAAGGACCTTACCCGGCACCGAGAGCAGTGTTATCCCCCTGTAGTTGCTGCAGTCGAGGCGATCACCCTTTCCTTTTCAGATAGGGATGACAAGTCCTGTTTTCCAGTCAGTTGGGATGATGCCAGTCTTTCAAATGGAAACAAAGATTGCTTGCAATACCAGGAGGACAGCTTTACTACCAGCCTGGAGAAGTTCACCCCGGATACCACAGATCCCTGCAGCCATTCCCCCCCTAAGCTGGTTCACCTCAGTGAGATTGGGTGGTTCACACCTAATTGGCGGATCAGCCTCAAGAACCTTGGACCCAGAGATATCCAATCGTCCTAGCCGGAGGATCAGCTTTGAACAACTGCTCAAAGTAGCCAGCCCAGTGGGTCACAACTGCAGTGTCATCCGTAAGGACCATTCCATCAGCCGTCCTGACTGCGGCTCTCCGAGGAACAGTTTCAGATGTGTGTAATGCTTCGATTCCTCTGTAAGCAGGGCGTGGGTCGCTAGTCCACAGATGGTGTGTCACTTGTGCACAGATTCCTCTAACAAATGCCTCTTTATCTGCCCTCAGAGCCCTAGCAGCCGTCCTTCTCAGTTGCTGGTATAGAACAGAGTTGCCATTGAGCCATGCACTACAACTCCTCTTGATGATATCCAGGGTGCCATGCGAGTTGAAACACCTCCTTCTGGGAACACCGGTAACACCAACACAACCCTCAGCAACCTTCAGGGTCTTGTCACAGAAGGTCTCCCACATACATTAGGATTGGCAGTCGTACCCAAATCTGAAAGCTCCTCACACAAACTGTGGGCAAACTCATTAGAAACAGCCTGGTCTTGGAGTCTGGCCAAGTCCAGGCTCATTTTCCTAGTAGGTGGTAACCTATTGGACCTAAGCTGGATCCTAAGAGTAGCAACAACAAGTCTGTGGTCAGAATTCACAAACTGGGCACTTCTGTAGATCCTGCAGTTTTACAAGAGCTTCCAGTGTCTGCCCATGAGAATGTGATCGATCTCCTTCACTGCACCACCAGTATTGGAGTATCAAGTCCAACGATGCGGTTCAGGGCGCTAGAACCTGGATCCAGCCATTTGCAGCCCCTGACCTTTTGCAAAGTTAACGAACATGGAGCCACTTTCACCATGGTCACCAAACCCATGGGGACCGAGACAATCCTCATAGCCAGGCCTGTCAGTGCCAGTGGCTGCATTGAAGTCAGAGGAGTGCCATATATATATATTGTCACAAACTTGAGACAGAGTCATATAAAGGTTTGGTTTAATTTGGTATAATTTTACCGGTAGTAAACACAGCTCACACACACTTGAATTGGATATCAACCATCAACTCTTCTGTATGTCTTTGAGGGGTTAGAGAAATCCCATGTAATCATGAAACCTCCCAGTAACCTAGCCGGTTACTGAAACACGATGCAACTTTAACAACACTACCCTCTGCACTACTCCCATTATGCATTCATAATTCACATATGTTATTATTTATTTTATTATTTTTAAACCTCTTTATTCCAGGACACAGTCAAAGGGTACCAAAACCTATCCTAGCCACACTGAGCACAGGTTTGTTATTATGTGTACATAGTACAATGAAGTTCATACTTGCATGTCTCCTCAGACAGGTGACAAAAATACAATACAAAAAAAATGTTTACATTGCATGCCAAAAATGTAATTCTACACGATATGCGGGCAACTTTCCTGGTCAGTCACATACTGAGACATGGTGGACCAATTTAGACTCATCAGTCGATCTAACCTAATTGTCATCAGGAAAAGGAAGGAAACGGAAATACCTTGGAAGAACCGACATGAACACAGAGAGGACATGTAGAGTCCACGTGGACAATGAGCAGGACTGAAACCTATGGGTCAACCACAGCACTGCCATGTAACCTATCTCAAATATTTGTGTTTTCTTATACCTGTTGTAATAGATGGCAAGGATCAGCTGGCATTCTGACTGTGATGGAGGCACAGATACCTGGCCCTCATAATGGAAGGAGAACGTCAGTTGATGGCCGCCCCAACCAAAATGTTTGTTGTTCCCTCTCCTAATTGGGAAGATTTAACTGAAGGACAGAGGGTGACTGTCTTATAGGGCCGCATGTCCCCCCAGTACTCTGGGTGGCAGTTTCCTTTTCACATAGTCCATCTTTGGACACACGCAGAGCTCCATGAGAGTTGTAGTTCTGGACGGCAGCTGTGGTGGTATCCTTGGGGACAAGCAGAGGCTGCCGTGAGGATGAAGGTTCTGTCATTTTTCTAAATAAAAATAAGCATTTTTAAACCCAGGACTTGAGTCTCTGTTGTTGTGTCTGAGGTTTGGGGCTCTGGGATGCCCACTAAAGATCACACTGTATGTACTTCAAAGGCTTCACTCTTCTGCCTCACAATTGCTAAAGTGTGAGGTTTTGATTGCATCTAATAAAAAATTGTAAATATTAATTCTTACGAATTAGTCATATACAGCTCTGTTTTCCTTTACCCTTGATGATATTCATGAGGTTTGCCAAATAAAGCAGAATGTGAAGGACGTTCTCTAGGAATAGCGCATATTATGGAGGCTGAAAAAGTACACTGCCTGGTCATCTGTGTCTGGCAGAAGAGGGAATGAAAGAGCTGAAGAGAATCAGTGACAGAAACAGCTGCAGGATATGAAGACAAGTAGCTGGATTAATAGCAGGAGTGAGTCAGAGCGCTGGACTAAAGCATTCCGGCTTGACCGACACAAATGACCTCTACATCTGTCAGCTACCTGCATTTACTAGGGCACTCGCTGACACCACAATGAATGCAGTTAACATGCCATACACGGTTAATGACTTTTAATTAGACTGCAGATGGAGGAGAATTCAGGAGGTCTTTTTGTTTTTTTTTTCAGCATATGTACTAGTTGGTTGAAGTTTTATTAATAGCGTCAGGAATTGTAAAGAGAATTAACAGCAAAGAAAGAATTCTATAAATCGTAAGACAAAGATTGAAAAAGTCTCACATATGGGTTGCAGAGAATACTGTTAGCACAATCAGCATATTGTGATTCTCATTCATGTCAGAATTCAGTTTATTCTTATAAAGAGCTCTGCTGAGCTCCACAGATTTTCACATATAATGCTGTAACTGTGAATAGAAAGAAATCTGCAGACTATGCATATAAACACACAAATCCATATTAATCCACATTAATAGGTTCATTATATTAATTCTCTAACCTTTGAGAGAAGGGCTGCAATCTGAACGTTTCATTTTTTCAGACCGGTTACTTATTTGCAATGGTTCTTTTATTCTTTCAGGACTTTTTTATTTTGCAGTTTCAACACTTCCTTCTTATTAGATGATCATGCTTGAGTCTACATTGATCATGCTGTCATTTCTTGAAATACTGAAAAAAGGCATGTGAGGATCTGCTATGATAACAAAGCGCCAATCTGTTTGTACAAGTTCACATGATTTTACTTTTGGGATACAAAATTTCAGGTGAATGTTTAGTGATGTGTTTCAGAAAGGGAGAAGCAGTTCTGGAGAGCAGGCCGGACACAGACAGGCAGACATTGTTTCAAACCACATACATGTTTATTCATATTTTCAACTATTTATAAAAGTACCGCACACACAACCCATTGCCCCTGCACCAAGCACCCTCAGTCCAGGCCTTTCACAATGCCTCTCTTCACCGCCTCCACTTCTCTCCTCTGAGCTACATCCACTTCCACCCAACTCCAGCTACTGAATGGAGGGAGGCGGCCCCTTTTATGTTCACCCAGCCATGCTCCAGGTGCCTCCTGATGAGCTTCCGGCGGCACTTCCTGGTGTGGCAGAAGTGCCACATGAGCACCCGGAAGCACTCCGGGTGTCCCTGGTTTTCCTTCCCCCAGCACCTCCGGGTGTGACGGAAGTGCTGATGTCCAGGGCTTTTCATGCAGCTGAGCACCCCCTGGTGGTGACCACGTGCCCCTATGGGTTGAGCCTCCATGCTCCGTTCCCGTGGCCCCCATACCAACCAGGGCGGCTGCCCTCTCGTGGTCCGGAGGAGGCGTAGTCCCTATCCCGGTCCTTCCAGGCATCCCGGCTGGGTACCGCCCCCAGTGACTCACCACACAGTCTTAAACTGTAGTCTCCCCCCTTTGATAAATAAGAGAATTGATGTTTTCTATATTATTAAAAGAGATATATTAAGATGTCTTTTTTTCTCTAGCATTGTTTTAGCAGACTTTCTTTCAAAAAGATAACATACAGTACCCTCCATAATATTTGGGACAAAGAGATATTTATCCATGATTTGCCACTGTGCTCCAGTTTCAAATTACAACTCAAACACGTCAGATGTGATTAAAGTGGGCATTTCAGACTTTCATTTAAGGGTATTTGGCTACATTTTGCTCACACAATGCAGAAATGGCAACACTTCATATACATGCCCCCCCATTTCAGGGCACCATAATGTTTGGTGTCACAGGTATTTGTGATTCCTCAGGTGTGTTTTATTGCTTCGTTAGTGCACTCATAAGATCCCTACTACAACAACAGCACCATTTATTTCTATAGCACATTTTCGTACAAATGTTGTAGCTCAAAGTGCTTTACAGGATGAAGAAAGAGAAAAAAGACAAAATTAAAAAATAAAATTAGGCAATACTAATTAACATAGTATAAAAGTAAGGTCTGATGGCCAGGGAGGACAGAAAAAACAAAAAAAAAAATCTGCAGGGGTTCCAAGGCCATAAGAGCACCCAGCCCTCTCTAGGCATTCTACCTAACATCAATGATCTCAATCAGTCCTCATGGTTTTCAGGGCTCACATGGAAGAACTTCATAATGATGGTCATGCGGACCTCTGGCCTTCAATCCATCAATGTAGTGACATCACAGTGCTTTAATCAGGTGGTGGTGGCACAGATCTCCACCACAGAAAACCAGAAAAAGAACAACAGATAAAGTAGGGGTTAGTACGGATTTCGGAGCCACCATGAATGATAATGATAATTGAATGCATATACAGAATATCAGGATTAAACTAAAATGTAGCTATGAAAAAGTCATGTAAAAATAATGAGTTTTTAGCAGTTTTTTAAAATGCTCCACTGTATTAGCCTGGCGAATTTCTATCAGTAAGCCATTCCAGATTTTAGGGTCATAACATCAGAAGGCTGCCGCACCATTTCTTTTAAGTTTAGCTCTTGGAATTCTAAGCAGACACTCATTTAAAGATCTAAGGTTACGATTTGGAGTGTAAGGTGAAGGACATTCCGAGATATAGGATGGAGCGAGATTACTGAAGGCTTTGTAAACCATAAGCAATATTTTAAAGTCAGCTCTAAATGACACGGTTAACCAATGTAGTGACATCAGAACTGAAGAGATGTGTTCAGATTTTCTTTTCCTAATTTAGATTCTAGCAGCTGCATTCTGCACTCGTTGCATTCGATTGATGTCTTTTTTTGGTAGTCCTGAGAGGAATGTGATCTCATTTCTCAGCCTCTTGTAATGTTATAAGAGGTCTAACCTTTGCTATATTTCTTAAGTGAAAAAATGCTGTCCTAGTAATCTAATTAATATGTGATTTAAAATTTAGGTCAGAGTCAATCATTACCCCTAAATTCTTTACCCCCGTCTGGACTTTTAATCCTAAATTTAATTCTAATACAATCATTATATCCATTATTGCCAATCACTAAAATTTCTGTTTTCTCCTTATTTAGTTTGAGAAAATTACTACTCGTCCATTCAGAAACACAAATAAAACATTGTGTCAGTGAACCAAGAGAGTCGGGGTCATCAGGCGCTATTGATAAATACAGTTGTGTGTACCTCACGTTATGCCTTGCTTCTACCCTTTGGAGTCTGTTGTTGGCATTGTTCAACATGAGGGCAAGAGCTGTGCCAATGAAAGTCAAAGAAGTTATTATGAGGCAGAAAAAGAAGAATAAAACCATTAGAGACATCGTTAACACCTTAGGATGAGCTAAATCAACTGTCTGAAATACAAGGGGGTACCCAAAAATAACCAGAATTGAAAAAAAAGTTGTTTTAATAACTTTTATTTACTGAAACTTTAGTCCTCTTCAAAGTACTCTCTATGTAAATGAATGCACCTGTCCCAACAGTTTTCCCACTGGTGGAAACATTTTTGGAATTGCTGAAGAGAAAGGTTGTCCAAAGTGTGCAGCGATTTTTCTTTGACCTTCTCCATCATACAAAAACACTTTCTTTTGAGTTCTTTTTTCTTATGCAGGAACAAGAAAAAGTTGCACAGAGCAAGATCGTGACATTTCCCCTCGTTTGAAATGCGGAAAACCACTCGTAGACCTGTGTTTTACTTTAGCTACCTCTTTAAAAGCAGTTTCAAGCATCACTACAATTTCAGCAGCCTTTTTCCCAAAGAGATAACAACATATAATGCAGATTCGCTGTTCTTTATGATTACCCATCACAAAAATCGCAGAACATGTTTAATAAGCACCAACAAAAACTGACATGGAATGCCGTACGAACAATACAGAGCAACACCACTTGGCACACTGCCACAGAATACTCCAAGTATGCTACACCTAGCGGAGAAATTTGCAACTAAGTCTAGATTGCGCACGAGGTACAGATTCCGATTATTTTTGGGTACCCCCTCGTATTATTAAGAACAAATAACAAAAATCGCAAAGGGACTGGTAGGCCAAGGAAGACCTTAACTGCTGATGACAGAAGAATCCTCACTATGGTAAATAAAAAGCCCCAAAAACCTGTCTGACGGGATCAGAACAGTCTTCAGGAGGCAGACGTGGATGTGTCAGAGACGGCTATCAGCAGATGACTTCATGAACAGGAATATAGAGGCCACACTGCAAATGAAAACCACAAGTAAGCCACAAAAACCAGATGGCCAGATTACAGTTGGAGAAAAAGGACTTTAAAGAGCCTGCAGAATTCTGGGAAAAAAGTCTTGTGGACAGATGAGACAAAGATGAACCTGATCAGAGACATGGCAAGTGCAAAGTGTGAAGACAAAGAGGAACTTCCCAAGATCCAAAGCAGACCACCTCATGTGTTAAACATGGTGGTGGCAGTGTTATGGCTTGGGCATATATGGCTACCACAGGCACACTTACTTTCGTTGATGAGGGAATTCTGGGTTGTATAGAAACGTCTGATCTACTCAAGTTCCCAACTTAATGGATGGCACTTCATCCTGCAACAAGATAAAGATCCCAAACATACTGATAAGAAAATGCCAGAGTTTTTCAAAGCTAAAAAATTGAAAATTTCTTGAATAGTCAAGCAGTCACCCAGTTTAAATTCAACTGAGCATGACCTCCATATGCTGAAGACAAAACTTAAGGGGACAAGCCCCTGAAACAAGAAGGAGCTGAAGATGGCTGAAATGGAGGCTTTGCAGAGCATCACCAGAAAGGATCCTCAGCACCTGGTGATGTCTTTGAATACCAGACTTTAAACACGGAAGGGATAGGCGACAAAGGACTCAATATGACGCCTTCAACGACCTGTCATTGCTTTGTCCCAAACATTTTGGTGCCCTGAAATGGGGGTAACCATGCAGAAAGAGTGTTGGCATTTCTGTATGGTGTGACCAAAATGTATTCAAATACACTTAAATAAAAGTCTGTAGTGTGCACAGAAGTGTTTGATTTGGAATTTTAAACTGTGGAATAAAAGAGTAGATCAAGGAAAAATGTATGATTGTTGCAAACCTTATGGAGGACACTGTTAAAAGTGCCTAATCCTAAGCAGCATCAAAGCATAACTGAAGCTGACCACAGCATATTTGGCCAACAACAGGCATGAATCATGGCACTAGTCCTTTGCAGGGCAAGCTCACACACACACAATCACACAGGGGTAAATTAGAATCACTAGTTAACCAGAGTGCCAGAGGAAACCTCCACAGACACAGGGACAACATGTCAATTCCATGCAGGTAGTGCCCAGGCATGGCATTCCAGCTCTGAACTCTGGACCTGAGAGTCAGCGGTACTAAACACTGCACCAGTGTGGCTAAGGATCTGTGCTGGTATCCAGAAGGTTGCCCGGTTCGAATCCCTGTCAATGCCAAAAGAGATCCTACTCTGCTGGGCCCTTGAGCAAGACCCTTAACCTGTAATTGCTCCAGGGGGGCTGTACAATGGCTGACCCTGCGCTCTGACCCCAAGGGGTATGCGAAAACTAACACATTCCTAATACAAGAAATTGTATAAGGCAAAATAAAGACCAAAAACAACAAAAAAAAAGTGCCACCCACTGCTAAGGTTATTTCTGTACTGTAATCTAATTTACTCCTAAAAGAAAGACACCCACTTTCTTCCCACACTGGGCTGCTGCCCCCACACAAGTGCTGATGGTGTGGCCCGGTGTCAAATTTACAAGGACTAGAGATTGGAAAACAATTAAAAAATATCTGGATATGATATCTAGGATATGATGTCTAGAACTCAAGTTTAGGCAAAGGTGCATTGAGAATTGGGGTAGAGTACAGGCATTCAGCACCACATGCTGGGCTCAGTGTTAATGGGGGGCACCCTGAACATTATTTGAGTGGTCTTAGTGGATTTATAATGGAGAAGAGAATAAAGACAATGACACAGATAGCAGAGCATAATAGACATTAACATGTTGACTGCTAAATACGAGTAATCTCTTAAAACGTTTTTAGGCCTATAGCACCATACACAAGCACATTTATGGGTATCAGATGTAAACAGGGGACAGTGGGAGTCTGACATAAGAAGGAAAAACCAAAGTGGCATCACAACACAGAATATTTCACTTTCAGTTTTTTTTTTCTTTTTAGCCATATTTTGGATAACATTTTTTTTTCACAAAAATAATTTACATATGCAGAATCATAAGTCTTTGAATTTTTTTCAACAGTTAGCAGCTCACCAGTATGAAGTTCAAATGGGAACTGCAACAAATTGTGAAAGATCTAACTTGGCAGACCCAAACCAGCAGCTGGTGTGCACAAAGAATTATTTGTCCTGTATGCCAACTATGAGGTAACTCAAATATATTTTTTTAGAGAAGAAAAAATCATTGCATGTTTTGCTCAATATCAGAAATGCATTTAATTAAGATATTAAAATAACTCCCCGATTTCACATTGGTATCAGGAACATATTTTGGCTTATTCACTGTGTAAACTGTGAATGATCAGCACTGAATTTTAGGGTTTTTTTTTTCTATATTAGACTAAATGTGATTAGGGCTATGTCCTGTGTTTCTAGGGGCATGGTCTCTGGGGGTGTGGCCTAGAGTTCATCAGCATAACAGGATTAAAGGTCAGAGATTGCACCAAACGTTTTATGCGACTTGTGGCTAAATACTTTAAGTGCACACGCACACAAAAAAACTCCCTTTTTCCTAATTGATCTTCATGCATTGCCTGGTTTTGACTTCTTGCCTGATTTTTGATCTTCATTCTTGCCTCTCATCTGGGTTTTGGTCGTATCATTTATATTTTGTTTTGTTTTGTCTTTTGCATGCATCTCTTGGTTTGTCTCAAAAAATTAGTTATGTTTCCTGCCGAGCCAGGACAAAATCTACCTGGAGCATAAAAATAAGTATAGTATAACAGGCTCTGAAATTTGCGACCTCTATAAGTAACTTCACGTTTAAACCTGCGTTATCTATCTATCTATCTATGCCTATGATCTGCTTCTCGCAACTGACAGGGCTTGGTGGAACCAACCAAGCATTACCTGGTAAGTGAACATCCAAATAATCAGAATGAGATTCAGGCCTATGGATATAATAATCCAATCTACAAGAGAGTCTAGTAAGTGAACCAGCCGACGTGGCGCAACCTCAGGCACTGACATCTGAAGTTCAATCCTGGAAAGGGGAAGCAAAAGTGTGTACACCTGATATGCTCCAATTAGGGCAAAACACATGTTATATGCTCTTTGTATTATTTGCCAGGTACTCTATATATATATAAACTAGCCGTTCCCCCCCTGCTCTGCCCACATAGTAGTGAAACAGGATAAACTTTAAAAATCAATAAACAAAAAGGTATCGCTAGCTAAGAGGAGGTCAAGTTATGTTCCAAAATGCAGAGATAGACTGACTCCCCACTCCTGATGTCATGCTTCCCCCTCTTCTCGGCCCGCAGCCTCTGTCTCGAATTAGTGTGAATATATCGCTCCTGCAAGCGAACTATGATACTTAGCGTGATGAGAGAAGTCACAAAATCAACCGGAATGTTTAAAATAATTCTAGAAAAAAACAGATCTAAAGCCATTAAGTAGTTCTCTTGTTCGCTAGCTAAGCAGATTTAAGATACGCCCTGAGTTTGGCGTGTGAGTGAGGAGGAGCCCCGCCCCCCTCGGCCCACTGTGTCTCGCTCGGATTTGCATGGATAAATCAGTACCGCAAGTGAACTATAATGTGTAGAGAGGTTGCAAAATCAACCGGTATGTTCAAGCAAATTATAGAAAAAAACTCAATCTAAATCCGTTAAGTAGTTCTCTCGTGAAAAGTGGACAGAAATACAGACAGACAGACAGACGTTGGATTTTATACAATAACCTATATACAGTAAGCTATTAGCAGAACTACGCAAAGCTGTAATGAGCTTTAATGCAGCGAGCACCTGCCCACTCATCCTGCTCCTAAATGAGCATTAAAAAACCACAGTATTGGAAAGAATTCCCTCAAAAATTAAAGCATCAAAGCTCAAAAATACACACAAAGTATAGTGTGCCTAAAAACAGAAAACAGATAAGATGGACGTAGTGATGCAAAAACATTTGGGAAAGACGAAAGCATAAGAATCTATTGGATTGCTGGAATGAAGGCAGGTACCCCAGCTTTCCACGAGACCAACTGCATTGAATCATCTGGGATGAAGCCTTTAAAACATAAGAACTGATTTAAGCACATTTATCTTAGAGTGGTGTTTTGACCTTAGAACCCCTGCAGATTTTTTGTTTTTTTCCAGCTAAACTGGAGTTGTTTCATTTTCTCTGGTCACCGGTCCATTCCATCTGATCAGACTCATCTTTAGAGACTTTCAATATAATTTTGTTTATAAGGATGATTCTCTTTTACTAAGTATATATCTATGTTTTTTAAGATTGTATAGATTTTTTTTATTGTTTCTTTGTTACTTATTCATTATTATTCATACCTAATCTTATTTGTCTTTTTTGTAACTTTCTCTCTGATATTTTGTAAAGCACATTGAGCTGCAATCTATAATAATAAAAGGCAAAGCCCTCACTGACTGACTGACTGACTGACTGACTGACTGACTGACTGACTCATCACTAATTCTCCAACTTCCCATGTAGGTAGAAAGCTGAAATTTGGCAGGCTCATTCCTTACAGCTTACTTACAAAAGTTAAGCAGGTTTCATTTCGAAATTCTACACGTAACGGTCATAACGGTCGACAACGTCCGCCATGTTGAACTTTCTCATTTATGGCCCCATCTTCACGAAATTTGTTAGGCGGCTTCCCTGCACTAACCGAAACCGATGTATGTACTTATTTCGATGGTATGACGCCACTGTCGGCCGCCATATTGAACTTTCCAACGTCACCAATTTTCAAACTTCCCGTGTAGGTAGAAGGCTGACCCCATCTTCACGAAATTTGGTAGGTGACTTCCCTGCGCTAACCGAAACCGATGTACGTACTTATTTCGATGGTATGACGCCACTGT
>JANRMT010062814.1:28684083-28709560 GCA_026402145.1 Polypterus bichir lapradei | reverse complement strand
TCGCTCCAGTCTCTACATTCCCTTCCTTGCTTCGCCACGGGATTCACGTCTCCCTGCTGATAACTACAGCCTTTTTGTTTAATCCACGGCTTCTCCGCTGTTTTATTGTTTGTTTATTACAATTATAGTTATTGTATAGGTATTTTACACTTACTTTACGTTACTCAGGTACCCATTTCCTTCATCATTCCAACCCCCATTACCATGTCTATCGAGGTAATCACCATCGATCAAAGAACTGTCACTTACCGAGTGGTTTCCTTGCCCGGAGATGGCACCTACCTTTTCCATTCTCTGTGTTACATATTGCACGGCCATATCAGGCTCACTCTTGATATCCGGAAGAACATTGTGTCTTATGTATTGAATGACTGGGACAGGTTTAAGGTGTGGACTGATGACGGTACAGGAGATAATTATACTACACAGGAGCACTAGAAGAGTGAAATGCTTAAGCCCTTCACCTATGGTTCTGCATGTGAGTTGATGGCTGCCGCTGAATTGTTCGGTTGGTGCTTTCAAGTGTACCGAAATGGTCAAATATTTTACACCTTTCGACAACCGCCAATGCCTCTTAAACATCTTACATTCACAGGTGACGATTTCAGTAGTGGACACTTTGATGTTTATGAATGTTTAAACTCTCAAAAGCTGGATGTGAAGTAATGGATGAAACCGGTTGTAAGCTTACAACGCTTGACAGATGCCGAATGTCACTTCAACACAAGTCCTGCAAATACTGTCGTAATTGAAACAAACCATGAACCTCAAACTGATTATGACAGCAGCAATCCAAGCTGTGAGATTTGAGACAAGATTACTGTTCACATGGCCAACTGTAAGTTGCATGCTCAAGAGTAAGCTCAGCGCACAGCTTGGTCATGTTACAACCGGAGGGCCGAACTGACAACGTGGTATACAAAGAGATCCTTAACAAATAATTATTGCCATATTTTCCCTCAGTTTAAAAAGGTTAAATTTTCTTCTTAATAAAAATTTTAATGCAGTACTTCGCCGCTGCGAAGCGCGGGTATTTTGCTAGTCTGTATTAAAATGTGCTATATTAATAAATTAATGTTGTTGTTGCTCTCATTAATTCCCAACAGATAAAAATAATTAGTCCTTCATGGTGTCCCAAGTTGACTATACAGATCATATCTTTGATGATACACCCATTGAGCTCCCTGACTATGCCCATCAATGTCATGATGTAGTGACCCATTTGGATCTGTGAAGCAACTGGAGAATTACCAGGTGTGGCAGACGGCCAGGCCCCTTACCTGGCTGGGACGCCTATGTAATGGAAGGATTGGGAGAGAGGACATGCACAGGGTATTATCTCCCCTGGAGTGCTAGATGGCAGTCTCCCACACACCCCAGGTTGCAGAAGTGAATCAGACTCCCACAGAGCAACATGGGAGTTGGAGTTCAGCACAGCTCTGTTGGGTTCAGTGGGCACTGCCAGGGGTTGCTGCAGGGACTCTGTCGTCCTACTTTGTCGGGCTTCCACCTCAGCCAGCAGTGGTTCTGGACCTCACTAGCAGGCCACCAGAAGCACTTCCGGGTGCAGGAAAAAAAGAAGCCCGCTGCCACTGCTCCAGGAGCTAGAGTCGGGAAGAAGAGGGATGAAGCTTGCAGGAGGAGGAGTGGAGGCAGAAGAAGAGATAGAGAGAAAGACGAGAGGGCAAAGACAAAGTGCTTGGTGCTTTCTTACTGTGCTTATCTGTATTTTGGACTGTATAATGTGCTGGGCAGGTGGGAAACAGTTGAAAAGCGTTAATAAAAAAACATGTGTTGCTGAACTTGTGTCCTGCATCTGTCTGTGTCAGGTTTGGGGAGCTGAGCACCCCCTGCAAGCCACACAAGAAACAATGCAAAGACAAAAAACAAGACTTTAGAAAATGTCTTCACGGTGTAACATTCAGATGTGCTCGGAGACTTGGTTTGCTGGTTTGAAAGTTGGGGCAGTTTTACATTTTCTAATCATTTCATCAAACAGTTTTTTATTATAATTTTGTTTATTACTTAGTTTTGTAAAGGTAAGTCATGTTCAAAAATAACAAAATGTAATTACATGTACTAGCAGTGTACATAAAATATGTTTTTAATACCATTTTACAATATCATGAGGCTGAAATTGCTTTCACATCCAGCAGATTCCAACCCAAGTGCTGTTGTTAGTTGTTGTTGAGTGAGGAGGGTCTGCTGCTAATTGGAGTACAAATTTCTCAAACATAAAATGTTTCAAAGAAAACCCAATGGAGATTTAAAATCTCTGTGGATATCTCAAGCTAAAGCTGTTGGCTGCACCCGAACATGATAGTCAGCAGATCATTGTGGCACTTTGTTGACAAATTACAGTATCAGAGAAATATTAAATCATTATAAACTTTAGGCAATGCAGCTGAGATGTAGTCTTTAGTGTCACAGAAATACTGAGTACACGTTTCATTCATTCCTGTAACATGAAGTGTTACAGAGCCGCCTTTCATATATCTCTACATAAGGAGCAGGAGAAGTGAGCTGCTGTGACTGAGCTTCACAGATAATGCTGCTTAAACACAGAGACGACAGCAGGATGAGGAAGAAGCCAGACTGTTAGCATATAACAAGACCTTCTCCTGCACAATAAGAGATTGCACTTACCTTGATAATAATGAATAAATGAACAATACCAGTACATCTGTATTGAATAAATAAGAAATATTATTAGCAAATTAAATATTTATTGTACACATCGAATGTTGTACTTTCCTTTTATGGCAACATCCAATCGTGCCTACTTGTGACCCCGCCCCATCCCGTGTTCTGCAGCAATGTGCACTTGTAGTACTTCCTTCAGCACCCATCAGGAGTGGATGTCAAAGAAGAAATAAATAAATAAAGAAAGAAAGAAAGACAGAATATACAAGTTGAAGTAACCACCCTCAACTGACATTAATTTTTAGATGAAGTCACTCAGAATGATTCTCTTTGTTAAGATACACAAGCTTGTAAATTTGCCATTGCTGTTCAATGGGAGATACAGAAATTTCAAAACTGTGTACAGCACGCTAATTTCAAAAGTCTCCTAAAAATAAGTGTGATAAATTTTAACAAAGTTATTCCATTGTCTGCTTCATGTGGACAGACAGGTGTACAGACAGGGTAGACCATAGCATCATATGCTAAAGCACCTAAAAACGTTTCAGACAGCAAGAAAACATCCATCACAAGTTTGCAGAAGATGACAGAAGAGATTGCGCACTGGGGATGCCCACTATGAACAACACAAAGCAAAGTGACCGCCACTCCCTGCCACAGAGTGCTGCTGCCACCAGCTGTGCCAAAAGTGTTTATTGTGTTAAGAAGTGTAGGATATGCATATAGGAAATAATAAGTACGTAGCTGAACCCCACATATGTGTCAGTGTTCAGGGGGCTACTGGAGGCAGGCAGCAACATTCTTTAAGAGGCACGTTACACTTCTGAAAATCCTTAAAAAACAGACAACCTCTGCTAATTATTTATGAAAAAAACATATATATACAGAGCTGCAGTCTCTTCCTGCATTTTAATGTCTAAATTAAATGAGCCCCATCCGTATAATTCTTATACCTAAGGGCCCCCTCGTGTCTCAGTGCTGATATGTTTCCTACTGGCAGATGGTGTCACCCTCCAGCAAAAAAGTCCATGGCAAAGGGGCAGTTGCTGGAGCTATTAAAGAGGATGCCAAAAATAGGAAGAAAGTATATAAATAACTGCATGTTCTTGTCGGGAGTGGCACAGCGGTGCAGTGAGAGCGCTGCTGCTTCACGACAAGTCGAGGGTGATTCCTGCGTGGAGTTTGCATGTTTTCCCCGTGAGCGAATTTCCTCCCAACAGTTCAAAGACATGCAGGTTGGGTGCTAAATTGGCCCCCATGTGAGTCTCTGTGTGTGTTTGTGTGTGGGTTTTGAAAATGGATGGATGTTCATGTCTATGTTTAAAAAAAAACAGATTTGATTTATTTGATTTTCTATTTTTAACAACAGATTGATTTTATTTCTTGTTATGTACATCTATCTATCTATCTATCTATCTCCAGTAGATCTGCAAAATAAAAGGTAAAAAAATGCACAAGATAGGTAGTCGTCCTTGACAGCCTTGACTATGACTCTGAGTGTGTCAGATAGCAGTCTCTTAGTTTAGCTTCATTAATGTTATATTTTGACTGCTAGTATTATGATTCGTTCATCAAATTTCTCAACTTGTTTAATCAGCTTTTAGATTCAGAGAGCTGGAACTTATCCTAACAGGGTGAAAAACACAAATTAGTTCTGAGTTAATGGCTGACTTAACCATATTTTGCATCCATGGGCCTACAGTATATGTATGTTATAGAGTACCCTGAGGCAGTTAAAGATAATGATGTACAGAGTTTGCTGCAAGCAGGGGAAAAACCCTGAGCTTAGTAGTTCTCCAACTTTTTCTTTTCAATTGAGCTGGGCTGCAGTTCACGTAACAGCAGCCATTTGGTTAAAAGTTTCTACAATGTGCATTATGGGAAAATTTATAAGGCAAAAGGCTTTTGAATGATGAATAAAACACAGTTGTTACAGACAGATAGTATGAAGGACGGCTGCCGTCCTTACCCATCTGGGATGCCCTAAGGATGAAGAACAGGGAGATGATGGTTCATACATGATTATCTCCCCCAGGGCGCTAGATGGCAGCAGACCCAGGCTCAGATTTCCAAATGGGTGTCCTTAAGGACAACCCTTTTGGGTTCTGTGGAGGCCGCCAGAAGGAGCTGCAGGATTGGGGAGTCCCTGCATCATGGGTTTTCTGTCTCACCCGGAAGTGCTGACAGACCACATGTGCGGAAGATCGGGAGCACTTCTGGAAGGTTAAAATAAAAGGAGCTGCCTGCCTCACATCATGGAGCCTGAGTCGGGAAGACGAAGATTGTGAGAGGAGGGGAGAGGCAGTGAGAAATGGAGAGAGGAAAAGTGAAGGAGTTTGCCATATATTGGGCTTGCTGTACTTGTGGTTGAGAAACCTTTATAAATAAATAAAAGACTCTTTGCTTTTTAATGTGCGTCTGTGCTTGTTTGTGTTGGGTTTAGGGAGCTGGAGCACCCCCTACAGTCCACAATTGATGAACATAACAAAAAATAAAATCAATCTGTTGTTAAAAATAGAAAATCACAGAATCTCTTTTCTAATGTACTTCATAGAGATAAAAATATAATTTCCAAAAGAAAAAATGTGAATAGGACCTGGGAAGTTCAGAAGATAATTTTAATATTGGGAACATTCACAACAAAGACAAGACGAGCCTCATGTTATTCCCCTGCATCATGAGCACTGTTGGTATCAGGGTATTGTGGTGATATCTGAAATCAAAATCACCTTCTGAAATTCTTCATCACACTCCTCAGCGTCACTGAGGCCATGGCAAGCATTCACACCTGCTTGGTGCTTAAAATGTATTGGATTTCCATTATGATCAGGCCTCTGTTTTTCATTTCTTATAAATTCTCCTTGACCTCATAAAATTATTTTGCCCTTGTTTTCAAGGTTTCAGAGGTCAAGGAATCTTGTGGTCACATCTGTTTCTGTCAACCAGAATTGTGCAGCATGTAGCATATGTGGGTCAAGGGCATAAAGGTTTTCCTTGATTGGGTTCAACTCAAACCCTACAACCTTTATTCCTTTGTTGTGTTGAAAAAAAATTGGCAATGATTTGAAATGAATATCTTGGCCTTGGGTACATGTATGTTGATTCGTTTTTGAATTGTTGCCCTTTCTGCTTCAATGTGATTTTTGTTACACGTAATCAGTCTCGGTTATTTGTTTTTTGACTTCCCAGTTACGACTCTTGGCTTGTTACTTTGGTTAGGATTCATCTTCCGATTCCTTTTCTAAGTAATCTCTGCCGCTGCCCCATGCAGTCCGCTCAGTTTTCTTTGAAAGGGTCTGCTCTGTTTCTTGAATCCTCCGGAGTGAAACGTTGTGCTTATCTTCCATGACCAGCGGCTTGCTGCCACTTCAGCTGCCATTCCTGTGCAGACTGTAAAAAAATTGCAGAGAGCCGCCACCTCACCCTGTGAAATGATACAATATAATCAGGCACTAATACCACTCTCTTTCTCTCCCTCTCTTACAGAAATTCTTATGCATTACACTATAAAAAATGGACAAAGAGTTAACAAACAAATGTTACAATACAATACAATACAACGCAATACAATATATTTTTGTATAGCCCAAAATCATACAAGGAGTGCTACAATGGGCTTTAACAGGCCCTGCCTTTTGATAGCCCCCCAGCCTTGACTCTCTAATTGCCAAAAAATAACTTGCAGGGAAAAAAGGAAGAAACCTGGGGAAAGGCAGTTCAAAGAGAGACCCGGTGCAGTGGGTGTCAAAAATGTGTGTGGGGGGGGCCATACAATACAATACAATACACAATGTTATCATAAACTGCCTATCAAAAGAGACAAGCATTGCCTATAAGGTGCAGGTCCTCCTTCACAAAGTGTGAAGAATTAATCCGATCATTAACTATGGCAAAAAATCATTTGTTTGAAAAAGGGGCATCGCGATGGTGATGGGCACAGCCTATTAGGAGTCTGTGCCTTCTCTCTCCATGTCTGCATTGGTTTTTCTCTGAGTCATGCGATATTCATCTGACATAGCTTAACTTTTTATGTACTACACAAAAAGAGTACTATACAAAAATAAATGGATTTAAATTGAACATCCCAAAGATGTGTGGGCTCAGTTAATTGCTATCTCAAAACTGGAATGGCTTAAGTGAGTGTGGGTGTGTTTATTAGAGAAAAACATTTTTTGCCAAGTGCTAAAAGTCTGCGAGTTTCCAGTCACATAAACAGCAAACAAAATGAAGAAAGACAGTTGAAATTTGTCAGGTTATTACTCTGCTGTATATGCTTGTATTAGGATGTGTGTAGCTGCGTTTATCCAAAATGACCAAAGTTCTGCGGCTTTTAGTTTGCTTCTTAGGATGATTTAAGCACCAGTGTGATGGGTAATCGCATAATTCCACAGACAAAATATCTTCGTTTTAAAAGTTTTAGTGAAAGTTCCAAGCAAAATAGTTCACACAGAAATAGAGAAAAATAGATATAGCAACGGGTGGCACGGTGGTGCAGTGGGTAGCACTGCTGCCTCGCAGTTAGGAGACCTGGGTTCACTTCCCGGGTCCTCCCTGCATGGAGTTTGCATGTCCTCCCCGTGTCTGCCTGGGTTTCCTCTGGGTACTCCGGTTTCCTCCCACAGTCAAAAGACATGCAGGTCAGGTGCATTGGCGATTCTAAATTGTCCCTGGTGTATGTGCGTGCCCTGCAGTGGGCTGGCGCCCTGCCTGGAGTTTGTTTCCTGCCTTGCGCCCTGTTTTGGCTGGGATTGGCTCCAGCTGACCCCCGTGACCCTGTAGTTAGGATATAGCGGGTTGGATAATGGATGGATGGATGATATAGAAAATAAAGGAAAAGTTCCTGTTTAAGAAAAGTTCTGTTTATGTCTTATAAATCTTGTAAATCTCATTTATCTACGTTTGGTCATACTTGAGGCACATTATGCAAGTTAATCATGTAAGCATGTTGGAAAACTGTATGCCATCTCCCATTTGCAAACATATCTAGTAGTCCATGCTAGCAGTAAGACTATTTCCCTAACTGGTGTGGTAAATAATCAAACCTTGACACAACAAAGAGGTTTGGGCAGCCTTCCGTATACTTGAGAATTGGCTGCAAATGCAAAAAGGTTGAGAAAAATGGTCTTTACAGATAAGAGTCCAAAACAGAACGGAACAGGCTAGGAAACATGGCAGATATAAAAGAGAGCAGGCCATTCAGCCCAACAAAGCTCGCCAGTCCTGTCCACTTATTTCTTCCAAAAAACATCAAGTCAGGTTTTGAAAGTCCCTAAAGTCCTACTGTATACCTCACTACTTGGTCTCTTATTCCAAGTGTCTAGCGTTCTTTGTGTAAAGAAAAACATCCTAATGTTTTCGCGAAATTTACCCTTAACAAGTTTCCAACTGTGCCCCCCATGTTCTTGATGAACGTATTTTAACATAACAGTCTCGATCCACTGGACTAATTCCCTTCATCATTTTAAACATTCAGTCACGTCACCTCTTAATCTTCCATTGCTTAAACTGCAAAGACTCAGCTCTTTTAATCTTTCCTTATAATTCAGCCCCTGTAGCCTTGGAATCAGCCTAGCTGCTCTCCTCTGGACCTTTTCTAGTGCTGCTATGTCCGTTTTGTAGCCTGGAGAACAAAACTGCACACAGTACTCAAGATGAGGCCTCACCAGTGCATTATAAAGGTTGAAAAGCAAGAAGAGAAGGGATCTTGGGACCAGAACTGGAAATGAGGTCACTAGGAGGTGGGCTTTTCGGCTGGTATGGAAGTGACGTCTTCTGTTGGCAGAACTGGAAGTGACATCGTGGGAGCCAAGTGGAATTTCACACATTTGGCCTGTGGGAATGGATTAATGCACTCTGAGACCCCTAGTCCGTCTGGGAATTACCTTCTTTCGAGCCCTTTAGCTGCCTACCATGCACATGTCTGTGACACTGGCTTATTTAACATTCTGTTATTGAGATATAGCTAAGATAGTTCTATCTCATGTTAACTTACAGAGGCGTGAAAGACTACTGTATACCATATCATAGTAACTATAAGGATCTGACATTCTATAGAAAGTAAGCAAACACTATATGCATTTAACATTAAAAAATAGTTTTCTAAGACTGGCTCCTACAATGTGGTTGCACATGTAATTTGGGATATTTTTTCATTTTTTGCTCGTCGAGCTAGTATCTGGAATACAGGTAAAGAAATAAGCAGTATCCTTGTTGCTTTATCAGTGATATGCATGGTCTACACTTGCTGAGAAAATTATTAGGACTACTTGTGCATCTGATTATTCATGCAATCATCTAATCCGCCAATCATGTGGCAACAATGCAATACATAAACTTCCACAGATAACCACTCAAGAGCTTCACACACAATAGTAGAGTTTAGTCAGAATGGTGCAGGAAACAGAAACATCCAGTGAGCAGCAGTTCTGTTGATGAGGAAGGTCAGAATGCAACACCCAGATGAGTCTTAATTGCTGCTGAGGGACACAGAAGGTAGGGTCAGAATTTGGTGCCAACAGCATGAATCCATGAGCCCAACCTGCCTTGTGTCAACAGTCCCACCAGGTGGTGGTGGTGCAATGGTGTTGTGAATGTTTTCTTGGCACACTTTGGGACCCATAATGCCTATTAATTATTTATTGAATATCACGGCCTATTTGTGAATTGTTGGCATGCTGCTGATAATGTGTATCCATTTATTCCCACAATTAACTCGTCTTCGAATGGCTACTTCCTGCACGATAATGCACCATGTCACAAAGCAAATGCACTGGCTTCATAAACGTGACAAAGAGTTCAGTATTCATTAGTGGCCTTCCCAGTCAGTGGACCTGAATCTAATAATGCATCATTGGGATGTGGTAGAATGGGAGATTTGCAGTATGAATATGTAGTTAATAAATGTGCAGAAACTGCATGAAACAAACATGCCAATATGGACCAGAATCTTAAAGGAATGTTTCCAATATCTTGTGGAGTCCATGCCATGAGGAACTGAATCTATTTTGAGAGCAAAAGAAAGGCCGTAGTCAGTATTAGAAATTTGCTCAGTGAGTGTATGAACTTATTTAAGAAATGTCACAATGTTTGAAGTTTCAGTGTTTAACAGCACAGATGTCAAAATGAGGTGCAGTGCTGGGGAACTGCTGAGCATTCCTAACAGTAAAACATTTCCATCCATTTGCCCATTTTTCTGCGTATCTGGTTCAGTGCTTTGGGGAGTACTGCAATGAGATAATTAAAGAATTAGGAAACAAATTAAGAAATTAAACTAAGCAAGAAAAAAATTCAATTAATTAACCAAGAAAAAAAAGGACTCAAAAGAAGTAAACTAAATAAATAGGAATAAACGAGAGCACAGGAAAAAAGATAACAAAACAAAGAAAATAGTAAATAACAAAGCTAAAATATCATAATCCAAACTCAGAAAAATGAAAATTAAAAACTAGCATCCAAATCTAAGGCTTCTAAAGCTGAAATTTTAACAAAGGAAAGAGTACCAACAATGGGGCTGTAGAACATGCTAGCTAAGCTCGCTAATGTCACAGATTGGCGGACCTAATGGCTACAGCACCTGAGGGTGGCAACTCACTATGAGACCCCACTGCTGCTAACACAGAACACAATGAGGGTACGAGATTTAAGAAACTTAAAAACACACAGAAATTAAACAGTGATGGAGTCAGTAAAAGTAACAAAGGTAAAGAGAAACAGACATGGAAAAGGCATTGTAATAAATGTAAAAACTATTCAATGTAAGTCAAGGGCTGTTATGTTTGGACTGCATAATACGTGTCATGGACTTCTTATTTGCTCAGGTTTTGGAAATTTTCGACATACATTTATTTGTAAATATCATTATCCAGCTGACACCATTTATGATAGATTTCAGCCATTTTGTATGCATCTTTGAATGGATGTGGCCATGTTGTACATAGTTCTTGAGCCCGTTGACAGTTACATGGCACCAAGATGACGTGATATTTCATATCATCACTATCCATAGATATGTAAGATGGCAGTGCCTAGCAGCACACTTTCAAGTATTGTCGTCTCTTCAAAAATAACAACCACAACAACATTTCTATAGCACATTTTCATACAAATAATGTAGCTCAAAGTGCTTTATAAGATGAAGAAAGAAAAAAGAAAAATATAAAAAATAACATTAGGCAATACTAAGTAACAAAGAATCAAGTGAGGTCCGATGGCCAGGAGGACAGAAAAAATTAATAAACCAAAATCTGCAGGGGTTCCGAGGCCACGAGACCACCCAATCCGCACTGGGCATTCCACCTAACGTAAATGATCTCAATCAATCCTCATGGTTTACAGGCTTCATGTGATGGTCATGTGGACTTCTGGCCTTCAATCCATCAATGTAGGGACAGCACGGTGCCCTGATCAGGTGGTGGTGGTAGCGCAGATGGCCACCACAGAAAACCGGAAAAAGAACAGCAAAGAAAGTAGAAGTTAGTATGGATTATGGAGCCATGATAAAAATGATAATTCAGTACACTAAAATGAAGCCATGTTAAAGTAATGGGTTTTTATCAGTTTTTTAAAATGCTCCATCGTATTATCCTGGTGAATTTCTATCAGTAACCTATTCCAGATTTCAGGTGAATAACAGCAGAAGGCCGCCTCACCACTTCTTTTAAGTGTAGCTCTTCCAATTATAAGCAGACGCTCATTTGAAGTTCTAAAGTTAGGATTTGGAGTGAATGGTGGCAGGCATTCTGAAATATACAGTAGGATGGAGTGAAATTATGTAAGCTTTTGTAAACCATAAGCAGTATTTTAAAGTCAAAGATAATGTCTTTCTTTAGGGGTGATTAAAACAAAAATAGTGACAAGACTTCTGCAATGTTTCGTTTGAATACAATTTTGGTTTGGTGTCACAGAATTTGTTGTTACTTTTTCTCTCAGTTCTGTTGGCATAAGACCCTAGCTTACAAGGTTGAGCACTCATTTGCAGAGGTTAATTAAACCTTAGATTCCGGATGTTCCATTAGTTTTTTCTGCTATTTAAGATTTACTTTTGCTGTTTTGAATGATGTTGTACTGTTTTCACCACTGTCTTGGTTATTTTGCTATTACCTCTAGGGGGCATAGTGGTGGCTCTGAGGCTACGGATCTGTGTTGGCAATCAGCAGGTTGCCAGTTTGTATCCTGCAAACGGCAGAAGTGATGTTGGGTCCTTAAGCACGGCCCTTAACCTGCAATTGCTCCATCCTGGGCATGACGTTAATCTGCATCCAGCTCTGCAAGCAGGTCCTCTGACTTACATGGGAGTTGGTGGCAGGAGTGGCACTCCAGCCACTGTAAAAAAAAAGCCTCACGTTGTTCCATTGTAATGCTGAGGTGTCACCCGCTGCACTAGGGTCCCCAGGTGGTTCGTTGTGTGGTGGGTGCAGCAACATGCTATAATTATATGCTCCTAACCTCCAAGGGGTGCAGAGTGTGCCCGATAACTGAGCCCGACCTTTTAGTTAGCTTGTTGCTATTTTGTATTTCCATTGTTATTGTATGGCAGTGCCCATGTTCTTAGGCTTAGGGATGTGCAGTCATGGATTGTGACCCACATTAACACATTAAGGGTTTAAAATGCCATGAGCCAGCGTTTCTCAACCTTTAAGTATTTGAGACCCGAGTTTTCATAACAGCTTTAATCGCACCCTCCCCTAAAATTTTTTTGAAATGTAGATGCATATTTTATTATACCTACTTAACTTTTATCGACATTTATCTAATTCTATATTTATTGTTCTAGTATCAGAATGTAGTTTAAGTTAATTTGTTTTGGTTTCAACATATTTTTTTTTCATATTTTTTATTCTTGTTTTCTTTTTTTCACATCCTTGCGCCCCACAGGTTGAGAACCACTGTCATGAGCTCATCTCCCTATCTAGGTTTACAGATTTCAAAAACCCTTTTTGGCACTCCGTTTTGTGATTAGTTATTCTCTCTGCTTAGTTACTTTTTAGTTTCAGCTCCTGCCTGCAATTTTTTTGATCTCGATTTTTGGCTTTGACATTGTGCAGTAGATTTTGTGATTTTGACCCTTTTGCTTTCCCTTACCATGCCTCTTCTCGTGCTTTTCCTTCAAAGAAACTTCCACACTGCTAGCTCGCTATCAGTACACAAGCCTGATCCTTTAATAATAAATTGTTTTTTTTTTCAGTGCTTTTGTTTCCTCATCACATGTCTTCAACTTGGTCCTCGGGTGACCATTGTGAGATCCTAACAAATGTTCGATTATCGTGTTCATAATCCCAAGTTAGACTTGCGGAGTCACCTTAAAAAAAAAGTCAGTCATTTCACAGCATTGTTTTGTGAGGATAGTCCACCTGTGTAAGTACGTAGTTGCAGAATTCAAAAGAAGTTCCTGTCTGTGTGGAAGGAACAAAATAAAGTTTAGGTTCAGCTGGAAATCTTCTTTTCTTTCCGCTGCTCCTGTTAGGGGTTGTCACAGTGGATCATTTTGTTCCATATTTTTCTGTCCTCTGCATCTTGTTCTGTTACACCCATCACCTGAATGTCCTCTCTCACCTCATCCATAAACCTTTTCTTAGGCCTTCCTCTTTATCTCTCACCTCGCAGCTCTATTCTTAACATCCTTCTCCCAATATACCCAGCATCTCTCCTCTGCACATGTCCAAACCAATACAATCTTGCCTCTCTGACTTTGTCTTCCAACTATTCCAATTTGAGCTGACCCTCCAATCATTTAATTTCTAATCCTATCCATCTTCGTCACACCCAATGCAAATCTTAGCATCTTTAACTCTGCCACCTCCAGCTCTGTCTCCTGCTTTCTGGTCAGTGCCACCATCTTCAGCCCATATAACATAGCTGGTCTCACTACCGTCTTGTAGACCTTCCCTTTCACTCTTGCTGATATCCGTCTGTCACAAATTACTCCTAACACTCTTCTCCACCCACTCCACCCTGCCTGCACTCTCTTCTTCACCTCTCTTCCACAATCCCTGTTACTCTGTACTATTGATCCCAAGTATTTAAACTCATCCACCTTCGCCAACTCTACTCCCTGCATCTTCACCATTCCTATGACTTCCATCTCATTTACACAAATTTATTATGTCTTGGTCCTACTGACCTTCATTCCTCTCCTGGAAATGACAGACAAAAACTACTATTATGCTACTATGATAGTAGCTCAGTTGATCTAATTGCCAATTCTCCAAAGTTACAAGGAAAGCAAAAGCACATAACTACTGTGGGAGTTGGTAAGGCTGGCTCACGTGGTAATATTTATTATAAAAATAATCTAATACTTCCTGCTCATACTCACCATTATTAGCATTAGTCAGCTTGGGAGCTGCCAAGAACTTTATCAGTGCTTGCATCCTCCAGGAGTTGTAAATACCAAAGATCCCTTTGAAGGTTAAATTATGTAGAGTGTGAGCTGGCCGGGCACAGATCTAAACAGAACTGGAACAAAAGAAGAAAATTTGGGACACCAGCCAGGTAGTCCCATTTAATTCCCTGCCTTTCTTCTATAAGCTTAAACAAGTGCCTTCTGGCAATAGCTAACATAACCCCTCCCAGTACAAAACATGAAGGAAAATTAAGCTTTTAGCTTTAGCCATTACAACAAATAGAGGTCTCCCGTAGAGCTCATATTCTTCAAGAACTGGTCTCAAAAGACAACTCAATGGAGGCAGCTGGGCTTTTTATAACAGGAGGACCAGAATAGGTGGAGCTGGTTTCCCTCATTGGGAGGTTTCTGAGAGTTGCGGGGAAAAATGAGATGACACAGTTATTGACAGCGCCCCCTCTTGTCCCAGTGGGTTACCGCCTACCTCAAATGAGCCAGCAAGGAGATCCTTGGATGTGCATGCATGACAAGGATTCATTTAGACAAAAGTCCCAATGGAAAGGGAATAGTTCATTAAACCAAAACTTAATTTCAAAGAGGATGTTTGCATACAGAAAAGATGTAATTGTATATTACTGATATACACGAGCCAAAGGTTCTGTGACCACTATGGGACGTAACAGAGCCCCAAACCTTAGATACAACCACCACAATCAAGTCACAGGTTAAAATCCCAGCAACTCCCTCTGGCGTCCCCAACAAAACCCAAGAGGTCCGCTCCATGGGACTGTGGGTCCCTGCATGCTCTGCGGGTCTCCTTATGGGAATCCTAACTCAGGGATGCTGCTATCTAGCATATCTGGAGAGACCATAGCCACATCCTGTTTTCTCCCCTGTCCATTCCAATTGTGCTGGACATCCTGCTGGGTAAATATCCCTAACTCCATGCCCACCGGAGCCAACACACTTGTCATATTTTCAATCTCCTGAAGAAGACATGAAATGTTTTGTTTTTCCTTCATCCTGGCCTCCTGGCCTGTTAAAGTACCAGAGTCAATCGTTCACAGGGTGCTAGCCTATGGGTGCTGTCCATCACATTGTGATAAAGAAACCCTGTATTTGAACCCAAGACTTGAGTCATGGTGGTTGTGTCTGCGGTTTTGGGGCTCTGTTACGCCTCCTGGTGGACATAATTATCAGGGCTAGCTTAAGGCACACTCACCTTCCATTAAATGGACTTTACGAGAGCTAATTGCTATGGGTGGATTGCTGTTTTAGAAATTACCTACACATGAGATCCCACTTCCACAATGTTTCATGTATTTTAGATGATATTTTGCCTCAGGAATACAATATAAACAATATGCAGAAGTATTTGGTAAATAGAATAATTAGGTAAGTCGCTTGAAATACCCTTACATTGTCCATATGCCTGTATCATTGATTTGTTTCCAGCAGCTTATCCGCCCAGCAAGATTTATGCCTTATCGTAACCAAAAAGTAAGGCCATGGATGATTAGACAATGGATAATCAGTTTATTTTCCCATCTAATAGTCCTATTGGTGCTGTGACCTTCTTCTTTGCAAAGAAAGATGTTAATCTCCAACTGTGTATTGACTATCATGGGCTGAATAGATGATAAAGAACAATCATCCATTTCCATTGATTTTGACATTACTATATCAGATTACAGTGTCCTCAATATTCACTAAAAAGTACGCACAAAGCACTTAAATTCTAGTGAAAGATACATCCTATGGACATGGTGGGATGCATCATTAGTGATGTTTTTTGGGTTCATAGAGTGTTTTGGATCTCACAACATTAAACACCCTTGACCAGGAGACCCACCAAGGGTTGATCAAGCATACATCCCAGTGGCATTAAGACATGGCTCAATCCTCTTAATCCACAGCCACCTGGATGCTGTGTCTGCTGCCTCCGTTGCAGTCCTGATGGCTCTCTTTCGGAGTGGCCCACTCATGCCCAGCAAGGTGTAGACTCTGTAGAGAGAGGGGCCAGCGAAGCCTCTGCAGCCTGCTTCCACTAGATGGCAGTGTGCTCACCACCCTTGTCTCCGGCCATCCTCCAGAAGCCCCTGGTACTTGGCCAGCTTCTTCTCAAAAGCCTCCTATATACAATCCTCCAAGGACACAGTCAATTCTATCAGGGCAAGCTGTTTTGAGGCCTCTGACAGAATGACAATGTCTGGTCACAATGATGTTGCCGCAATATGTGCCAGAAAGTTAAGTTGCTTGCATAGATCTACCATCATCTACTAAACCTGTGTGGTAGAAAGTAGACTTGCAGCAGCTCTAGGTTACCGTTTCAGCTGCTCTCCTGTCTTGACAGATGTTATTTGCTTCCTGGTGGGACAGTGGGACCTTATGGTTGAGGAGACCCTCTCAGCAACTGCCTTCAACACCAGGTCATGGTGCCACCGGTAGAGACCCTCCCCAGGGCCTTTGGACAGCAGGATGTGCTCGTGTGTCCCACTCCCACAGCAGAGTGGACAAGAAGATGTGACAGCCTTGCCTAACAGATGGAGGTTTGCAGTGTTGGTAGGATGTCATATACAGCTTGGATTAGGAATTTAATGCACTGGGGCTCTGCTCACCAGATGTCCGTCCAAGTGAGCCTTCATTCCATTGCACTCTCCCATCTCCCTGCTGCCTTATGCCTGCCATCCTGCTGGTTCTTTCTTCGTCCATTGATGCTCTCACCTGCTCTTGGACAAGCAGTCACCTCTCCTTGCCCTGGACCTTCTTGTATTGAGGCATTGAAAAGCTGCCCACTGCTGATCTTCCTGTGGCCACTACCCCCACCATAGCCTTGTGTCTCAGCCTTACTTCTGCCATCTCATTATATTACACGATGGAGACAAGTGGAAAGTACTTGTTAACACCTCATTCAAGCCCAGAGAACGCTTGCTTATGCCTTATGGGTTGGTAAAGCACCAGTTGTATTACAATCACTTTTAAACTATTTTTCTGGAGTCCTGAGTATTTGTGCATTAGTTTCCACAGAAGACATACTAGTTTTTCTCATAATATCAAAACACATGTCGGTCATACAGTATACAGTCAACTCCAGAAATACTGGCGATGGCAAAAACATTATTATAATATAGACAGCAAATGTAATGATTCTAATTTTCCACAAACATTTGGAAAAACTGCAAACTATTGATTTAATAGAAATAATTCCTTCAACAATGTTTTACTTTCTAAACAGTTTAGTCTGTCAAAAACAAATGTGGAAAAATTTTTGACACCCTTGAAGAATACTAAAAATAAAGCTAAAACTAAAGGAATTTCTATCTTTGGGGAAATCACATGTTTCTTGTTTTTGCTTTTAGAGTTCAGGAACTTTATTGTTGTCTATGACCATTTCCTGTTCCACTGGGTTATAAATATGAGGTAACACACCGGTGGAATCCTTCTGTCATCCATTAACATGGGTAAAACCAAAGATCCAAAACCAAAGTCAAATGAGAAAAATGGCTATTTAGCATCATAGATTGGGGAATGACTACAAAACAATAAGCATTTAGTTTAAATTACAAGTAAGCACAATCAAGGCCATAATAAAGAAGTTTGAAAAGCATGGAATTGTTGAGTATTTGCCAGGAAAGGGGCACATCTACATATTGCCCCATTCACAGTGAGATAGATGATAATAGTGGCAAAGAGGAGCCCAATTAGTTTCTGTTAAGTTTAGTTGAATTGTGGGGTTTCAACATTTCAAAATTAACAGTGAGGCACCAAATCCATGACAGATTCCATGAAATAAGCCCATCCTGAGACCACAACACAAATCCCAACCAGTGACTAAACTTTGCCAAGGAACTTTGAGTTACAACTGGAATTGTGTGTGGTGGTCAGATGAGACAAAACTTAAGTTTTTTGGCCCAGCTAACCAACATGATCATGGTTGGCCAAAAAAAAAAAAAAAAGAGACTGCATACAAAGCAGGCCATTTAATACCCACCATAAAATATGGTGGTAGCTCTTTGATGCTTCTGAACTGTTTTTTGTTGCCATTGGTCCAGGGTCTTTAGTTAAGGTCAGTGGCATAATGAATTCCATTCAATAATTGAATATTTTAGTTGAACATCTGGCTGCCTCTGCCAGAAGGCTGAAACTGGGCCATGATTAGGTGTTCCAACAAAACAATGATACAAAGCACACTTACAAATCAAGAAAGAATTAATTGCGGCAAAACAAAATCGAAGTTGTGCAACTGTCCTCCCAGTCTCCAGACTTGAAACCCAATTGCAAATCTGTGGTCTCAATTGAAGAGGGAAGTTAACAAGACAAAAACAAAAATTTCAATGATTTAAAAATGTTCTGCGTGGAAACGTGGTTCAAGATCCCTCCACAAGTGCTCTCTAACCTTGTTAAACACTACAAAAAGAGGAGTGCTGTCATTTTCGCACAACCAAATTCTGAAATTTGGGGTGCAAATATTTTTGGAATCTGCATGTTTATGAAAATTTGTGTTACTAAAGGAAAACTTTATTTTCTTCCAAAAAATCTGTTTGACAATAAAATCATGAGGGTTACCGATTTGGTTAAGCTCAAAATAGAACTCAGTTGTCATGAAAGGTGTCAATAATTCTGGAGTTGACTGTATGTGAACTACTTTTCTTGCCTCTGTCAGATTAGAACAGTCTAATCCAATTTTATAAATCTGTGATTTTTCAGTGGTATGCCATTTCACGCTTAGGCTTACAAATGGACCACACTGAAGTAAGGTTTTTCAGTAAAGCTCATCCAGTAATTCATATTTTTTATCAATTACTATCAAAGTTTTTGGAAAGAATTTGCTACTGTCAACTTCTTCATGGCATTCATGATCACTTCATGGCATTCATGATCACTTTACTGTTGAAACAGAATAACAAACCCATGACATAATAGAATGGAATTGCCCTTCAAAAGTTTTCAGATCTTTGACCAATTAAAAATCTAACTAACCCAGAAAATATGGAGCATATCTGCCTGGAAAAAATGAGCTAAATTACATGTGAACTTTGAACAAGGTTAGGGTTAGGATTTTGCTGACTATTGCTGCAAAAGAAAGTTCTACAAAATATTAAATAGTTTCAATACTTTATGCAAAGAGCACATTTTCTTTTTTTTCTTCTTAACACTTAACACTTTTTAAATATAACACAATGTCACACTAAAATGGTAATTTTGATTTTCCATGATTTAACATTAATATTGCAGATAACATTTTTCAGTATTGGATTTGTTATTCAGAGGGTAGGAGGACGCACTGATACAGCGCATTGCTGCACCCACCACATGACAAACCAACTCAGAATCCCAGATTAGGACCCAAGTGCAGCCATGCAATAGGTGACACCTCAGCACCACACTCGGTCAGATGGAGTGGAACAATGTGAGTTTTTTTATGGCAGCCAATTCTGCCACTAACTCCCAGGTTTTTCCCTGCAGGTTGGAGGACCTACATGCAGGGCTGGATGCAGATTTAATGTCATGCCTAGGAAAGAGTAGTTGCAGGTTATGGATTGTTGCTCAATACCTGGAAAACATCCATCCATCCATTTTCCAACCCGCTGAATCCGAACACAGGGTCATGGGGGTCTGCTGGAGCCAATCCCAGCCAACACAGGGCACAAGGCAGGAACCAATCCCGGGCAGGGTGCCAACCCACTGCAGGACACACACAAACACCAAGCACACACTAGGGCCAATTTAGAATAACCAATCCACCTAACCTGCATGTCTTTGGACTGTGGGAGGAAACTGGAGAGCCCGGAGGAAACCCACGCAGACACGGGGAGAACATGCAAACTCCACGCAGGGAGGACCCGGGAAGCGAACCTGGGTCTCCTAACTGCGAGGCAGCAGCGCTACCACTGCGCCACCGTGCCGTCCTACCTGGAAAACATCTGGGATTAAATCACTTAGAGATCTGTACATAGACAATGTTTTTGCATCCTACGAACAATTACACTACAAATTTAACATGCCAGCAACGCATTTGTTTTACTACTTTCTTCAAATTCGAAACTTTTTTAAACAGAACCTGTCCAATTTTCCTCACCTCCCACCTACCTCTATACTGGAAAAAATATTGCTCAGTCTCGAGGACTCAGACAGCATTTCTGTAATATATAAAACTGTTTTACAGTCCCTCCCTTTCAAAGATACAATACAATACAATTTATTTTTGTATATTCCAAAATCACACAAGAAGTGCCGCAATGGGCTTTAACAGGCCCTGCCTCTTGACAGCCCCCCAGCTTTGACTCTCTAAGAAGACAAAGAAAAAACTCACAAAAAAACCCCAGTAGGGAAAAAATGGAAGAAACCTTGGGAAAGGCAGTTCAAAAAGAGAGACCCCTTTCCAGGTAGGTTGGGAGTGCAGTGGGTGTCAAAAAGAAGGGGGTCAATACAATACAATACAATACACAGAACAGAACAAATCCTCAATACAGTATACAAATAAAATTTTTAGAAGTACATAGATCCATGAGAAAAGTGGGAAAAGGACCACTCACTCAATATCTCAGAAAAGGAGTGGAATGTAGCAATGCAGAGAATTCACTCGAGCTCCATATGCGTAAAGAATAGAATTTATTAAACTTAAAATTATATATCGAGCGCATCTCTCTCGTTTAAAGTTGTCCAAAATGTTTCCAAGGCAAGAGCCAACCAGCGAACGTTGCAATCAAGCTCCGGCCTCACTGGGTCATATGTTTCGGGCCTGCACCAAATTAACATCATTTTGGACTAAAATCTTTAAATGCCTTTCAAACAGCTTGGACGTCACAATCCCTCCTAATCCACTAACAGATGTGTTTGGTGGGCTTCCAGATGGGCTTAAAGTGGAGAAGGACAAACAAACTGTAATTGCCTTTACTACACTATTGGCACGTAGACGTATCTTGCTCAACTGGAAGAATCCTCACTCACCTCTTTTAAGTCAGTGGGTAACTGATGTGATATATTATTTGAAATTGGAAAAAATCAAATTCGCACTTAGAAGATCTGTTCAAAACTTTTTCAAAACCTGACAGGATCTGATCAATAACATTTCAGAACAAGCGTTTAAATGGAGGAAGCAGGTTCTCTACTCTCTTTTACTCCATTTATCTCTATTCATTTATTATTTCATCCATTCATTTGTCTTTACTTGCATAAAGTTTTAAACTGCTGGCCTAGCTCTCTTTCTCAGGGGATTTTCTTTTTTCACTTGAGTTATGTATATGGAGTGTTATTTGATTTTAAAAAATTCAATAAAATTAAAATATAAAAAAAGGGTTGTTGCTTAGGGCCCAACGTTTGGCGTTTACGAGACTTGAACCAGCAACCTTCCAACTGCCGTTATTCAAAAAAGAAAGAGAATTCATTTTTAATACTTTTGCAAGGCACTCCTTTATCCTCTACTCTCTCTGATGATTATGATGAAAGGCTGCTTGGAAAATCCGCAGAGAGGAAAGCATTCAAGGTCATTCTTGATCTACTACAGTATGACAGACCTTGTTTTGTAAGTTTCTGGCTAACCTTGAAAAACGTTCACCGACTACTACAGATTATTGACTTATCCTCTAATTCCAAATCCCCTGACATTTTCCTTACTGTGGATGCTGAAAAATCTTCTGACTTTCCAAAAAGGCCAGATTTTTAACATTGTTTATTTCTTGGGCTTCTGGGAAAGCTCCCTCAATAGGCTAAAATCTCAATCCTACATTCCAAACAGATTGTCTCCATTCTTAAATGACAGTATGCTCCCAATATATCCCTGCTCTTTTACTTCTTAACATGGTCATGCCTTTCAGCATGTAATACTTCTGCATAAACCTTCACACACAGGAACTCCCTTTACATGAACGACTATCAGATTATTTTTAAATAAGCATTCCATGTGTGTTGAGCTGCTTTAATCAACATGAAATATTATCTGCATTCAACAGTAATTCATCTAAGTCAGGTCTGTTTGCCGCCAGTTGCCTTTGTAAATCTAGTATCTCCAATGAGTAATGTGAAAATATTTTGCAAGCAAAAACAAAAATGGACCAGGAAATGAAGACAAATGCAAAGGAAAAGCAAGAAGAATAGTTGTGTGCAAGTAAGAGTGTCAAAACCAGAAAATCAATCAAGAAAAAACAGGTAACGGAGTCTGAGAGAAAATATTAAAGTCAAAAAGGCCAAGCGACTAATATCCTTTTCCTGATTCACGAATGCAAAATGCAACATTGTTTTCAAGAGATGGTACCTAAAGAGTTGATGCCAACTTTACCACATCACCATTGTAAATAGAATTTGTGAAGTGATGTCACACTCAAAGACGCCATCTAAGCCCGTGAGCTGCAATAAGCCTCACTGCCTCAAACAACTTGGCTGCAATCATGTGAGAAATCCAAAAACGACACTGAAAAAAACATAAATCGCACAATGAAAAGTCTATAATAATCTGAAAAATAGGTTAAATATATCCATCCATCCATTATCCAACCAGCTATATTCTAACTACAGGGTCACGGGGGTCTGCTGAAGCCAATCCCAGCCAACACGGGGCACAAGGCAGGAAACAAACCCCGGGCAGGGTGCCAGCCCACCACAGGGCGCGCACACACACTAGGGACAATTTAGGATCACCAATCCACCTAACCTGCATGTCTTTGGACTGTGGGAGGAAACCCACGCAGACACGGGGAGAACATGCAAACTCCACGCAGGTAGGACCCGGGAAGCGAACCCAGGTCTCCTGACTGTAAGGCAGCAGCGCTACCCACTGCACCACCGTGCTGCCAGGTTTAATATATTTAAAACAAAACCTATGGAGTTTTTAATGGTTCATAACTGATAGTCACAATGCTAGGTTCCCTCATAATATTGTATGTCATTTAAAATACTTAACACATACATAACACATACAGTATAGCATTATTAAATAAACCCGATTACCCAAAAGACTTCCATCCATCCATTGTCCAACCCACAATATCCTAACTACAAGGTCACGGGGGTCTGCTCGAGCCAATCCCAGCCAACACAGGGCACAAGGCAGGAAACAAACCCTGGGCAGGATGCCAGCCCACCGCAGGGCATGCACACACACCAAGCACACATACTAGGGATAATTTAGGATCGCCAATGCACCTGACCAGCATGTCTTTGGACTGTGGGAGGAAACCGGAGCACCCGGAGGAAACCCACGCAGACACGGGGACAACATGCAAACTCCACGCAGGGAGGACCCGGGAAGCCAACCCGGATCTCCTAACTGCAAGGCAGCAGCGCTACCACTGCGCCACCATGCCATATCCCAAAAGACTTGTCTCCATTAATTACTGGCACACTTTAGGTGACGTTATATTTACTCTCGACTCCTAAACTAACATCTGCCTTTGTCTTCCAGGCCTCTTTAAGACAGCAATAGTATTAGAGATGGATTTAGTAAGTTCCACTATCCTATTATGCGGCTTCCTTTTTAGGTTAATTGGCTCCTCTAGCCTGGGCTTGTATGTGTCAATGCAGTGGTACCCTCAAAGACAGTGTATTGCTTTCCAAACAACAAGGCCTGGATTACTAAGGAGCTAAAAGGTATCCTGAATAAGAAAAAGAGAGCATTCAAATCCGGTGACAAAGAGGCTCTGAAGGACATACAACGTGTACTTAAAGAAAAGCTGAAAGAAGGAAAGGATCCTGACAAAGCTAAAACAGAAAGCAATCTTGCTCAGAATGACATAAAGGGTGTCTGGAAAGGACTGGGATTCAAGCAGTCCAGGGTTCAGCTGCTAGAAGAGGATGTGGACAAAGTTAATGCCCTGAACCAATGCCAACTTCTACCGATGACCAGTCTCCCCACACCATATTTACTACATTGACAATTCCTACCATGTCAACTGGAATGGCCAGTGACAAATCCACCTCTGAGCAACAGTGTAGACTGTCCATAAATGAAGATGAATTAAGAAGCCAACTGAAGAAGCTACACACAGGAAAAGCTGTGAGATCAGATGGAGTCAGTCCTTGAGTTCTTAAGGCCTGTGCTGACCAACTTTCTGCTGTCCACTGTCACCTGTTCAGTCTGTCCCTAAATCTTCAGAGTGTGCCACTGCTGTCTAACACTTTCTGCATTGTTCCTGTTCCAAAGAAGGCAGGCACCTCTTCACCTAATGACTATAGACCAGTTACACTTACTGTACGTCTCACATCATGAAGACCTCCAAGAGACTTGTCCTGGACTATATGAGTCCTCTTGTGGTAGACCACCTGGACAATCTGCATTTGGCCTATCAGAAACAGATTGGAGTGGAGGATACAATTATCTGTGTGCTCCACAAGGCTTATATTCACCTGGACAAAGCTGGCAGCACTGTGAGGATTATGTTTTTTTATTGGTCCAGCACCTTCAAAACCATCCAGCCAAGAAACTGGTGATTGACTTTCACTGCACAAAAGAGCCTCTATGTTTGGCTGGTATTCAGGGAGTGGACATTGGTGTGGTGCACTCCTATAAGTACTTGGGGTCCACATTAATGAGAAGTTGGACTGGTCTCAGAACACAGAGGAACTATATACTATAACAAAGAGCAGAGCAGGCTCTTTATAAAACTGTGTTCCTCTAATGTGGGAAGTGACTTCTTTCATATCTTCTTCAACTCTGGGATGGACAGTGCAATGTGCTACACGGTGTTGTGCTAGGCTGGTAACATCACTTCAAAAGAGGCCCAATGAATCAACAGGCTAATTAAAAGGGCAGGTTCAGTTAGGGGACACACTTTGGTCCTCCTGGAGGTTGTAATGAAGGAGAGAATGAAAACAAAACTGAGTGCCATTATGAACAATGCTGCACAACCTCTCTCTAACACACTAACACTGAGGACTTCTAGCCAGCAAATATTTCAAGTCAAGAAACACTGCAAGGGCTCCTTTACTGCTTACCAACAGTAGTGCAACAGCCTGAAGCCTCACTGTGACAGGGACTGCCAAGTCAAAAGTTTACTTACTTTCTTTTTTTCATGCTTTTTAGTCATTCTGGTATATATATATATGTTGTTAGATTTTCAGATTCTTATTCTTATTTTTAAATTATAAGCTAAAAAATATAAAGAACTCACGTCCCGTAAGACGAGACTTTGTGCCTAAAAGATCTAACCACACCTGGGGCCAGAAATAAAAGACAAAGAGTAGAAGAGCTGCTGTACAGGCTTTTAAATGTTCAAAGCGCCGTCTGAGGTACAGATCACATGGCACGGCAGCAGCAGCAATGCAGCAGCTGATCGAGCAAAGAGGAGTGGCTGGCACGTAGCACAGGCCAGGGGGGATGGCGAGCGAAACGAGCAGGGGGGAACCCCCTAGTATATACTTATATATATATATATTTTAATTTATTTATTTAAAGAGCTTCGGTAAAAGTCCAAATTTCCCCCTGGGGAAAGATCTATCTATCTATCTATCTATCTATCTATCTATCTATCTATCTATCTATCTATCTATCTATCTATC
>JANRMT010062814.1:28654536-28671471 GCA_026402145.1 Polypterus bichir lapradei | reverse complement strand
TAGATAGATAGATAGATAGATAGATAGATAGATAGATAGATAGATAGGACACATGAGAATGACTAAAATGAAAGAAAACTTCTGATTTGGCAGTCACAGTTACAGTGCGGCACTATACAGACATACTGTCGTTGGTATAAAGGAGCCCCAGTAGTGTTTCATGACACACTGCTGCTGAATAATTTGTTGGTTGAAATTCCTCAGTAAAATTCCTCTCCTTCACTATTACCTCCAGGGGGTCCCATATCTGAGCCTGCCCATTTAATCTACTTGTTGATTCAGTGGACCTGTCTTGAAATAATGTTACTGGCCCAGTGATTCAGTGGACCTGAAGCAGCAGCTCTTTTTGTACCCTTAATGATAGACTGAATAGATGGCAGAGGATAGCATAACATTGGTCAGCACTGGCCATCACAGATCTGTAGAATGCTTGAAGGACATCACTATCCACATTATACAAGTATGAGCTCAGTCTTCTAAGAACAAGGAGTCTGCTCTGCCTTTTCTTATACAGATCCTCTGTGTTATGAGGCCAGTCCAGTCTGTAAATTATGTGGGCCCCCAAATAATTGCAGCAGTGCACCAAATCCACATTCACTCCCTGAATAGTGCCAGGGTGTAGAGGGTCTCTAGTGTGAGAAAAGTCAGTGCCCACTTTCTTGATTTTGCTGATGCTAAGTTACAGACAATTCTTTGTGCACCAAAACCTGACTCCTATACACTGTCTCATCAATACACCCCATAGCTACAGAAATATTTGAGAATTTATGCAAGTGATATGACCTGGTGTTTTAGTTATAGTCTGAGGTGTAGAGAAAAAGGAGACAGTGCTTTTCTTTGTGGTGCTCCAGTGTTACTCACATCCATATTATAGACACAGTCCTTGAGTCTCCCAAACTGTGGTCTGCTCGACAGATTTTCCATTATTCAGGACACCAAAGGCTCATATCTCTGCTTATCTCTGAGTTTACCCCTTAACAGGGATGGCAGGATGTTATTGAAGGCACTGGAGAACTCAAAGACATAATCCTCACAGTAATGGCAGCTTTGTACAGGTGAGAATAACCCTTTTGGAGAAGATAGATAATAGCATCTTCCACTCTAGTCTTTTTCCGATAGGCAAATTATAGTGCACCCAGTTGATCTACACCAAGAGGTTTCATTTAGTCCAGGACCTGTGCAGGACTATCTTCTCAAAAATTTACATGATGTGAGATGTACATTTCATTAGTCTGTAGTAATTAGATGAAGAGGTACTTGCCTTTTTGGGACAAGAACAATGCGGAGTGTTTTCCACAGCAGCAGCTCTTTTTGTACTGTTAATGACAGACTGAATAGGTGACAGAGGATAGCACAACATTGGTCAGCATAGACCATAAGAACCAAAGGACCAACTCCATATGGCCCTGCCACTTTTCTCAGTTGTCTCTTTACTGGTCATCAGTTATGGAGAGCCCATACTGATGTTCAGAGATGGACTCCTTCCTGTCCATTCCAGTTGTAGTGGTAGTAGTAGCTGATGTAGTAGGCATGGTGTTGGTGACTAGCCATTGGGAGAAGGTGTCAGTGAGAAGGAAAGTCTACTAAAAATATTGTCAACATCCCCTTCTAGCACCTGACTCCTGTATTGCATGAGTCAAGTAATTATGCCCAGTCCATTCCAGACATCTTTCATGTTATTATGAGTAAGTTTGTTTTATTTTGTAGCTCTGTAAGTTTCCTTTTCTTCACACAGGTTTTTCTTTAGCACTTGTTGGCATCCTTCGGAACATCTTTGTCACCAGATTTGCTCCTTTTTTCATTTAGGAGACTTTTAATCTCCTTAGTAATCCAGGGCTTGTTGTTTGGAAAGTAAGGCGTAGTCTTTTAGGGTACCATGGTGCCAACATTACAGAAGTAAATGTAGTGTGTGATGCAGTGACTGAGTCCCTCAATATCTTCACCATGTGATGCACACATCATCTTATATTCTGGCCTTGGGAATCAGTCATTCAGAGCCATTTCAGCCTCCAGGCTCCCCTTCCTCACTCTTCTGGTGGTAATGGATTACCATGTAATAATAGCTGGGAGTGTATATACAGTGCATCCGGAAAGTATTCACAGCACATCACTTTTTACAAATTTTGTTATGTTATAGCCTTATTCCAAAATGGATTAAATAAATTTTTTTCCTCAGAATTCTACACACAACACCCCATAATGACAATGTGAATAAAGCTTACTTGAGGTTTTCGCAAATTTATTAAAAATAAAAAAACTAAGAAAGCACAGGTGCATAAGTATTCACAGCCTTTGCCATGAAGCTCAAAATTGAGCTCAGGTGCATCCTGTTTCCCCTGATCATCCTTGAGATGTTTCTGCAGCTTTGAAGGTCCCAATGAGCACAGTGGCCACGATCATCCATAAGTGGAAGAAGTTCGATACCACCAGGACTCTTCCTAGAGCTGGCCGGCCATCTAAACTGAGAGATTGGGAGAGAAGGGCCTTAGTCAGGGAGGTGACCAAGAACCCGATGGTCACTCTGTCAGAGCTCCAGAGGTCCTCTGTGTAGAGACGAGAACCTTCCAGAAGGACAACCATCTCTGCAGCAATCCACCAATCAGGCCTGTATGGTAGAGTGGCCAGATGGAAGCCACTCCTTAGTAAAAGGCACATGGCAGCCCGCCTGGAGTTTGCCAAAAGGCACAAAAAAGGACTTTCAGACCATGAGAAACAAAATTCTCTGGTCTGATGAGACAAAGATTGAACTCTTTGGTGTGAATGCCAGGCGTCACGTTTGGAGGAAACCAGGCACCGCTCATTACCAGACCAATACCATCCCTACAGTGAAGCATGGTGGTGGCAGCATAATGCTATGAGGATGGTTTTCAGCGGCAGGAACTGGGAGACTAGTCAGGATAAAGGGAAAGATGACTACAGCAATGTATAGAGACATCCTGGATGCCCTCATTCAGGATGCCCTGCCTTCCCTTTGGTTATTCACTGTTCTGGCTTTCTGGCCAGGTTAAGGGAGAGGGTCCATCCCAGCTGTGCAGTACAATAGTGACAACTCAGAGATGAAATCTTCAGATTAACTATTAAAAAATATTAAAATAATGATAATTGAAAAAATAAATAAATAATTGGCAAAAAAGTGAGACAGCTTATGGAAAGGCTACTGCATGGCATGGGCCTGGAAGTGAAGTATTTGGAAGAATGAACACATGTGGTTCTAGTAGGAAAGGTCTTAGCCCAAGTATGTATTCCTTCCGTTTAACCTTTTGCTGTAGTTTTATATCGTATCTTTTATAAAATGGGTTTACAAAACTATCAAACTTGCATTAAACAAAAGTAGCCATCTATTCATATTGGATGTTGTAGGCAGTAAAATCGGCAAAACAGAGAAAACAATTTACAAAGACAGTAAAAAGGTACAAGACAGATGTCGACTTTTGTTGAAACAGGGTTAAGGGTGGATGTTGACTAAAGTTGTCATTCAGGGGCAGAGGGTGATAAAACAGTACACATTGATTAAACTCACCATTACATTATAGGTAGACCGTCATTGTTAGACTCTTTGACTTGACGTTGAAACCCTGCACGTGTGTGAGTAGCATCAATGTCAGGTGAGAGAACAAAGTGAACGCGTAAAGCAAAATACTCTGTGCGTGTTATTTATTTTTTGGATTTTATTGATTTTATTGAAATCAAATAACATTCCATACAAATAAGTCAAGTTTTACAAAAATAGGTTTGAAACAAATAAGCACCCATCCTTGAGAAAGAGGGCTTTCTCAAAATGCTCTGTGCGTGTTATTCATTTAACTTTATGTATTGTTGCTGAAAGGGACTCTGACTTAACAAACTTAGATTTTGATGTAAATGATCTGGAAAACGATAATGAAAGACAGGTACCTGCATCAGCTGATCGGCCCCCAGCCTATCGTAGTGCTGAACACATTCGTGTAGCTGACTGTGACAACGTTTGACTTGGAGGGCTACACAGACCGTGGGAGGCAGGCTGACAATTGGACTTCATCAAACGACACGGAGTGTTAGTGGACGCTTCGGATTACCAGCCACTCAACTACGTCAAGCTGTTTTTTTCCAGTGCCTTTCAGCATATGAGTGATGAGACAAACAGGTATGTGATAAGTATGTGAATTTATATACTGTAGGGGCTCACAGATTCTAAGAGAAAGTGACATTTGTTATCAGTAAGTATTTTATGTTGATTTATGTGTGAAACCATTTCTTTGTGTGCGTTTCGGAAAGCTAAGTGTTTTGGAAAAAATATTCAGCACTGGGGTGAAAGGAAAAAAAATATATATATATATATACAGGTATATATATACAATTAACCCTAAAAGAGTTAAAGATGGTGACCCTCAAAATGCAGGCTTCAAATGAAGCATCAATGTAGACCCTGTGATGAGAAACAATTCCAGCAAGGAGGTGCAACAAAGGTAAATGGGCATCCCCAATCAAGAGAAGTGCAACAGGCTCACCGGTATTTGATTTCAGGGCTTTGTAAGTAAGCATCAGGGTCTTAAACTCACGTGAGGAAGCTGTAAAGAGAAAGGGCTGTCACCGCGTTAATTTTTAAAACAGGTCAACACGGATGCATTGCAAAGCCAGCACAGTTTCTTCTCTGGAAAAAAAAACACCAGAAGGATGGAGATGACATCTAAGCTGGCCATTCAAAATCTCTGATTAAAAGACTCGGCTCAGTCTTCATAGGTCTTGGCCTGTGTTTAATTTTTTAACATGTACAGATGGGGGAAGAAAAAATAAATGACATGTGAACTCATGGGAAGACACTTGCCCTAGTGTTGGCTTTAAAAACAGAAGATAAGACATATAATGATGAAGTTTATGGTCTCTTCAACTTCAGTGTTGCAGTGATGGTTGTCCTTCCGGAAGTGTTACTCCCATCTCCACACAGGTTCAGGTTGTGCTGGTTCCAATTTTTGTATTTAAAAATTAAAGGCCATTGTGCTTTCAATGCTGTAAGAATTTTTTGTTGCCTTTTCCAGATCTCTGACTCAATGCCATCCTGTGTCTAAGTTCTGAGGGTAAATCTTTCATCCTCATGCGGGGAAAAAAGAGTCAAAATGATTTTGTGTCTGAATACTTTCTGAAGGCACTGCATATCTTACTCTGAAAAATGTGTCTTTATCAGATTTACCAGATTATTGATTTTCGAAAAAGTGTCATAAATCTGTAACTTTTACTAAAACGTGCTGTAATTGACTATGTAAGAATATCTAACTATGGAAGGTTAGACATTATTTAACACGGAAAAATTTCTAGTCAGTACTGGCACTTTAAATATGAGTGAAACCTTTTAACTTCTGCACTACTATTGTTTTGGCTAAAGGCTCCTTCCAGCTCATAAATGTTGATGAATTACCTTAGAGTAGCAAAATGCATAGAAATATTCATAATTTTCTTCAAGACTAATGTTATTTTATCCACTAGATGGCAACAGAATATTGTCCTGAGCATTATTTGGGCTTAACACTAGAATTACCATGGGCTAAAACCCGTAAATCCAGCCCACCTTAAATCCGTTCGCACCTCTCCGTCAGCGTCTTTTGTCCTGTAAATGTGCCAATTAAGACAAGCAGCAAGCAGCCTGCTATTCCATCCCCCACCGTCGCAGAACGTTCACTAAATTCTCCCAGCTCATACACTATAAGGTGCATACTAATTCTGTATGAGCAGGAACACTCAATAAAACTGAAAAAAAAAATAAAGTGACGGTGAGATACAAAGAAGGCAGATTCACCAGTGTTTGTCAGCTTTTATCCCTCCAGATCAGAGAACGTCCAGTTCCATTGCCTCAAAACACCACTCACATCTACAGTTATTCCCAGTTTCAAATAAAAACTAACAGCCCTCAGATCCCTAGGGTGGTAGTATGTATCGTGATTGTGAGTGAGAGAATAAAAGTGAAAAAAAAAAGCTAACTTTTACAAGTACGGTACTATAAATGTTCACGGTCTGTTATAGACGCAAACCAATTGTATGTGTGTATTGTATAATATTAACAATAAGAGCAGCTCACTACTGAAAACAGTAAATATAGGAGACAGTCAGGATCGAACCGGGGACTCTTGATTATAAGTTAGCAAATCTTACCGCTACGCCACAGAAACTGTTGTATCATCCTTGAACCTTTTGCGAAAGTGTTTATTTGATCTTTGGACTTCAGGCTTCACACATTCTATAGTTTATGCCTACATTTTATAACATTTATTACTAAAATATGAAAAAGTTTCTGTTTTAACAATGTGTTTACACAAATTACTGTAAAAACAGAACACACATGAAATGCATGTGTTCCATATAATGATCTATTATTTCCACTCTAAAACTCCAGCAGTTCACTCCCAGATAATCAAACAAGGCATGAGCTGGGAGAGCTTAGTGAACATTCTGCGATGGTGGGGAATGGAATAGCAGGCTGCTTGCTGCTTGTCTTAATCAGTATATTTACAGGACAAAAGACGCTGACGGAGAGGTGCGAACGGATTTAAGGTGGGTCGGATTTACGAGTTTTCTCGTAGGCTCTGGTAATTCTAGTGTTAATGCTGTACAATAGATTATAACTGCTAATTTCAGAGACATGTTCGGGGTTAACCGTTTTTACGTAGAATTCCGAGCCTGTTAGATGAAGGAGCCAAATAAAAGACGAATGTGAACTAGTTCACTTTCAGTGTGAATTTGTGCAGCATCAGTGGGACACCAGTCCATGACAGAACTGATACACTTGCACTTACTCATTTGGGACCCAATTTAAAGGCAACTGAACACAGATGAGAACTGTAGCACTGAGAGAAAAATCTACATGGTGTAGCGTGTGGCTGGGCCCTTGCTTGGCTGGGACACCTCCATGCTGGTAGGACCAGGGGAGCAAGCATGGCCAGAGCGTTTCTTCCCCGGGACGCTAGATGGCAACCGCCCTGGGTTGCAGTGGTGCCTCGGACTCCTGCAGGGCTTCATGGGAGTTGGAGTTTGGTGCAGCCCTGTTGGGATCCGCAGGTGCCGCCAGGGGGTGCTGCAGCAGGATCTGCTGAGTCCTTATGGGTAGTTCTGCCGCCACACTCAGAAGTGCTGCCGGAAATGAGTCATCAAACACCTTTAGCACTTCCGGCTGCCTTATGAAAGGAGCCATCAGCCACTGCATGGGGTCAGGAGGAGGATGAAGCTTGACCGAAGTAGAGGAAAGGAGAAGATAAAGAGAAAGAGAAAATGGGGAAGGGGGAAGGCTTTTCCCACAAGGAAAAAGAGAGAAAATAAAACGTGTGCCTTGAACTTGTGTCACATGCTTGTCTGTGTCGGGTTCAGGTGGCAGTGCCAGCTTGGATGGGCCACAATGATCATGGGGAGAACATGCAACCTCCATGCTTAACCTGTCCAAAGCTGCATTGACATTAGTAATGTGTACTAAGCTGAATCGGAAGCACAGGGGCAAAAAATATTGAAATCTTCACTGTAAAACTTACTGCAACTCCCTCTTAGTTATCTTTATCAAAATACTCTGGTTGAGATACCACATACTTGTCCCAGAGCTTCTCCCATTCATGTTAACATTTCCTGTACTTATCATTTGTCACCATGTCTATAGCAACCTGCGATTTCTTTCCTGGATTTATTCCACAGTACCAATTCTTCTTTCTTTCAGTCTCAACTTCAATTTGTTGAATACAAGAGTTGCAAAGCAGCAGCCACATTGTTTTGGGTCAAAACCCCTTTGACTAACAGTGTGTACAGGTGTGTTGTCATTGTGAAAAAAATCAGTTTTGGGTGTGCCACTTCTTCAGGCATTTCTTTCTGATGCTTTCTTGTAGCCACACCAGCAATGCAATGTAATGTAATTCACAGGAAACAAACTTTATGAAGAAGCCCATCAATGTGGAAAAATGCAATCATCATTGTCTCTTGAAAAACCGGCATAGTGGCTACGAGAAAAGAAAAAGCCCAAATCACTCAATTGTACAATAAACACCAGAAATACACACTTGATCAACTCAGCACGATGCCACTTAGCGGACTGATTACCCAGACTGTAGTCATATGATACCTAATGGCTAAACTACACACACTGCTTCTGTGCTATTGACTGACTTCAGGAATTTTTTTTTGTGAATTCCTTTTATGGTCATGCAAGCGGAAATGTAGCATGCAAGAGGGGCGCCTACCTGGTCATCCTGGTTTAATTCAATAATTTAGTTTAATGAGTAAAAAAGAAGTAGTCTGTTTCTTCGAGCTCCGGCCTGCAGTTTGTACTAATCAACAAGTGACACCTTCTTTCAGCATGCTCTGGCTTTATGGGGCCTACCAGATTACCGGAAGTGGCGGAGTCCATTGCCCTCACTGTGTATCCTCTCAACACTGTGGAGGGAAAGGGAGATGACATGCTTAGTGATTGCACCCTTTTTTCAGTCCAGGGGGAACTCAGAAGGTGATCCTCCAATGTGCATATGTGACACTGTGTTAATCATATTTATGGATTATAATATTAATTATGAAAATTAAAGTTTTACAACTGTGTTACATTTTACAATACAAATTCATGTTTGTATAAATATATGTCGTTCCTTTCCTTAACTCAAGCTAGATGCTGTCTCTATAAGCTTCAGTTCTCATAACCCTGAACTGGATTAATCAGACTCAATAATGCATGGATGGATGGATTATTTCACAAGATGTTCTCTCATCTTTATTTAATTATCCTTGTCAAATGTATAGCATGCCTGATTTCAAAGTGATGCAGTCGTGTGGCATGATAGTTCCTGATGAGTAGGCCTATAACGGACTGGTCACTGTGATGTGACGATGTCTGGAGTCCTGACACAACTTCTAGTTGGATCACCTAGTAGTTCATTACTGAGGATGGATAGGACAAGTGTGGAGACGAGTTTCAAAGTGCAAAAAGTGCATATTTATTAAAATCAAAGGTGTCAATGTGCAATAATAAACTTACAATAAATACTTTCACAAAAACAGTACCGTGGGGAATGCAATAAATAATTAATACTCAGTTTCTTCATCTTATATGGAATCCTTCCGAGTCACAGACCTCTCAAAGTGATCTTCCTAGCACTCAGTCTCTAAGTCGACAACCTGTAATGACTTTGCCACTCCATCAATAAAAAACACTACTGACATCCTAATCGCCCCACTTATTCTGTCCTGCATCAACCTTGGAAATTTGGACCACAGTTCCTCCCACTGGCAAACCTCTCGTCTGCTCTGCTGTCCATCAGTGGACCTGACAAATGCCACAGAGCCCCGTGCCCTCAGCTCTCTCTCTGCCACCTCCCTCAGTATCCGCAGAAAGTCAAAGTCCTGAAATCAGCAAAGCAGTTTTGAATCTACTCTCATGAACAGCATATCATGATCTATAGATATTTCAGATAGACCAGTATATCCATCCAAGCACCCACACAACACTCCTTCTTTGTCATATTCTCCTTTCTTGTTTTCTCGAATCAACCATTTCCTTCTTTTACTCAGCCAATTTTTGCTGTTATTGTAAGCGCTGCACTATTTGCCACCTTGAGCACAAATGAAAGATGGCTGTGTTGATCCCCAAATAACTTGTGCCTTTTTAATTAACCAATCCCCCCATTAACCGCTCCATTGCAGCATGTCTTTCCTTTACTCGCTACACCTAAACTCACAGAATTGAGTAACAACCTGCCAAAAAACCTGCACTGGCCATTTTGCACTCTGTCCCGTGACATGGAATATCTCAGTGCCTAGATTGGGCTGATTTGGCTTCGACTTACCCCCATTCTACAACCATTTAATTGGACAAGGGGGTTCAGTAAACACCTGCATTTTTGAATTGCTGTATATACTCACATATAAGTCGGGTCTTGAAACCCAAAAAATCGATCATTAAATCTGACACTGATTTATACGCCCGCTCAAAAATGTGACACTTAATTTTTTTTTTTTACATCTTCTTGCCTTGAGTTTCTCAGACACATCGGATTTTGTTGCAGCAGCACAGTTACCAATTTCTTTCGCTACTTTAACGGTGTTTAAATTAAAACCAGCTTCATAATTTCTTCTGATCGAACGCTCCATTGTAGATAAGAGATGCTCTTACAATAAAGGTGTATGAGGGTGCGAGATACAAAAACACAAATCAGTGCAAACAGAATAGTTCGGGTATTACTGTGTGGTCCAATAGAGAGACAGAGAGAGAGGTTAGGAGCACTTGCTGATACAGCGCATTGCCACACCCACATAGAAATAAAAGGCAGTGTGCTCCGTGGTTACTCTGTAAGGTGGGCGTTAGCATATCATAATGTCTTGGACCAATAGCGTGAATTTTCCGCATTCAACTTATATGACCGACATTATAAAATACCAGAAATTACATGATAAAATCAAGTCCCGATTTAACAGTGGGAGAACTTATCCGGGAGTATATACAGTAAACAGTCTGGGTAGCACACTGATGTAGTGTGATGAGAAGAATGATGTAAGAGTAAAGTGAACTGAATTAAAATTGACTCACAAATGTCAAAGAATGCATCTATACCAAGAATGATAAAGGGCATCACATGTAACGAAGGTCAAAATTGTATTTGCTAGCAAAGCCTTTTAGGTCCATTATTAAATAAAATAGAATTTATTTTCAAGATCACACAATAACAATGCAGTGCACAGCCTTACAAATAAAGAGAAGTGCAGTGAGTTAAGGGACAGGCTTGCAACAATAAATATAGCAGCTCATAATATTAAAAAAGGCAAAGTTCATTTGTCAAATCTGTTCTACAAAAATGAGGCAGAAGGACATGTGCTGTAGATGTACAGTACATGGAAAATTGGAGTCAGATGATGCTGTGTTAAAAGGATTTTACAGGTGGCTTCAAAAAGGAAAGCAAAAACCTGCAGCCGCTGTCAGAGCTGGGGACACCAAAGGTGGATAAGTCAGCAGGGACAGATGGATTACTCCCTTGTGTCCTGAAGGAAACTCAAGAAATGGTACACTGTCTAGCATTAATATATAATAAAGCAACAGAAATAGGAGAGGCACCTAGGGATTGGAAAATAGGAAATGTTATTCTAGTTTTCAAATGGATGGACAAACAGAGCCAGAAATGTACAAATCAATAAGTCTGACATCATCATGTCAGTCCAAGGAAAGGCCACAGACGCATCAGAGAGTTGGAGTGCACTGATGGAAAACCGCAGTCGTGAAAGGAGTCAGAATGTTGGGAATGGTCTCTCAGGTCAGTTTAAAGTTTGTGTTTTTCGTATTTTTTATAAGGGGAAGGCAGAGCAATCAATTACATACCCATATGACTAGTTCAATAGTAATTAATTCCATAATTGGAACGATTCATTTATTTCTTAATTAATTTATTAATTCCTTGATCAATTGATTCATCTATTAAAGATTGTAGTGGAGCTCAAGGAGAGAGGAAGAATAATAAATCTGTAGGGTGTCAAACATGTGCATGGTGAGTGCTTTAATGGGGCTGATGTGAAGAGACACACACAAACTGTAATATTTTACTTCCTAGTATGAATGAGAAGACTGTTGTGATACTGCACACAAAATAGGAAAAAGAGTGCAAAGCTTCCAAAAAGCAGGTCAGGACCTTTACTAGCCCGCCTAGAGATTGCCTTACCCCAAGCAGCCTGACCCCAAACCTCAATGGGCAGGCTTTAGCCTACACAGGCCTAAAATAAAGGACGCTGGCTTTTAAAGTTCAAATAATACATTTAAATATTTCAGAAATCCACAAATGTGCCACAAGGGGGATGAATCATCAGACCTCTGGCTCTGAGAGACAAGTCCAATATAAGAATAAATTGTCATGCATGTGTTTCCGAGAGGAGGTTTTAGCTCCTTGGAAATATGTTCTTTTGTATTGTGGCGTTTTAATGAACCTGTATTTAAATAATTATAAATTATAACGGCGATAACCCACTCTTAAGCGATAGGCGGCGACAAACTCACAGAAAAGAAAGGATACACTTAGCTTTGTTTAATATCGGCTTATGCTGCATAGCAGACGGGAGAAACAAGCAATTCTCGATCCAAGGGTGGGGGGTGCCCGGCATGTAGAAATTGCATTCATCGTCACAGCGTAGGAGGATTTTTGGACCAATTTGACATAGTCTTCATCCGTCCAAACAGTTTCTCAAAGTTGGCAATTCTCCAGGCTTCTTTTATACTACCTTCTACACATGCAGGCCCCCAGATGGTACACGGCCCAATTCCAAACAAGGACATAAGACTTTGTGCTGACATCAGACAGTAGGTTCAAATAACAACTCAGTTTTCTCCAAGCTGACAACACAGTCCACCAGCTGTCCCTATCTGTCTTATGCTATGCTTGGCCCAGCAATTCTGAATGCTGACACTCTATGCTAAATCTGGCTTAACTCTGCGTGTTACACAGAAAAAAGAATGAAAAATACATTTAAAAGGGTCTGAACAGAGACAGTGACATAAATCTTAATATTATAACAAATGTATTATAACAAACCACCCTTTGTCACTGGATCTGTGATAAAACAATCCCTGAGGATCTTATCCACAAAGAAGAAAGGTACTCGATCCCCCTTTACAATGTAAACAGCTCCTCAAGAATGCTTGTAAAGACGTGGGATGTAGTGCTGATCTAGCTTCTGCTTCACTCGTCTAATACGCAAATGTAGGTAAATATTTGTAATGGTAAAAATGATAATAATAGCATGCGTGTCTGAGGTTCACCTGCTGGGCTCATTGAAAGTAAGCACTACCACTCTGAAACATGAGGGGGTGCTGTTACTCTCAGTACCATCTCTTCTTTCTCCCCCCACCCTGAGAAACTGCCCAATGATGGCAGTCTCTCCACTAAAAAGCCAAGGTGCTTCCTGCATTGGTGACCTCATTCCAGAGAGTGCTAACTTCAGAACAAAGCTCCCAACCAAGTATGACCCGAGTTACAGAGCCTTGAACCTGGCAGAATGCTTTACTTTATATTGTTTTTGAGTTCTGTTATTATTCTTTGTATCATAGAGCATTTGTTTAAGTTTTTTGGACATGCAAATATTAAAAGAGGCAACCTGGTTGGTGCCCCAACATTTTCTCTGTGACCAGTGTGTTTCCTCAGTGGATGACAAAATAAATACACAAAAATGGCAAACAAATCAAGTCCCAATATGAAGTCCAAGAGCTGAAAAGCAAAGCAAAGACAGAAGCAAAATAACTCTGGAATACTCACTAGGAATGCACTCCTCACATGTCACTGAAACACTGAAGGACCAACTTGCTAGGCCCAAATACCAAAGTTGTAGGTGGTGCTTCAGCAGTGACATCATGGTGGCCCCACCTCTTGGAGTTTGACCCATAAGACAAGGGAACAAAAACACATTTAAATACTGGGAATTGAGAAGTAGAAACAAAAATGAGTGTTTAGGTCCTAGTGGATGCCTTGTTTAATATTTTAGTCCATAGCGTGAAGAGAAGGCACAAACATGATGTACAAAAGATTGGCTTTATGCCTGAGTGCAAAAAAAAATAATCTTTAGAAGTGCAGACCTCTGTTCTTCTCAGAGTTAGTCCAATAATAAATGTCAGCTTCTAGTGAGGACTTTGGTCAAATGGAGTTGAGATCAGAAGTATTGTGGCTTTGGGCATGAGTGAAGTAACCTCATTGGTCTTCCTGTGATTTCCTTCCTCCATTCTACAAGCAGGTCCTCCAACTTGCAGGGAAAACTTGAGGGTTGGTGGCAGGATTGGCACTCCAGCCACTGTAATAAAAACTTTACACTATTCCAGTGTGGTGCTGAGGTATCACCTGCTGCATTTGAATCCCAATCCAGGTGGTCTGTCATGTGGTTGGTGCGACAACACGCTATCAGTGCATGCTCCCAATCTCGCCTCACATCATTCTAAAAGAAAGGATGGTACGAATGTTATTGGTGGTATCACACTCTTTTTCTTATATGTTTTATTCCAGCACAGATCTGTAAAATACTCCCCAAGGCCATGTCTCTGTCAGTACATAATATATGAATAATAAATAAATAGAACAATATGTACAGAAAATACATAAAAACATGAAAAATTATACTTCAAAAATAACATAACAATAAAAAGGAAAACACACATAGGTATAATTGAACAAAGGTGCCAATAAAATCCCTTCTGCCATCCCTCCAGCTCCACCCCTCCTGGAGGCCCAAGGTAAAAGAACAGTGGAGACCAGAAGTGGGTCAACCATAATAACGTTTGAACGTCCATTGCCTTTGGCAATTACACAGTCTTATCACAGCTGGAAGCCCAACACTTTGATGTGCTCTTGTCTGTGTTTTTTAACAGGGGAGATTATACTGGCTCTTCTGCCTCAAAGTTTCAGAATCCTGGGTTCATTTCCCAACTCAGCTACCAGCCTGGAGGTTGCACTTTCACCTTATGGCAATTTGAAATTTCAGCTTTCATTACAGTGTCTTCTTGTGTGCCAGTGATTGTTGATTGTTGTAAGCAAAGGTCCACAGTAGTGGACTGGTAGCTTGTCCAGCACTTTTCTTTGCCTTGCACTTGATGCTGTGGGGAATGGTTCCTGTGTGCAAACTGTTGAACAATAGCTGAGAAAGTAATGTGTGGTGCTTTAAAGTTCCAGTCTTCTCTTGCAGAGCTATTTACACACAAGTTAACCCTGGGGTCAGAATCTGATCCCTTTATTGCTTCTTATTTATATAGTCCCCTGGTCCTGGACTATACAAGTACTCTTGTGGTAGACAACCTGGACCCAATACAGTTTGTTTTCAGTGCCTTCCACACCATCCAGTCATCCTTTTAAAAAGGTGAACTCAGAGATTAGCAGATGTCCTGGATAAATGACTCTCTGTTGGGCAGATAGCAGTTTGTGAGGCTCAATGACTGTATTTTTGATATAGATGTGAACAACACTGGAGCACCACCAGGAACAGTCCTGTCTCCTTTTCTCTTTACTTTGTACGTCTCAGACTATAACTGTAACACCAGGTCATGTCACTTTCAGAAATTATAAGATGATTCTGCACTAATGGTGTGTATTGATAAGAGGGTTGAGACAGTGGAGAGAACTCAAGTGGAGGACTTTGTTTCTGGAAGCACAGAGAATTGTCAAAAGCTCAACATCAACAAAATCAAGAAAGTGATTGTTGACTTTCGCTGCACCATAGGATGTCTGCGCCCATTCAGTATTCAGGGAGTAGATATGGAGGTGGTGCATTGCTACAAGTACTTGGGGGTCCACATCAATGAATGGACTGGTCCTTTAACAGAGGAAATACATAAGAAAGAGCAGAGGAAGCCCTTTTTTCTTAGAAGACTGTGTCCTTTAATGTGTTAATTCTACAAATACGTGATGGCCAGTGAAGTTTTCTACATTGTGGTGTGCTGTGCCAGTAACATCACTTCAAGAGAGGCCCACCGAATTACAATTTTGATTAAGAAGGCATACTCAGTTATGGGACATATATTCAATCCACTGGATGGAATAGAGGAATAGAGAATAAAGACAAAAAACATTAGTGAATATGAACAAAGCTGCACATCCTCTCTGCAACACACCAACACTAATTATTTCTATTTATATTATATCTTACTGGACTATCTTACAGACAGACCTCAGTATGTGCGTCTCGGGAACTGCAGGTCTGACATTGTGGTCAGCAACACAGGAGCGCCGCAAGGGACTGTACTTTCTCCGGTCCTGTTCAGCCTATATATATCAGACTTCCAATACGATTTGGAGTCCTGCCACGTGCAAAAGTTCGCTCACGACACTGCTATTGTGGGCTGCATCAGGAGTGGGCAGGAGGAGGAGTATAGGAAGTTAATGAAAGACTTTGTTAAATGGTGCGACTCAAACCACTTACACCTGAACACCAGCAAGGCCAAGGAACTGGTGGTGGATTTTAGGAGGCCCAGGCCCCTCATGGACCCCGTGATTATCTTATCAGAGGCGACTGTGTGCAGAGGGTACAGACCTATAAATACCTGGGAGTGCAGCTGGATGACAAATTGGACTGTACTGCCAATACTGATGCTCTGTGTAAGAAAGGTCAGAGCCGACTATACTTCCTTAGAATGTTGGCGTCCTTCAACATCTGCAATAAGATGCTGCAGATGTTCTACCAGACGGTTGTGGCGAGTTCCCTCTTCTACGCGGTTGTGTGCTGGGGGGGCAGCATAAAGAAGAAGGATGTCTCACGCCTGGACAAACTGGTGAGGAAGGCAGGCTCTATTGTAGGCATGGAGCTGGACAGTTTAACATCTGTAGCAGAGCGACGGGCGCTGAGCAGGCTCCTGTCAATCATGGAGAATCCACTGCATCCACTGAACAGTGTCATTTCCAGGCAGAGGAGTAGCTTCAGTGACAGACTGCTGTCACTGTCCTGCTCCACTGACAGACTGAGGAGATCGTTCCTCCCACACACTATGCGACTCTTTAATTCCACCTGGGGGAGTAAATGCTAACATCATTCAAAGTTATTGCCTGCTTTTACATGCATTTTTATTACTCTTTAATTTATATTGTTTTTTGTATCAGTATACTGCTGCTGGATTATGTGAATTTCCCCTTGGGATTAATAAAGTATCTATCTATATATCTATCTATCTATTTAGCAGACGTTTATGAAGAAATGCAACTGGGGCTCCTTTATATCAACAGCAATACACCTGCATAGTGCATCACTATTAATGTGCATCACATTTTTAATGTTTTGCCAAAAAAGTAAAAAATATTCTCTTTTTATAGTCTTATTTCTTTTAAGTTATTCTTGTTTGTATATGAAAAGAGGGTGTGTTGTTTGTCATCATACAATGTTTATATGTATTTACTGAGTTTCAGTAAAAAGCCAGATTTCCCCAAGAGGACAAATAAAGTTTGTTCTTTATCTATCTATCTATCTATCTATCTATCTATCTATCTATCTATCTAT
>JANRMT010062814.1:28640006-28654526 GCA_026402145.1 Polypterus bichir lapradei | reverse complement strand
TATCTATCTATCTATCTATCTATCTATCTATCTATCTATCTATCTATCTATCTATCTATCGTACTGTACATGTCTGATTTATAAAAGAATACTGGCATCAAAGTTGTGGGAGGCTATTATGAAAGAAGGATTGTGATTCACCGAGTCTGGATGTTGTTTGTGCCAATCTGAAACATGTCAAATGAGGTTTGATGCTATAAAATTAAATGTAAGTGTAGCAGAGTCATGGAAGTAGGAGGTTATTAATAAGGCACTTCAAATGTTCAAGTGCATTTAAGGACAATTAAGGAGTCCAAGAGCTGACCAAGAAGAATGGGAGATAGTCATGGCTGTCAAACACAACATCCTTGTAATTGTCTTACAGGAACTGATGAACAAGGGGAACTGCAAAGGGGGTTATAACTCTTCCTTCTGTTTTTGTTCCCAGGAGAGAGGAAGTCTTCTGCTTCAGGAGAGCTGACATCACTTCCAATCTCATCAGTCTCTTCCATATGACACTGCTTTAAAGACACCTCAAACAGAAGAACAGCTTCACTTTCACTGGCATAGAACTGGACAATGGATTTCCAACAGAGCATCACTATTTTTTCTTAAGCCTCAAAAACGTCCTTTATTAAACAGTGTTTTATCCCCTGGGACCCCAAGTCTTTATGCTTTTTCTGTCTTTTAATTACATGGTCATTATGCAGTGTGAAGAAATAAACGACAGAACAACTGTAAAGATTTGGGGAATCCACCCCGTATACTGTGATAGCAGTATCAGCAAACTAAAGAGTAATCATATAAGACTGAGCCAAAATGTGAATGGGTGGTTTTTATGGAAGGAAAACAGGAATGGAGGGGGGCTTATCAGGTGGAAATGAGGTCTGCAAGAGGGCGTGATGAGGAAATGGAAATGGGCGGCAGTCTTAACTAGTTTTTACCGTTCATCAACCCCTCCTCTGCATTTTACTCCCACTGAAGCTCTTAGATCAGGGGTCCTCAAACTACGGCCCCCCCAAGGCCATTTACTTGGCCCCTGCCTGTTGTGGCTGTGGGAGCCACTGCTGCATCCAGCGTCATTAGCATGTGGTGACGTGATGCACTGGAGCCGAGGACTTGCCTAGCCGAGCCACCTTCACTACACTGAGGCAGACAGGTAGTAACTACGGGCGAGGACGCACCCACCCCAAGAAAGTAATAGCCATTGTGCATCCTTTTGGAAACAATAATGTCAAGGAAAAGAAAAATTTGACTCAGAGTGCAGGATATTAAAAGAACAGTGGACATACGATTACTTTTACATGCAGTGCAAGGAGGGAGCTGTTTGTCTGGTGTGCCAGGAGTCAGTGGCTGTGTTCAACGATTACAATTTGCATCAACATAAATACAAATATGATTGTTTGGTCGGACAAGTGAGAAAAGACAAAATATTAAATCTGAAAAATGTATTGACAACTCAGCAAAATGCTTTTGTGAAGAGGAGCAGCTAAATATTTCATCACTGTGAGCAAGTTTTCAAGTTGCCAAGCTAATAGCGTGCACTGGCAGACCAATAATAGAGGGAGAATTTGTTAAAGAATGCCTGCTTTCTGTTGCCAAAGAGATGTGTTCAGAGAAGGCTGATTTATTTAATAAAGTGAGTCTTTCAGGACCTACAATTACATGAAGGATTGAAGAAATGGGGGACAATTTGCATCAGCTTTTGCAAAACTCAAAAATAGTTGCTATTTGTCGTTGGCACTCAATGAAAGCAATGATGTTCATGATTCTGCACAACTTCTAATTTTCATTCATGGGACAAATTATCATTTTGAAGTCACAGAGGAGCTTGTTGCACTGCAAAGCATCAAAGGAACAACAACAGGAGAAGATATCTATGAAAAGGTTTGTCAATCTGTGAATGATTTGGAGCTGAACTGGGCTAAACTAGCCAGTGTGACAACTGATGATGCTCCTAGCATGGTGGGGTCTATGAAAGGAGTGGTTGTACGCATTAACCAAGAGATGGACAAACAACCATTCACGTCCAATAGCCATACACTGCCTCATCCACCAACAAGCGCTATATTGTAAATCACTGAAGTGGGACTCTATCATGAAAGTTGTGGTGTCCTGTGTTAACTTCATTAGGGCTCATGCACTAAACCACAGACAGTTTCAGGAATTTCTGTCTGAGTTGAATGTTGCCTATGATGATATTCTGTATAACACAGAAGTCCTTTGGCTGAGTCAAAGGAGTGTTTTTTTATGACTTACTTCCACAGGTTTCTGCTTTTCTGCTTTCAAAAAACAAAGAAGAGCTTAAAGATGCAGAATGGAAATGGCACCTTGCCTTTCTGACAGATGTAACAGAGATACTCAACAGTTTCAATGTGCAACTTCAAGGAAAAGGGAATCTCATCTGTGATATGCATTCACATGTGAAAGCATTTGAAATAAAATTGGACCTCCTCATTAAACAAATGAAGGAGGAAAACTTCTGCCATCTCCCCATTACTCAAAAGCTGTAGGCTGAGAAACCAACAGTTGCACTCCCAAACAAAAAATGTGTGGATTCACTGGAAATGTTGCAAAGGGAGTTTCACATGAGATTTAAAGAGCTTCACCTCCATGAACAGGACATACAGCTTTTCTGGAACCCATTTTCTGTTGACATTGTAATTGTTGATCCGATTTACCAAATGGAACTGGCTGAACTACAGAATATGTGACTCTCTGAAAGACGCATTCAAGTCAAGCAGCCTTATAAATTTCTATGCATCTCTCCCCTCTGAGACATATCTTAATCTCAGGAACCAAGACACTTAAAATGGCAACCATCTTTGGCAGCACCTATGTCTGTGAACAGACTTTTACCGGAATGCAACATCTGAAATCTCCAACCAGATCCGGACTAACTGATGCACACTTGCATCAGTTGTTACGACTGGCAGTGACAAACATGGAACCGGACATTGACTATCTCCTCAGCCAAAAGCAGGCCCACACTTCTCATTGAAATACTGGAAAGTTTATGATGATTAAAATATTGTTCTTCATTTTAAATATTGTATTGTTCTTTCATGTTTTTTGCACTACAAATATGATATGTGCAGTGCACATGAGAATTTGCTCATGTTTTTTTTTTTTTCAAATTATAGTCCAGCCCTCTAATAGTCTGAGGGACCGTGAAATGGCCCCCTGTTTAAAAAGTTTGAGGACCTCTGCCTTAGACCGCCTCCCATGTGCATGTGTGTGACAGCGGAAAGAAACAAAATTTAGAAGAAGACATCATCCCATCCCGACTCCCTGTGTAATGCCATTTGGCTTCCTCCATTCTCTCACCGTCTTTCCCTTCCACTCCCTGAAACCTAAGTCGTACTCCTTTATTTTGATTGTCTGGTCTTTTCACGTAGCATTGAGCTGACAGATGTTTGTGGTCCTGTGCGGGCTGAAACTCCCACTGTCCCCACTTTCCAATACCATCTGTTTTCCATCCTGGACTCATCGTGGTCTCTTTGTTCCACGTCCATCTCGCAGAACAAACTGTAGTAACTGTAGTGCTGATAGTATCTGAACCTATTCTGCCAAGTTCTGCAACTGCTTCTACAACAACATGGCTGTCTGGATTTTGAACTAGTGGCTTATTTATATGCAGTACATTTATTACACATGCTAATACTTTTTCTTATTAGTTGTTATTATTGTTGATAGCACTATTTCAATTATGAGAATCTATTCACTTGTATATTATTTATTTATTATCTTAATCTATGTATGTATTTATTTATTTATGCATTCATTCATCTATGTATAGTACAGCATATTTCTTTAACTGTTCATTTGCCCTGTATTTATGTATATGTTGCACCGTGGTCCTAGTGAATGTTATTTTGTGCAACTGTATGCTGCAATATGGATGTATGGATGGTATGATAATAAAACCACTTGGCTTGACTTGATGGCATCACAATGCGCTGAGCTGCAGTATTTTTGTTTCTTGGGACTCAGAATGTTCAAGTCACTCTGGTGCAGGCTTTCTATCCCCCACCAGTTAAGGTCAGGTGTAGATCTGTGCAGTTTCACTATCTTCTTCTCTTTCCCCATAACTTCTGTTTGATTTTTCTAGTTCTTTGTCCCTCTGTTTGAAATCAGTCAGGACCGCCTACAGGCATACGCTATTACACTGAATTTGAAATTTGACCTCCCATTCTCTCCTCACTTCTCCTTAAAAGTATTAATCACCAACAATATGTAGGTTAAATTGACCACAAGTGACCATATCTTATATGTCTAAACGGTTCCTGACCAGCCTGTCTGTGTGAGGATGTGAAACATATGGAGACAAGACTCTGGGTAACTTCTGAGCATGACAAGGACAAAGAATGGATAATAAATGAAGGTTTCTACTTTGAAGGCTGTCTGGGTACCTTGTGGGAGTGGACCTCCTGGACCTTTCAAGAGGTTGGGCTGGTAGGTCATGTATGACCAGGAAGATAGATGATTCCTTACTGGTGAGCGAGAGGTTTTTCTACAACTATTGCTGTTTGGCTTTTTTCTCAACAGCATTTGTGTGGATTTAGTGAACAATAGTAACACAGGGAAGGAGACATTTACAACAAGATAAATCAGTGGATAGCTATGTGGACGACACAGATTTGTTATACTGAACCCAGAGACAGTTAGAAAATGAATGCATAAAGTTGTACACAGCACCAAAACCAATGAGAACCAATAATGAAATAAAATGAAGTACATAATGGCATCGAAATGTGATGCATGATAAGCACAAGCTTATGACCTGCAGCTTGGACAGTACAAATCAGTCAATAGTTTTTAAATACCTTCCAACCATAATAAATCATGAAGATGATGTACAAGAAAAATTAAAGACCAGAATCATTGCAGGTAACTGGTCTTTCTTTGGCCTTGAAAGTCTAATCCACTAACAAAAACTATGAACTTGATAATTAAAGTCGATAAAACTGCTATTAAAGCAGTGGTAATGTATACCTCAGACATATGGACACTTATCAAAATTATTGAAAGGATGCTGATGGCCTCCAAAAATATTGAGAAGGATTTTTGGAGCATTGAAAGAGAAAGAGAGATGGAAAGTGAAAACCAATTGGGAGATCTATGAGCTATTCAGGAATATGGATATGGTAGGAGATATAAACAAGGGAAAGATCAGATGGTTTGGAGACTTAAAACGGATGTCAGAGAAAAGTTTGACGAAAAAGACGTATCAGGAACTGGCTTGAGGAAGACAACAAAAAAAGCATCCAGTATGGAGAAAAGTGGTGGGAAGGCTCGGGGCCTACAGGGGATGCAATGCTCCTCTCATCTGAATTTCACACTAAGGTGGGATTTCTTAAGAATGGGAATCTGACCAAAACTAATAGCACTGAACTGCAATATGTAACATTTTAAATCCTGGTCTATTATTATGAACAAATCAACTTTTTATACAATAATTTCTGATGCATTTTAATCTAAATCTTTCCTTTGATTCATCTGCTGTTTTTTCCTTTCTCTTAATAGAGAGCTATTTGGAGTTCTTCACATAGAGATGGAATTTGAAAATATCATAAATTCTTAGAGTAGGAAGCCCCCTTGTGGAAATTTCTAGAAATGAAAACACATGCTGTCTTTCAAGAGCTGTATTCCTTGGTTTTGTTAATTATGTTAATATTAAAGTATATATTTTTTACTGTTTTCAATTAAATTTAGCTGTGATTGTGAAATCTTTGTATGTGATTTGATGGCCTAGTAGATGGGACGTTTGCCTGATGCTTCCAAAAAGCTGGGTTCAAGTGCAAGGCAAGTTGTTGTCCATGTGAAGTCGAGCTGTGTTTTCATCAATTTTCTGGTGTATTGACATTTCTTAGAGATATGCATGTTGAGTTAATTTGTTACTCTGACTTCACACATGAGTTCACCCTGCAATGGAATGGCATCCCCTCCTGGGACAATTTACAGGGTATAAAAAATAAAGAATGGAGAACAGTAATTCTTTAATGTAAAACAAGTTTAGCTTTGTGGAAAGCTTGTATATGTTTAGCGGTTTCTCAGTATCTAGTATGAAAACAGATTTTGTTATCTAAGCAACTGTGCCCTACGATGAAGCTGATCTAATTTATGGAGATCGTCACTCCTTCGACTGTCAGTCTATTTTTACATATACCAAATTCAAAGAGTCTTGAATGCGTAAGCCCCAATCCTGGTTCTATCAACCTTCTGGTTAATGTGGAATGAGAAAAGGGTGTGCTTGTAGTGTCTCTCCACACTGCCTCTCCCACCTGTTCATTGGTCAAGAGTCCTGCCTTCAGTTCAAAAGCACAGAATTATGGGAATGTGTTTTCCAAATTTGAATGTACACTGCTTTGTCTGGAAGTAACTGTTAATCATATTTTAGCAAAAAAAATGCAAGTATTTTGCATAGAGCATATGACAGGATAACAGACATGAGGGGTGTGCTACACGAGTAACCTGGCAACTTTTTTTCTTTTTACAATGAATTCTTTTCAAACTGTTTACTATTGCGCAGCCTGGGTCAACATTACATTTTATAATAACATAAACACTTTTTCTCTTGTTCTTTATGAAAACATGGGATATTTGAATTTTTCTTAGCCATCACTACAAACTACATGGGTAAGTAATATGTCAAATAAATATAATTTTTTGGGTGGAGTATTTTCTTTAACGATGTCACTTTTTATGTATGGCACAGTTGAAGTTCCTCTCCAATTTTAAAGAATACCTGCTGAAAAAAAAAATGCTTTCTGGATAATAACTGGTAATTCTGCTACATTTTTAATAAATATCAACCACATGAAACCTACCGCATTCTGATTTTCCACAAACATCTGTCTATTCAATCATTTAATAACATTAATTTACTCTCCATAAAGCAGTACCAGTCAAAACCCATTTGGCGCCGTGACAGAGTGAATGGACATCGCCTCTTATTGTCCAGTCGGTATTATTAGACGTCTATGACCTGGTGGGGTCCACTTGGTGTCTGTACCATTGTGTATATTGCGCCCCTTGATGTACAGATTTTTTATAAGTGGCACTCGGTATCATCTCAATTTGATGACCTGATTCCACTCAGTGCTTACAGTGGACTGGAGTCCCTTAAAATTTATGAATGGCACCCTCAGATGCTGCCTAACAGATTGACTGGCTCTGCCATAAGCAGTCACTGAGAGCTGATGCCAATTTCAGCAGCACAAACCTTTGAAGGATTTGCTGTCATTGTGCTTTGCACTCAAAAGAGGCAAAAACTCGATGTCCTGAGACATGCTTCACATATACGAAAAAGATAGATATGATCTCAGGTAAGATTTTTAAGGTTTAAAACAAATATTTGTTTAACAAATACATTGTCTTTGCCAAAAAGTAGTAAAATGTCAAACTTGCCCACTCTAAAACTTCATGTAGCCACCTACACAACACATGAGGTGAATTTTGCCAAATGTGAAAACTATAATCCAACTCTAATGCAAATGTGATTTTCTTTAAACATTTCAGGCTATCAGTGTTTCTCTTTTTATAGAATTACAGTTTAAATACAGTGAAAGAGGGATGAAATTAGACAGGGCTAATTACCTTATGTTACAGAAATAAAAAAAAAGATAACGGAACTAAACAGTTCAGGTATTTAAGTTACTGATTGTTACATTGGGGAGACAAAATAAGGGGAGCAATACCAATATGGACTTTGACGGATAAGAAACTCTGTTTCAGGTTAACACAAACTTCTAATCTCCACCACCCACTTTGAACTGAATTGAATAAATAAAATTAAATCAAATGGGATGGTAACAAGTAAGTGAAAAAAAAACCAATCAGCATAAAGAAGGTTTCTTTGTCAATTCTGTTGTCATTTTCAAATTTAGAGATGGCAGCTCCTCAGCTGAGCTCATAATGTGATTCTCAAATTTGCATTCCATCAAACAGTGGCAGAGGAGTAGAGCCTGCTAAATATAAGGCCAGACAGCGAGAGGCACCCCGCATAGCCTGGACACCACCATAATGGCCAATGCTGTGGATGTCCTCTGCCTTGACATCGACTCACTTTACAGCATTGAAGTGCAGTTTATAACCATCTGGGCTGCAAAGCACAAGGCTGTGGGTTCACCTCTTGCACCCACTACACTGTGAAATCCTGAGCCAGACATTGAACACTAGAATTACCAGAGCCTACGAAAACACTCGTAGTTCCGTCCCACCTTAAAATGCTTTGCACCTCTCCGTCAGTGTCTTTTGTCCTTTAAATGAGTTGATAAGCAGCAAACAGCAAGCAGCCTGCAATCACATCCCCCCACCCCATACAGTTTTCTCAACTCAAGTCTGTTTACCTGCGTGTCAGTTGCTTAGAGTTGTATAGAGTGAGAAGTCAAACAAAATGACACCTTTTATAAATACTATATTGTTATTTGGAACACTTGCATTTCATGTGTGTTCCGTGTCTACAACGATCTATGTAAAGACATCATTAAAACAGAAACGTTTTTCATGTTTTAGTAATAATTGACAAAATGTAGACATGAAGTGTGTAATGTGTGAAGCCTGAATTCCAAATGTGAAAAAAACACTTTCACAAAAGGTGCAAACATAACAGAACAAATGTGCTTCCATTCAAAAATATAACTTCAGAAAAACAACCCGCGTTAGGATGCGACATTGACACACATTTGCTACGACAGCTTCAGTGGTGCAACGGTATCAACTGTTGACTCTTAATCAAAGCTTCATGGGTTCGATCCTGGACGAGTGTGTTTTGAGAAGTGAGCTGCTCATATTCTTACTATTTTAGAATAAAAACATACATTTGATTCCAGTCTGTAACAGCCAGTGTAATTTATGATACTCGTAAAGGTTAGCTTTGTTTTTTTTTTTATTCAGTTTTATTCTCTTAGCCACATTCATGATCCCAAGTCCCCCTCCACCCCCCGCATTTGCAACTACTGTTTTCACATAGACACGCTATAACAGAGGTAAACTCAAATCATGATGACGATTCTTCATCGGATCAAAAATGCACTTTTGACATCTCTGTACTTTGTATATGTACATGGGAAGCTCTGCACTCTACTTGTGACTGTAGGAAGTAAGTAAATAAATAAACGTAAATAGGTAAATAACATTCGATCTGGCTTTTATGTAAGTAACATATAAATGTTAATGTTTTGGGCACATGCACCATCCTTTGTATGTAAAAGCCAGATCGGATGTTATTTACCTTTATTTATTTACTTACTTCCTACAGTCACAAGTATAGTGCAGAGCTTCACATGTACATATACAAAGTACAGCGATGTCAAAAGTGCATTTTTGATCCGATGAAGAATCGTCATCATGATTTGAGTTTACCTCTGTTATAGCATGTCTATGTGAAAACAGCAGTTGCAAATGCAGGGTTGGGAGTTGAGATCGTGAACGCGGCTGAGAGAATAAAACTGAATAAAAAACAAAAGCAAAGCTAACCTTTACAAGTATCATAAATTACACCGGCTGTTACAGACTGGAATCAAATGTATGTTTTAATTCTAAAATAGTAAGAATATGAGCAGCTCACTTCTCAAAACGGACTTGAACCCGTAAAGCTTTGATTACCAGTCAACAGTTGATACCGTTGCACCACCAAAGCTGTCGTATTTTTGAATGCATTTGTTCTGTTATATTTGTACCTCTTGTGAAAGTGTTTCTTTGATATTTGGAATTCAGGCTTCACACATTATACACTTTATGTCTACATTTTGTCAATTATTACTAAAACATGAAAAACATTTCTGTTTTAACTATGTGTTTACATAGATCAATTTAGAACACACATGAAATGCAAGTGTTCCAAATAACGATATAGTATATATAAAAGGTGTCATTTTGCTTGACTTCTTACTCTATACAACTCTAAGCAACTGACACACTGGTAAACAGACTTGAGCTGAGAAAACTGTGCGGGGTGGGGGGATGTGATTGCAGGCTGCTTGCTGTTTGCTGCTTATCAACACATTTAAAGGACAAAAGACGATGACGGAGAGGTGCGAAGCGTTTTAAGGTGGGACGGATCTACGAGTTTTTTCGTAGGCTCTGGTAATTCTAATGTTAACCTTGCAAGGACTTCTTATCTTATCTGTATTTGTAAAATGCCTTGGAATAGAAGACTGTCTTAATCTTTCATTTTTTCATATTGGATTAACTGCTTCTACTTGATACAATAAGCTCACCGTTACTTCCAGTTAAAAATGTCAGTTAAAAACACTTTTTAGGTCCAAGATTGAAAGACGTTTAGAAATGCTGTCTGTTAATGACAGATAAGGGTCCTCATAAAGTTTGGGATACATTTTTCTTAATGTACTTCTGTGTTTCAAAGTTTAAAATTACAATCAAACAATTCAGACGTGATTAAAGTGCACATTGCAAACTTCCATTTAAGGGTATTTGTACACATTTCTGCCACACAATGTAGAAATTACAACACTTTTTACTGTACATATGGCCTTCCATTTAAGGGCACCATAATGTTTGGCACACAGCAATGGCAGGTCTATTAAAGCCATAATATTTAGAACTTTGTCGCATATCCCTTGCATGCAATGATTGCTTGAATTCTGTGATTCATAGACATCACCAGATGCTGAGGATCTTCACTGATAATGTTCTGCCAAGCCTCTAATGCATATCTTATCTTATTCAAAGATCTTAACCATACATTGCTCTCCTCTCTTGCTTAATGAATCTTAGCCTGAAGAGGTCTATGAATTTTTTACATTTAAGATGTGTTGCTTAAAGGTTTTCCAATGCTGTATCCGCCTATAAGCACAGGGAACTCCAGTTTCTGTATTACATCTTGCCTGAAGAAGGGGCCCGAGTTGCCTCAAAAGCTTGCATATTGTAATCTTTTTAGTTAGCCAATAAGAGGTGTCATTTTGCTTGACTTCCCCTTATATATAGTAAAACATAAATCAATAATTAATACATCACAAGGCCAACACGTTGTGGACACCTCACCATCACACCCATATGAGTTTGTTGGACATCCCATTCCAAAACCGTTAGACTTAACGTGGAGCAAGCCTCCCCTTTGTAGCTAAAACAGCCTCCACTCTTCTCTTTCCATAAGAATTTATCATGTTTCTGTGGGAATGTGTGTTCATTCAGCTAAAAGAGCATTTGTGAGGTCAGGTAATGTTGTTGGACCAGAGGAACTGGCTAGCAGGCTGATTCATCCCAAAGGTGTTCAACAGAGTTGAGGTCAGTGCTCTGTGCTGACCGCTCAAGTTGGTTCATGTCTTTATGGACCTTCTTTTGTGCACAGGGGCTCAGTCATGCTGAAACAGAGAAGGGCCTTCCTCAAACTGTTGCCACAAAGTTGGAAGCACACACTTGTCTAAAATATCTTTGTATTGTGCAACATTAATAGCAGCCTTCATTGGAACTAAACCCAGAAATACAGCCTCAGATCATAATCCCTCATCCATCACACCTTATAATAGGCACTATGCCATCCAGAGGGTCATAGGGTCTACAGAGCGGATCAGCAAGTGGAAGCACAGAGCAGCGGTGTCTCCCACAGGCACGTAACCCTTCGCAAGCACCCAAACAAGTTCACCTGAGGTAAAGCCGGCAGCTGACCAGTAGAAATAACCGGCAGTGAGAAATTAAAGTCAATCGCTCAGCGGGTGGTGGAAACTTTAAGCTGACGGTATCTTAGTGATTCAGCGGAAAGCACCGAAGCACCTATAAAAATGGCAAAGATGACTTCAACACTTAACATAAGTTCTATCTGCTCTCTGCCCATCGAGGGCACTTTTATATGTTGTGTGTCCTGCAGTATGTACAGTTCAGGTTTTCCGGCCAACAGTGTAGATAGCTTCACCTGCCAAAAGTGTTTAGTTAATTTAGAGTTGGTCGGGAAAATCCGCAAATTGGAGGACCGCGTTAGGAATCTGATAGCGATTAGGCAAACTGAAATTTGGATCGACTCGGTTTGTTTAGACAATTCGGCTACTTCTGATTTGACTTCAGCCTCTCCAGGTCCCACTGTAGTCAGTGCGTGGCCGAAATAATCAGCACCAATTCAGCCACAGGGCAAGTGGGTAACAGTAAGATGGGGGTCTAAGAATCCAAAATGTAGTCCCCCGGTACCTAGGTCACCAATTCGGACCCAGAACAGATTCTCAAATCTCTGCAGCGTGCCTGTGGAAACTGAGAATAATAAAGTGGTCATAATTGGCGATTCCATAGTGCGGAATGTTAGAATTCCAAACTATGTTAAACCAGCAGTTAATGTTAAGTGCCTCGCAGGGGCCAAGATTTCTGGCATAGAGGCCACATTGGACCGTGTTGCCGACGATGAAGTATCTACCTTATTGCTGCATGTCGGCACTAATGATATTTATTTACAGCAATCTGAGGTATTAAAGCGGAACTTCATCTCTCTATGCACCAAAGCTAAAAGAAAATGTCGGAATTTAATTGTATCAGGTCCCTTACCAAGATCATATAGAGGGGATGTGATTTATAGCAGATTGCATTCCCTTCACTGCTGGCTAGAAACCTGGTATGCAAATAAAAGCATAGCGTTTGTGAACAATTGGGAAGATTTTTGGAAAAGGCAAGAGATGGTCTTCATCCTAACTGGAGGGGATCTTATGTATTATCCCAAAATATGGCAGCAAAACTGCCTGGTTGACTGATTAGAGCACCATCCAGGCCGCAGTCATGTGATCTTAAATCACAGGCTGTTGTTTATCCCACCTGGTATTTTATTGAAGCTGTTACCCAAAACCCTTGTGGGGCATCCAGTAAATTTAGTCTTGATACAAACCTTAAATTAATTGATAACCAAAAAATAAGCTGTATAAGTAGACCAAGGGATAAAACCAGACCCTCCACCAGGGGCATCTGTAATAGAAATTTACTTCAAATTAAAACAAAAAATATATCACCAGTTCAGAAAGAACCATGCAGTTTTAAATGGTGTTTATTGAACATTCGCTCTCTTGGCACTAAAGCTGTTTTGGTAAATGATATCATATTAAGTACAAAATCTGATCTGTGTCTTCTCACTGAAACCTGGCTTAGTAAATATGGCACTGTTCCCCTAGCTGAGTCCTCACCAGATTGATACTCGTTCCTTCATAAGTCTAGAGATTCTGGTCGAGAAGGGGGCTTTGGAATAATTCATTGTAACAAAATGCAAATCACTTCTAAAAATTTAGGCAACTTTATATCTTTTGAGGCATTCATTTTAAATATTAAAACAGATTCCAACACAATTATAGTGCTAGTCTACAGACCACCAGGGCCATATTGTTCATGACTGAATTTAGCAACCTTCTATCTGATTTGGCTATAAATTATGATCACGCTGTACTGATGGGGGATTTTAATGTACACATTGATGTGGAAACTGACACTTTTAGCAAATGTTTTACTTATTTGTTAAATTCAGTAGGATTTTGTCAGATTGTCAAAGGTCCAACTCATAATCATAACCACACATTAGATTTAATTCTAACTTACAAAGTTGAAATTCAAAATTTAAATATTACTCAACTAGCAGAATACCCGCGCTTCGCAGTGGAGAAGTAGTGTGTTAAAGAAGTTATGAAAAAGAAAAGGAAATATTTTAAAAATAACGTAACATGATTGTTAATGTAATTGTTTTGTCATTGATATAAGTGTTGTTGTCATATCTATCTATATATATGTATATTTATATAGAAAAATACCCGCGTTTGGCAGCGGAGAAGTAAAAAGAAAAGGAAACATTTTAATAATAACGTAACATGATTGACAATGTAATTGTTTTGTCATTGTCATGAGTGTTGCTGGCATATATATATATACCTATACATATAAATATATATACATATATACACATATATATATACACACACACACATATATATACATATATACACATATACATATCTACATATATACTGTATATACACATATATATACAAATCTACATATATATCTACATATATATATTAGGGGTGGGGCTCGATTAAAAAAATTAATCCAATTAATTAGAGACTGTGTAATAATTAATCTTGATTAATCGTATGTAATCACACACGTAAATTTGCCCCAAATCGTAAATGTTTTTTTTAAATTTAAAAGGGTTTTAGTGGGCGACAGAATCAAATAATAGACATGGACATGAATATTGTAAACTCAAGCTCTTTTAATTTCTGAAAAAAAAAATGCTTTTAAACTGCATTTGAATTCAAAACAGAAACAAAAATATCATCCCTGGTTAAAATTGGGCAGACTTAAAAATAAAGTGGTAGTTTAAGTACTTTAAGTACATTTTCAGAATGGTATTGTCTTTAAATAATAATAACCAAAATTTCAACATAAAGTGCAGTTTTTCTTCTTAAAAAAATAAGTCAGAAACATAAAAGGTAATTTGACCAACTTAATCTTTAAACTCTGAGTAACCTTAGCCAAAATTATTTTGTACATTAGGCTAAAACAGTGTGATCATTGAACATTTTGTAATTAGATGTAATTAGAATTACTAACGGTCAC
>JANRMT010062814.1:28611546-28635006 GCA_026402145.1 Polypterus bichir lapradei | reverse complement strand
TTTTAACATATAAAGCATTAAATGGCCAAGGTCCGGCTTACTTGTCTGAACTTATCATGACTTACAAACCTAAGCGCACATTAAGATCTCAAGATGCCGGTCTGCTTATGATTCCAAGGATTAATAAAATAACAGTGGGAGGTTGAGCTTTTAGTTACAGGGCCCCTAAACTGTGGAATGGTCTTCCTACTTCTATAAAAGATGCCCCTTCGGTCTCAGCCTTTAAATCCCGGCTGAAGACTCACTACTTCAGTTTAGCATCCTGACTAGAGCTGCTGATTAACTGTACAGACTGCATCTCTGTTGTTAGTCATTAGCACTAAAACATAAGTAACATGATAGTTATAATTGAATACTAACCCTCACCTATTCTGTTTATCTTCTCGGTACTCAAATGTGGCAATTGGTGCCACGGCCCACCTGCCAAGTTGTTTGCCTGCCTAAGGCAAAGTCGTCCCTGATGGAGGATCGCAGGAATCATGGGAAAGAGGGGTCCTTTCATTGGATTGGCTGGCCCAGCACTGTTTTAGCCGTGGAATGGCCAAATTAGGGAGGCAGCTTGATAGATGAGGTCTCCAGGACTCTAAAATATCCAAATCTTATTATGTGATATCTTCAACTGTTAAATTCTGCTCCGTACTTCTAAAATTTTTATTTTTATGCTGTATTAAGGATTTGTTCTGTTCTGTGTATTGTATTATATTGACCCACTTCTTTTGACACCCACTGCACGCCCAACCTACCTGGAAAGGGGTCTCTCTTTGAACTGCCTTTCCCAAGGTTTCTTCCATTTTTCCCTACAAGGTTTTTTTTGGGAGTTTTTCCTTGTCTTCTCAGAGAGTCAAGGCTGGGGGGCTGTCAAGAGGCAGAGCCTGTTAAAGCCCATTGCGGCACTTCCTGTGTGATTTTGGGCTATACAAAAATAAATTGTATTGTATTGTATTGTAACATTCTCTTGGCATTTGCCAAACCCAGATTCGACCTTCAGACTTTCAGATAGTAAAGTGTGATTTGTCGCACCAGAAAAAGCTTTTCCACTGGTCCAGAGTCCAATGGCAACAAGCTTTACACCATTGCAGCCGACACTTAGCACTGCAAATAGAGATCATGGGCTTGAGTCCAGCTGTTCGGTCATTGAAACCCATTTCATGAAAATACTGACACGCTGTTCTTGTGCTGATGTTGCTTCCAGAGCCAGTTTAGAAGTCTGTTGTGAGTGACACAACAGAAGGGAGGTGATTTCTATGCAGCATGAACTTCCCACCCTGTGAGTTTGCATGGTCTACCACTTTGTCATCAAGCTGTTGTTGCCCCTCAATGCTTCCACTTCACAATAATAGCACTTACTTTCTAGGTGGCACCCAATGCCAGCTCTAACTGAATCCCTTCAGTATGACCCACTCTACTGTTTGTCAGTGGAGTTTGCATGGCTACATGCTTGATGTTAACAATGGGTCCAGCTGAAACATTTCATCTCAATAATTTGGTGGGGCCTCCACATACAAAATATACACTATATGGCCAAAAGTATCACAGAATTTTTACTAGTGTAACTAATATACATGTTCTATATTTTCTTCTTTCCTGGTCTCATACTGAATTTTGTAAAATTTGTCAGTGACATCACAACTAAGCAGTAATTGACATTAGCTAGTACTGAGGAAGCAGTAAAAACAAACTTTGGATGAATTTTAGTACTGGACAAAAACTTGGGAAATGCAGTACAATGATGTACATACAGTGAAATGGGCAACACCATTCTTCATAAAGCAAACTATCCATCCAATTAAATTAATTAATGTGTTAAGTTATGTTGTAAAAACTCCGGAAAGTAAATAAAAGAATGTTCTGGTCAGACCGTGTCATGTGCTGCCAAGGCTGCATCTGGAGTCTTCTTTGCAGTCCTAGTTACCAAGTTACAAAACAAGACCTGACCACACTATAGACGGCATACTGAGCACAGCAGCAAAGGGCATTCTGGGACAAAAGAGTGTGTCCTTCACTCAAAGGATCTGTTTAGTACTGAGCAGAGAAGGCTACAAGGGAACCTAATGCAGGCATCAAAAATTCTGAAAGGGTGACCGCTCATCTTTATTTTACTTTTATTTTAATAATTTATTGCATCTTTAATCAAGATTTTGCCCAACTTGTGAAACTTTGTTTGACAGTTCAATCCTAATCTGTCTTGCTGTTACTGTTTCAGTGTTTTGTGTTCTAACCTTTGCCATCAATGAGAGAAATGCTTTTATTAGTCACAGTGGGAGTTTGGAACAAACTGCAGTATCTGAAGTTTATAAAAATACTTGGATGGACAAGTGGGACATCTAAACAAACAAGCTTGATGGACTGAGTGACTTTCTCTTGCTCTTTGTTTCGTCTATCCAATCCATCATCCCATCATTTCATTATCTGAACTTGCTTTGGCAAAATCAGTTTTCACATGCACATGTCTCAAAGAAAATACGGCCAATTATCCAGCAAATCATCATGAAATTCATTAGCCCTTCCTACTCTGAAGGGAAGGCATCATTATCTCCCTAGTTATGACAGCAAAGGCAATAAAGCCCATAACACCTGTCTAGCAAATTCACAGGAAATGAAAGTGTGAGGGAGTGGGGGAGCCACTGCTCTCTTCAGCCTGAATGTGTGGTGTGGGGGGAGCCGGAGATTTTTTTAGAGTTACTTGTCATCATAGAAGTCAATAAGAGATTATTTTTATACTTGTGTTCCTAAACTTAGGTAGTGCCAAGAAGTTGCCTTTAGATTATTGTCAGCTTTTTTCAGTAGCAGTGGGTGTGTAGCCTCTTTCCTCTGTCAAGCAAGCATGTAAGGACTAAAGAAAAGGTGAGGGGTGCCACCTTATCGTAGCTACTCATCACTCGAGAACAACACACACATTCACTCTTCTGAACATTTCCTACTGTAATGAGGAAAAAGCATCTTACACTGTTTGCTATCTCTCTCTCTGTCTATCCCAAAACAAGCTTGTCTCCTCTGTCTCCCTAAATCATCAGACTACCACGAACTGATGACAGGAATAAACATTTTATGATGGTATTGATACATGCATTACTTATAATATTTGATATATTACACTACTTATGTATTTTCACTGGGTAGTGAGTAATTTCTTTTCTTAAAAAACATTTACCAGTTGTCACACATGAGCGATTAGGGAGCAGCCAACAAGCTCATCAAAGTGTGATAACTCAAAGAAATCGGGTTTGGAGCAGAGTACTAATACTGTACCTCTCTCTTTTATTTAGCAGAAAACCAAGTGAATAAACACATCGCTCACCAATGATCCTTCATTAACAACAATTACCTTCCTTCCGACCCGATCTGATGACCTCACTTCCGGCTCCACAGTCCAACGTCATCTCCGGCGCTTTTGTTTTTTCCCATCATTCCTTATGTACATCATTTCCTGTCCATTCTGTGTATAAATTTGGTCATCTCACAATCCTGTTGTCCATGTTAACAATCATTATATCAGTCTACCCCTCTTCGAGCCGCCTCCTTATCATGGTGGATGGGTTTGCGTGTCCCAGCGATCCTAGGAGCTCTGTTGTCAGGGGCTTTATGCCCCTGGTAGGGGTTCACCCAAGGCAAACTGGTCCTAGGTGTGGGACGTGACAACATGTGGTTCAGAAAACCTCCTATGATGCATACAAACATTGGATGGCATTTTCCCTCACCTGGACGCGGGTCACAGGGGTCCCCTTCTGGAGCCAGGCCTGGAGGTCGGGCTCGATGGTGAGTGCCTGGTGACTGGGCCTGCACCCATGGAGCTTGGCCGGGCACAGCCAGAAGAGGCAACATGGGTCCCCCCCCATGGGCTCACCACCTGTAGGAGGGTCCAAGGAGGTTGGGTGCAGTGTGAGTCGGGTGGTGGCCGAAGGCGGGGACCTTGGTGGTCCGATCCTCGGCTACAGAAGCTGGCTCTTGGGACGTGGAATGTCACCTCTCTGAAGGGTAAGGAGCCTGAGCTAGTGCGCGAGGTTGAGAGGTTCCGGCTAGATATAGTCAGGCTCACCTTGATGCACAGCTTGGACTCTGGAACCAGTCTCCTTGAGAGGGGCTGGACTCTCTACCACTCTGGAGTTGCCCCCAGTGAGAGGTGCAGAGCGGGTGTGGGCATACTTATTGCCCCCCGACTTGGAGCCTGTTCACTGTTTAAACATGCCTCATTTTAGAATATAATTTCCCATTGTAATATACCATGTTTGTGAAAAAATCATTTCAACTTCTTTTCCACCAGACTTATCATTTAAGTCCACTATATGATAGATAGATAGAGACACACACACAAACCACAGTGACTATAAAGGAAGACAAACCTTTGACTTGACAGTCACAGTCACAGTGGGACATATGGGTGTATTGCTGTTAGTATAAAGGAGCCCCAATAGCTTTTCTTGACACACAATTGCTGAATGATTCATTGACTGAAACTCCTCAGTGTTAGTGTGTCAGAGAGAGGATGTGCAGCATTGTTCATGATGGCACTCAGTTTTGTTTTCATTCTCTTCTCCTCTACTACCTCCAGCAGGTCAAAAGTGTACCCCATAACTGAGCCTGCACTTTTTAACATATTGATTTGGTGGGCCTCTCTTCAAATGATGTTATCAGCCCAGCATACTACAATGCAGATAATCACATTGGCCAACACAGAGTTATAGAAGTAATAAAGGAACACAATCTCCTAAGAAAACAAAAGCCTGCTCTGCCCTTTCTTTTATAGTTCCTCTGTGTTTACGAGACCAGACCAACCTGTCATTGACATGGACCTCCAAATACCTGTAGCTATTACACCACCTCCACATCCTCATCTTTAATAGTGACCAGGCTTAGGGGCAGATAAATCCCAAAAGCTCTTCCAAAAATGCCTGTTAGATGGAGAAATCCTGTCAAAAATCCCAGCTAGACACAAAAAGGGCCTTGTAAAATCTTTACAGAATAAAAGGTTTATTCTTCATAAAAAACTGTGAAGCTTGGAAAATAACAAAAGGCATACAGTGCATGTTAAAAGCAATTCTAAAAACAAAAAAAGTCCCAATACAGAGTGCAAGGAGAAGTGAAAAAAAAGCAAGTTCAAAAAGCCCTGAGCAGAGCAAAACACAAATAAGCTCACTAATGCAGGAGGGCATTCACAGATAACTGCCAGGAACTGGGGAGACCCACAATTTTTGTCACATGGCTCACTTAACAAGTGTTGAGAGTGGAAATGCTGCAGCACTAAATATTTATTTGGCATGTGTGCAGGCAGACACTGGATTGCATACAGCCTTTATGCGCTATTGCCTGTTGGTTGACATTACAAATGCGAAGAGAGCAACATAATTGCCTTTTGCCTACAACAGCTTTGCCGGTTGTATATTATATTAATGGTTGGTTATTTTTGGTTGTATCTAGTCATCATCATATTGCAGGATTAAAGGAAGAAAGATTCCTGACCCTGAAACATGAGACTAGGTTTGTTAACTTTTGTCCTGGAGACATTACACAAACAATAATAACCAAAACAGCAAGAAAATCAATTTGTGCAAGATTTCTACAGCATATAAATCATGACAAAAATGAGCACATTTCAAATGTCTTTTTTGTCATCCACTTCACTAAACATTCAATGAGTTCATTTCATGAGCATTCTTTTGTTATGACAAGTCTTTTACAAATCTTATATTGGTGGCAGAAGTGGGATTTAAACCAAATGGTGTAATGGGCAATGAACATGTTAGTTTAAGGCCTGCTGTTGTTTGTGGATGCGGCCTGAATAAATTCAGTGCACATTTCTGTTTTGTAAGCATCTTCTCAGTGCTGTTCTCTCCATGGACTGGGATGAAACACAGAAGTGGTGGGCGTGGGACCTTTTCGCTTCCATGTGGGTGGAAATGGGCAGTCAGATTTGATATCGTGAGGTAAATTCAAGATGACAAATTGCCTATAGATTTCAATAAAACCAGTAAAAAATATTACTTATTTCAATTTGAGCAAAACCATTACCTATCAAAGGTCTTTCTTGTTTATGTATTGAAAGACCAATCATAATGCTATTTTTATAAAGCTTCATTTGTGCAAAAGTGGCTCAAAACTGATAAAAAAATAAACTTGGCAGATGTGCAAAGGGCAGTCAAAGCCGGCCATCGTGGAATATCACTGTAAAAGATCCTGATGTCAGACATTTGGGCCAGATTTTCAAGTGTTTTAGATTCAGATGAAAACAAGTTGCACACAGCTTTGATGCACACCATCATATCAGAAAGGTACCTGTCTTTTTGATTACATTTAAATACCACCATTCTAAACAGCACAGAACAGCATAGCATACACAGCATTTACAGCGTCAGCACAGAACACCTACTTTTTATTATGATGTGCCTACTCTCATTGTTTCAACACCTATTTTTTTTTTAATCTCAGTTTGCTTTTGTATTTGAGATTTACTTTCAGAGTGCATTTTACACTTTCGAGCCACTGTCTGAATTTATTTTTTCAGTATTTCCTTCCTGTCCTTTGGTAGTCTCTAGATTTCACCAAGCCTGGTCCTGATTATGAACAAATAAAGAGCTAATTTTAGACATCAGTGGTGGGACAAAGAGAGAAAGAGACACATCTTAATGTGAAATGGGTGAAGACAGATGTTTCATCAGGTAAGATCTGGACTGAGTGACTCTGAATTTTGTTTTTTGTCTTGATGCTGTTGTTGACATTTTCTGATCTCTAGGGGAATCATGCATAACGGCGTGTGCAGAATTCACACTAAAACATGGCATACGGACAAATGTGGAAATGTGCATGCGCACAAAAATTCAGATGTACAAAACCATGCGGAAGCCAACTTCTACACAGTTCCGCTCTATAAATCCCGATCAACGTGAAAAGTAAAGCACATGCAAGCGTCTGCCATCCCGCCCAGACTCCTGCCATAATTTTGCATGTTTTAATATGCAAATCAATATAAATAGCACCTTCCATTCAGCGTTTGGTTAAAAGCAAAAGAAAAATAGAATTTCAGCGAATGCGAAGTGGAGTCAACTATTTGTTGGCTTAAGCAGTGATATAAACAACAAAAGGAAGTTGATTGAGTGATACAGAGTGGCAGAGAAAGTCGAAAGTTCAAGTTCAGAAAGTCATATAGTGCTCGAAATAAAAGAGATGTGGTCAGATATCAAAGACGCAGTGAAAAGGCAAGTCATAGTCCACCATCTGAGTGTCATACAGAAGCATATTAATGTACAGAGAAAAGAAAAAAATACGGATGCAGTGAAGAAAAGGGTTGAAATGTCCACTTTAACCTCATAGTTTATTTTGTCATTAAAGTAGAGCGTCACAAACTTAATCTTAAAATCAAAGTTTATTTTAGTAAAGTTTTTCAGATCCCTTCATACCTAAAATTCTTCTATATGCTCTATGTGTGTGAATCACTTTGTGCTTCTTAAATGGGCTTTCTCTTACGTCGACAAGACACAGAATACATTACATTCATGATATTACAGCTCTCTGAACAATTTAAATAATAAGATGTATACCTAATATTTTCATGATGAAATGAATTAAAGCATGTATTAAACATGGGGGCACTGTGGCGCAGTGGTAGCGATGAGCTGGGACCCCATCCAGAGACTGTTCCTGCCTCCCGCAAGACATGCATGAACTTAAATGAAATCATTTACTGCAGCAGTACTGTTTCTTTCAAACATACCAACCCCCAATTCCTGTCCTTCCTTTTGTTTCTCCACATAACCAATCGCCACACAATAAACTCTGTAATAAATGTCAAACCATATGTAAGCTTAGAACGCTGATTCTTCAAAACTTTTAAGGAACATTGAAATATCTTTGTAGTACATGTTTAATTATTCCATCTATCTATCCGCGCCAGTTCCAGCAAGCATACAGCGTGAGGCAGGACCAATCTCTGGACAGTTGTCATCATCTGTAAATACACACTCTCTTCTATTGAATTTAATTCCTTTATTTTTATTGTATGGCACAAGGAGATTCAATATGCAAGTCCTCCATAAACTTATTTTTCTACAAAATGATAAAATAACTAATACCAGGAGCACTTGATGGACTGATTGAGTGCATTTATAGCTCTTGGGATGAAACTGTTTCTGAACCATGAGGACCCTACAGGAAAGGCTCTGAAGCATTGGAGGAATGGGAAGTTCAAATAGACTGTGTGCATGGCTGAGGCAATGTGTGCTATAAATATTCTCCAGGGCTAGATGCTGTATCGCGATAATCCTCTGCGCTTTCGACATAATGCACCGTAGAGCATTCCAATCAGCTGCTATATAGCTGTGATTCCACACTCAGATACAGTGGGTTAAAATACTCTTGAGTGGCGCACTGAGACTAACAACGCTAAAGCAGCTATGGTATTTGGAATAATTTGGCCATTCCATGGACCATTATATTGTTAGAGGTTACATACAATCAGATGCCTTAAAATTATAAACGATATGCGGTTAATTTCAGTGTAGTTGATAAAGCCACGTCAGGGATGTGAATCTAAAAAAGAAAGGAAATCCACACAGGAACAGTAGCACTGCTTTGACGCTGGGTACCGGCGGTTTCCAAAAACGACCAGAAAACGTGCGTACGCCAGGGACTGAGCTGGGGTGAAAACGTATGTGGATTTATGCCACATTTAGTTTTTATACATCGCGATGTGAGTGTTGAAACAGGCGTATGCAACATTTTTGTGCGTACGCACAATTTTTACGTAAGGCCCTAGGTGTTTAGATTTGGCTTAGTTTTGAACAACCTCCATATATTAACATGTATTTGCTACTATTTTTTTTCTCTTAGACTTGCCTATTGTTGGAGAAAACAGCAGGACTTTTCTGGAAAGAAAATATTTATAAAGGTGCTTTATTGCTTTCTATGATGAAACAGCCTGTCATGTTAAAACTGCTTGTCATGTTCCTGAAAATATACCTTGCATGTTAATGCTTCGTGGCATTGCAAGTCATGAATTTTAGGAATGTTACAGTGGGAGGGCGTTTGGTGGTAAGAGATAAGCAAATGCATTTACCACAAAGTGCAATTTATGATGGCACAAGAGCGCTTCTTATAACCGCCATTCTAGCACACCTTAATTTAGCCTCCTGATTCTAATGGCAGACATATATGAGCTCTGAAAGCACTTTTCTGAGACAGGAAATCTAATTTTAAAAGGCAAAATGCTCTTCCAGACAGAATGAATACCTCATACCTTTTTTAGCTTTTTAAGATCAGTAAAAGAGAGAAGAAAGGAGGAGGAGGAAAAAAATCAAACCAAAAATACTCTAAGGTACCGCTGACACTTCTAGCAATGCAAGAAATGATCCACCTGGAACAATACCACATCTGCCAGTACCATGTTATATTGGTGTTTACTGCCATGCTTTATTTTGCTTTTGTTTATGGCACTATCTAACTGAATAATCTTTAAAGATTAACATTTATTAAAGCCTGCTTTCCTTAATGCATATTTTTTTCTATTCTGCCACTCGGGGCTGGGGACCAGGTTTATTTCTCAAGTCAGTCGGGATGAGGAAGAGAGCACTGGGAAGACTACAGTGACAGTCATACCTGGATGAAGTCTGAAGGAACTACTGACAGAAGGTGGTGGACCATAGTCCTAGGTGCAAGCGCATCACAACTGTGAACTGCACACAGGGCCGGCCTAAGCCTTTATGGGGCCCTAAGCAGAACAAGATTTGGGGGTCCTCCACCGCCTTGGCACGACCAAAACTACTATTGTCAATGCTTGATTATTCGCACACTTACTATAAATTTAACACACCCATTATCACTTTTATTAGTTGTTACTGTTGCTTACATTATACCAGTGCCAGCCTGGCATGTTTTCACCCTTCTCAGGTTTTTAATATACAAAAGGTATTAAACTCACCAAAGTGGTCTTGTGTTAATATGCACTTTAATATTCATAATAAGTGAAGGTGTCCTAATCGTGTCCTCAGGCTCCCCTGGACAGTTCATCTTTTTGTTTAATCCCAACTGTCAGCACACCTGAACCAGCTGTTCACTATTACTGATTGCCTGGCTCTGTTGTAGATGGGAGTTAGAATAGAGCAAAAAGTTGGACTGTCTGGAGGGCTGGGATGAAAATCCTTATTCAAAGAGATACAGTACTTTGAGTACAGTACAGTGATAAGTTGTATACTGAATGTGGTGTGTTCAAAAGTAAACAAAAAAAAAAGTTGGCCATACATTTACTGTAAACATGTTAAACATTTTAATAGCTTTTTGTAAAAAAAGTCAACATGTAAAAATGCAGAACAACTATCAACTTCATATGAAATAAAATAAAATAACTTACTGTATATACTCGTATAGTCGAACAATCGATCATAAAATCAGACCCCGACTTATATGCCCTTTCAAAAATGCGACACTTAATTTTTTTTTCCTCCAGTTTCTCAGACACATCGAATTTTGTTGCAGCAGCACAGTTACCAATTTCTTTCACCACTTCAATGACTTATAATTTAAAACCAGCTTCATATTTTCTTCCGATCGAACGCTCCATCGTAGATAAGGGATGCTTTTACGGTAAAGGTGTATGAGGGTGTGAGATACAAAAAACACAAATCAGTGCAAACATCGCTATAGAATAGTTCAAGTATTACCGTGTGGTCACGTAGGCACAATACATAGGAAAAAAAGGCAGTGTGCTTTGTGGTTACTCTCTCCGGTGGGCATTAGCACATCATAATCTCTTGGATCAATAGCATGCGTTTTCCGCATTTGACTTATACGACCAAAATTATATGGTAAAATCAAGCCCCGACTTATCCATGGGAGAACTTAAACACGAGTATATATGGGATTTTAAAAATAAAAAATGCAACCCAAAACTAAGAAAACATCAAATAAATTAAATAAATACTTAAATAATGACATAAAATGAGAAGATGAACCTGTAACATTACAATAACTGTTCAAGAATAAAATATAAAGCTGAATAATTATGAAAACTATGTAACAGATGTGCAAAGAAATTCCAAAATAAAATTTAAGACATTTACTTCTTTTTTTTCAGATATTCTTATTTGTTCCCCTTACAATCTACCTCAATATTACACTTTCACCTTAGAATCGCTCTTTCCTGGCTTTTCTGGAGGCAATGTCTTTTATGACATCATCATAAGAGATGTGACGGCCAGCGTTGTTGTTGATGCTAATCAGTACATCAAACATAATATATAACAAAATATTAATATGTTCCCTTAAGATTATAAAGTACTATCTGTCATTTTTCCCATTTCTTTTTCATGTGGAAACAGTGCTTTACTGCATGGCCACGTAGTATAATTAATGACATTTCAAATAAATCTCATATGTTAAATCCGAGCGACACGGATCCATGCCAGAATACCAAGATGTCAAGATGTATACATCACACTTTATTTCCGACACCATGCAGTATTACATATATTTTACTATATCTTGTATAGACAAGATATTCCGGGTAAATTGCATCATACAGAAATAGGGGAATAGCGTTCATCTGTGCCCTCCAAACTATTTCCTCATTTTAATAACATGAGATGGGTGCCCTGTAATCCTGGCAAAGCAGGAGACATGAGAAGTAGCCTACCTGTGTTATAGTTTGATTGCTGATTGAAGTTACTTTTTGGCTAGACTGACAATTTGTTGAAAATGACTCGGCAGAGTCGCCATGAAAGAGACATGAAGCATTAAAATATTTTTTCCAGCTCAAAAAAGAAAACGAAGAACGTTGTTCTTATTTGGACTTGGAAAGATACTGTCGTGATAAATACGTTATTCATTTTCTTCAGGCTGGTGACAACATATAAACAACAGAAAGGTCTGTCATATCAGACAACCAGACCAGATAAACTGTAGAAAGCATCTAATACATGCAGACACTACAACAATGTCAGTTCGTGTTTTGTAACAATTTATGAATGAACTGTTTGTGTTCCTTGAAATTTACTGCTGCTTCTTCTCATGTTTTGCAAGTTAGAACCTTGTAATTCCAATAATAATTTAAAAAAAATAAGTTCTTCCTTGGGACATTTCAAGTGCTCTTGGGGGCACTTTTGTGGCCACTTAGTTCACTTATGCCTTGGGCCGGCTCTGACTGCACATCCCCAAAGGCTGGTAAGTGTTAAGAATAGGCAAGTTAAAGTAATGACCGGGAACTAAATATTATAGTGTGGGTCCACATTAAAAAAGTGATTTATGTTTTAAAGAGAGGTGTCCCCAAAAGCATTTAGATGATAAAACTCCTATTACAATTTGTGCCATGACACTAAATAAAAAAAAAAAAATTATATTGTAGATTAAATGTGTACAAAACATAATATGACAAAACACAGAGAATGTGCACTGAAAAGTGCACAGAAGGCCATTGAATAGGTAATAGGACCGGCTCGATGTCTTGTTACAAGATCAACCCACATTAAAGATGATAAATGAATATAGCTCATGGTGTCCTGCACCAGAACCACTGGAGTGTTAAACTAAATTGCACCATTGGCAAGTGAGACTTATCAGTGTAGAAAACACAACACCGGTACTTGGAAATCAAGGCTGCTTGAACCTGACACGTGTCTAAGAGCTGAGCTGTCTGCAATGGTGAACAAATAGAGACCAATGCAATAAACGAAGCACTGAATACAGCTTCATCCTCTGAGAGTCAGGTCAGGTCAGGTTGTTGAGCATGCACTGGTACAGCACATTGCCACACCCACCACATGACAAAATAGCTTGGAATTCTGGTTGGCAACCCCCCAGGCAGACACGTAGTCCAGTCCTACTCTCCGGAAATGACCCTCTAACTGCCGCAGCCAGGTGTTATGTGGGCATCCCCTTGGCTTGGTCCAGCCACTTGGGTTCTCAACAATGAGGAAGCTGTGAGCCGGATCACCCTCGCGGAATCATGCCACGTGCCGTAACTTGCACTCCCTCACAATGCAGGTAATGCATTATAAATAATTATAAGAATGTTACTCACAATGGATGTAAATTATAAAAATACTCATTTAGATAGGACAATATTTGTTCTGAAAAAGCCAACAGTTGACTCATTTATGCTGTCTAATTTCTGGCTATGCTGTATCATGATTCTTCTTCTTCTGCCAAAATCTCCTTCGTACATTGTTTCTTCTCAGTCACAACTCCCAGATGACTTTGCTTTGTTTGAGTCATTGCTGTCTGGTTTGTGGCCTCATGAGGACTCCAAGAAAACTGTTCCACATCTGAAAGACCATCGCTTAATGTTGATGCGCCAGTTTTCTCTCTTCTTATTCTATTTGAGTTTTTTAAAGCTTTCAAAACTGTTGACCAAGACATTCTTCTGAAGTATCTCAGGAATATCATTTTAATGAAAGGAACCTCTTTTGTTTTTTTCTAAAGTTATATCTCCATGACTGCATTCATCTGTTGTCCAATGAAGTAAAAATAGAGCAAACCCTATAATCTCACTCATGGTATCTCTCATATTTCTTAGTTTAGGTTATTTCTCTTTTAAATGCTCACTTTGACTTTGCATCCTCAGTTTTGATAACAACACTGAATTACAGTGGATTTATTTTGGATATTTCTACACTGATAAACAGAAAAAGACTTAAATGTTAAAGTGAAAACAATTCTCTGCAAAGTTACAAAAACACAAATTTTGAACACTTAAGTAGCCTCTCATAGCACCCTTAAATCATTACTAGTGGAGCTAATTTGTTTTAGAAATCATATTGTTAGTTCAATGCAGATCTCCCATCTGGGATTTCACTTGATTGTAGTATGAATGCAACCTATCTGGAAGATCCAAGTTTTGATGAGTCAGTATGGTGAACTAACTTACACAATAAAGTCAAAAGAATACTCCAGGCAACTCTTTGAAAAGGGATTGAAAAGCACAAGTTAGGACATGGAGACAAGAAAATATCCTACTCACTGAATATGCCTTGTAATCCAGCTAAATCAATCATTAAAAAATGGAAATAGTATGGCAGAGCTGCAGATCTGCTAGAGCAAGGGCCTTATGTATAAATTGCGTATGCACAGAAATGTTGTGTACACCCATTTCCACGCTCACACTGCGATGTATAAAAACTAAAGTTCGCGTAAAGAAACGCCCATTCTCACGCCAGGTCAAACCACACACGTTTTCGGTTCTGTTTTGCAAACTGGTGGCACCCAGTGTCAAAGCAGTGCCACTGTTCATGTGTGGTTTCCCTTTATTTTTTAGATTCACATCACTGACACGACTTTATCAAATACACTGAAATTAACTGCATATTGTTTATCAGTTTAAGGCATCTGATTGTAATCAACCTGTAACAATACAATGATGCACAGGATGGCCAAACTATTCCAACTACCATAGCTGCTTTAGCGTTGCTACTCTCAGTGCACCACTCAGAGTATTTTAACCCATTGTATCTAAGTGGGGAATCACAACTCTACAGCAGCTGATTGTAAAGCTCTACGGCAGATTGTTTCAAGAGTGGAGGGAATTATCGGGATACAGCTTCTCGCACACACTGCCTTAGCCATGCACACAGTCTATCTGAACTGCTCCCATATGTCAAACGCTTCAGAGCCTTTCCTGTAGGGACCTCATGGTACAGAAACAGTTTCATCCCAAGAGCTATAAACACACTCAATCAATTCATCAAGTGCTCCTGCTAGAACTGTTTGAAGTAAGATAACAAGTAGCTCACTGTAAACTTGCACTACAGTTGTAATATTGCACAACCTGAGCCACTTATGCTTTCACATTGTATAGTTTTCTTTGTTTTTTATCATATTATTATTATTTTATCATTTTATAGGAAAATAAGTTTATGGAGGATTTGTATATTAAATCTTATTGTACCATACAATAACAATAAAGGAATTCAATTCAGTTTAATAGAAGAGAGAGCGCCTTTACAGATGATGATTAAACCGTGTTGAGCTGGTACCCCGTTCAGGGATTGTTCCTTCCTTGCGCTGTCTGCTTGCTGGGACTGCCGCAAATGTGGATGGATGGAATAATTAAACATGTACTACAAAGATATTTCAATGTTCTGTAGGAAGAAGAGACATGAGGCATGGCAAGGTTTGGGGCAGCCACCCGTTTATTCCGGTTTCCTGGCTGCAAAAGTAATTGTTTGCTCATAGTTAAGTTTACTCGACAGAGTCCAAAACAGAACTGCCTGCCAGAGCAAAGGCAGGAGGCTTTATAGGACGGAGGGCGGAAGTGATGTCGTCCTCTGTGCCGGAACCGGAAGTGACATCGTCCTCGGTGCCGGAACCGGAAGTGATGTCGTCCTTGGTGCCGGAACCGGAAGGGATGTGTCCCGCTTTGAGGTGTTGGCTCCTGGTGGGATTTCCCGGGAAAGACCTGTAGAGAACTCAGAAAGAGCGTTAGCGTACCCCGCCCCCCCCGGGCAGATGTATAATCAGTCCTCTCTAAGCCCTTCAGCTGCCTCCCATGCACACGTGTGTGACAAGACTCCCCCCTCAGCCCAGACCCATCGGGTCGGGCGACCTGCACCGAGAGGTCGTGGGCCCGGGAGAGGGCATCGGCGTTGGCATGAAGAGACCCCTGTCGATGAACGAGCGTAAACTTGTACTGCTGCAGGTCAAGAAACCACCTCGTGACCCGTGGATTCGACTCCCTGTGAAGGGCCATCCACTTCAGAGGTGCGTGATCCGTCACCAGAGTGAACACGCGACCCAAGAGGTAGTACCGCAGCTGAGTCACCGCCTATTTGATCGCCAGAGCTTCCTTCTCCACCGCCGCGTACCTGGTCTCCCGGTTCAACAGTTTCCGGCTCAGGTACATTACGGGGTGTTCAACACCGTCGACGCTTTGGCTCAGCACGGCTCCCAAGCCTGTGTCCGAAGCGTCCGTCTGGAGGACAAATGGGAGAGAGAAGTTAGGGTAAATTAAAATAGGTGCTGAAGTCAGAGCCTTTTTCAAGTCACTGAATGCAGCCCCCACTTTATCAGACCATACCACCGTGTTAGGAGCTCTTTTCTTCGTCAAGTCGGTCAAGGGCGCCGCTCTCTCGGAGAAGCGAGGCACAAACCGGCGGTAGTACCCGGCCAAACCGAGAAAGGATCGGACCTGCCGCTTGGTCTGCGGACGGGGCCAGGCCAGTATGGCTTGTAACTTGGAACACTGTGGTCTCACAGTACCCCGGCCCACTAGGTAGCCCAAATATTTGGCTTCTCTCAATCCGAAGAAACATTTCTTGGGGTTGATTTGAAGCCCGGCCTCCCCCAATGTCCGCAACACTGCTGTGACCTGCTGTATGTGTTCCTTCCATGTGCTGGAATAGATGACGACGTCATCCAGATAGGCAGCACAAAACGAGTTATGGGGTCGGAGCACTTTGTCCACCAGACGCTGAAAAGTCGCAGGCGCCCCGTGTAACCCGAATGGAAGGACACGATACTGCCAGTGTCCGCTAGGAGTGCTAAACGCGGTCTTTTCCTTCACGGACTCCGTTAAAGGAACCTGCCAGTACCCCGTTGTCATGTCAAGTGTGGTCAGGAATTTGGCTGGTCCCAGTCTCTCGAGGAGGTCGTCCACGCGAGGCATGGGATAAGCATCAAACCGGGAAACCTAGTTGAGCCGACGGAAGTCATTGCAAAACCTCCAACTGCCGTCGGGCTTAGCAATCAAGACGATGGGGCTGGACCAGGGACTACTACTCTCCTCGATTACTCCTAGTTCCAGCATTCACTTGATTTCCAGTTCCACCTCCGCTTTCTTTGCCTCCTGGAGTCTGTAGGGCTGCTCTCGGACGATCACCCCCGGGTCAGTCAATATGTCATGCGCAATCAGAGAGGTCCAACCGGGCTGTTCACTCACCACCTCTGGGACGGAGCGGATAGCTACTTCGAGCTCCTGCCTCTGTCTGGGAGATTGCTGCTCGCTGAAATTAAGGGAGCTTACTTCAGCAAAGAGAGAGCGGGGCTGACCAGAGGAGGGATCGGGGTCCCTCTCCTTCCACGGTTTCAGCAGGTTTACATGATACACCTGCTCGCTTGGTCAACGATTGGGTTGTTTCACCAAATAGTCGACCAAACCCTTCCTCTCCTTAATTTCGTAAGGGCCCAGCCAATGTGCGAGCAGCTTGGAGTGAGAAGTAGGCACCAACACCATGACGCAATCCCCCGGGCGGAACTCCCGGAGAGTCGTGCCACGGTCATAAAGGCGGGCCTGTGCTGCTTGCGCCTCCTCCATATGACTTTTTAGAATGGGTCTAATTGCATCAAATCTGTCGCGCAATTGGGCGATATACTCCAGAATATTTGTTGAGGGATGTGCCTCTCCTTCCCAGCCCTCTTTTAAAATATCTAATATACCCCGGGGCTGTCTTCCGTACAATAATTCAAACGGAGAGAAGCCCGTAGAGGCTTGGGGAACTTCCCGGTAGGCAAAGAGGACAAAGGGGAGGAGTTGGTCCCAATTCCTCCCATCCTTGCTGACCACCTTACGTAGCATTTGTTTGAGAGTTTGGTTAAATCTCTCCACTAACCCATCGGTTTGAGGATGATACACCGAGGTCTTTAAATGCTTTATCTTCAGTAACTTGGCAGTCTCCTTGAACGTTTCCGAGGTAAAAGGCGTCCCTTGGTCCGTCAGGACTTCTCTAGGAATGCCCACCCGCGCAAAGACTCCTACTAGTTCCCGTGCAATTATTTTAGAAGTAGCCGAGCGCAACGGAACGGCTTCCGGGTATCGGGTTGCATAATCCACTAGGACGAGTATATATTTATATCCTCGGGCTGAGGGTTCTAGGGGTCCTACTATGTCGACCCCAATTCGGTCAAAGGGAACGTCAATCAGGGGAAGGGGGACCAGAGGAGCACGGTCCCTCCTGGGAATTTGCCACAGTTGACACTCCGGACAGGAAATGCAAAAGTGGCGAACCTCCTCATTAATCCCCGGCCAAAAAAAAACGGAGCTTGATTCGCTCCAGTGTTTTGTCGGAGCCGAGATGGCCTCCAAGAAGGTGGGAGTGTGCTAACTCGCAGACCTGCCGCCGGTAGGTTCGCGGGACTAGCAACAACTTCCGGACCTTCCCCTCATGCTCAGCGACCCGATACAACAAATCATTATCAATGACGAAGTGAGGTCCCTGTGGCATGGGCTGATGAGTGCGTTGGCCGTTAACGAGGACCACTGCATTCTTTGCGTGTTTCAGAGAGTCGTCATTCCACTGTTCTCTCTTGAAAGAAGCCGGCGTCGCTCTAAACTGAAAGTGCAACTCAGAGAGCGGGTCCGGTCTGAACTCAAGGGGCGGAGACTCCTCCCTCGCTGCCGGGGCGCTGGTGGATGACGTAGCAGCCCTCGACGGTCCGGGAGTGCCTTTGTCACTCTCTTGGCCTTCCGCCCCACTCCCTGTCGGCTGGTTACACGGTGTGGAAACAGCTTGAGATGAGTCTTTTTCACCTATAACGAGGCCTAAAGTTTTTTCGGGAATACTTTCTAGGCTACCGCTGTTACTTTCAGACCAGTCCCGCCCGAGGATTACGGGAAACGGAGGATCCGGGTGCACCGCTACAGTAAGTTTTTGAAGGGTATCTCCGAGACATACGTAACATCGGGCGGTTTTGTACATGCGGATATCTCCGTGTATACATTTTAGGCTGGTCTTTCTTTTAGTCCACTGTAGCGGTAGAACAGAACGGCGAGCAACGACAGACACGTTACTGCCGGAATCAAACAGGGCTGTTACTGCATGTCCGTTAATGAGAAGCTCCCCCGTATGGTTGTCTGCCAGGGGATTGCTAAGAGCACACAAACAACCCCGCCGCTGCCCCCTACGGTCCGCCTTGTTCCCTGACAGGTCGCAGGCCAGACGGTCCGCCGACTTCGGCACAGGCTCTGGATTGCGTGGTAGGGACTGCTTCAGTGGGACATAGCTCCCGGGTAGACCACAAAGCGGCTGTTCTGCCCTCCCAGGTTTCACAACCGGCCTCGGGGTCTTTAGGAGTTGTAGGAGCTCCTGCATGGAATGAAATTCGCCCCAGGCCGGCTGGGCAAAATCCCGGGGTAGGTGCTGTAATAGCAAATAACAGGCAACCTGCTGCACAATTTGTAGCGGGGTCAACTCGAATGGCCGTAGCCATTGGCCCACCTGTTGCCAGAGAGCCATAGCCTGCTCTGTAAGCCCTCTACTTGGATTAAACTCCCAGGTTTGTATACTCTTTACCTGCTGGTCTGGGGTCAACCCATCGCTATCAGGGACCTTGGTCCCGATGGGCGGCTCAGCTCTCCTGCCCAGGAGAGCATACTGAGCCACCTGTGTGTGTTCCCCAGAAACCAGCCCACGCCTGTGGGTCCCCTCCACCTTATCCACCAGATGGGGATTCAGCCCAGGGTTGCCCTCATGGAGCAGAGCCTGCACCGGGTCCTTCCCGACCCCCTGGCGCACTCCCCGCCCTGAAACTCGGCCCCGGTACTTTCCCACCTGGTTCCTTCTAGGGTCGTGTCCCGGGTTCTTCAGGGACATCATCCTGCCGGCTACGCCACTGTTGGAAGAAGAGACATGAGGCATGGCAAGGTTTGGGGCAGCCACCCGTTTATTCCGGTTTCCTGGCTGCAAAAGTAATTGTTTGCTCATAGTCAAGTTTACTCAACAGAGTCCAAAACAGAACTGCCTGCCAGAGCAAAGGTAGGAGGCTTTATAGGACGGAGGGCGGAAGTGATGTCGTCCTCTGTGCCGGAACTGGAAGTGACATCGTCCTCGGTGTCGGAACCGGAAGTGATGTCGTCCTTGGTGCCGGAACCGGAAGGGATGTGTCCCGCTTTGAGGTGTCGGCTCCTGGTGGGATTTCCCGGGAAAGACCTGTAGAGAACTCAGAAAGAGCGTTAGCGTACCCCGCACCCCCCGGGCAGATGTATAATCAGTCCTCTCTAAGCCCTTCAGCTGCCTCCCATGCACACGTGTGTGACAGTTCCTTAAAGGTTTTGAAGAATCTGTGTTCTAAGCTTAGAGATGGCTTGACATATATTACAGAACTTATTGTGTGGCGATTGGTTACTTTGAGAAAGAAAAGGAAGGACAGGAATTAGGGATTAGTACATTTAAAAGAGACAGTACTGTTGCAATAAATTATTTTATCAAGGCTCACACATGGTGCAGCAAGCATCTTGCAGGAGGCAGGAACAATCTCTGGACATCAGCTCGTCGCTACCACTGCACCACTGTGACCCCCTTGTGTAATACATGTTTTAATTCCTATTATCATGAAAATGATATCAAGTATACATCTTAATATTTCATTTGTTCAGAGAGATGTAATATCATGAATTTAATGTATTCTGTGCCCTGTCGGTGTTAGAGAAAGCCAGTGTAAGAAGCACAAAGTGATTCACACACATAGAGTACACAGCATTTAACTTGCTACTTTAGTTATGATGGGATTTGAGAAACTAGTAAATTAAACAGTTTTAAGATGAAGTTTATGACATTCTACTTTAATGACAAAACAAACAATGTTATTAAAGTAGAAATTTCAAGATTAAAGCTTTTTTCCCCCACTGTGTCCCTACTTTTTTTTCTTTTCTCTGTACCCTAATAAGCTTACATATGACACTCAGATGGTGGGCTATACTCGCCTTTTCATGGCAACTTTGATATCTGACCAATTCTTTTTTATTTTGGGCACTGTGTGACTTTCTGAAGTTGAACTTTCAATTTTCTTCCTTTTGTTGTTTCCACAACTGCTTAAACCAACAAATAGTATGTTTTTCCTTGTCTCCACTTGGCATTCGCTGAAATTCTTGTTTTTTCTCGTGTTTTTGCCATTTTCTTTTCACAGAATGCTGTACTTAAGGGAATATTTATATTGATTTTCATATTCAAAGTGGTGTAATTCTGGGAGGAGATGCAGTGGAGCGGCAGGCTTGTGCAAAAGCGCTACATTTCACGCAGACAAGGATTTATGCAGTTGACCTACATACAGTTTTGTGCATCTGAATTTTTTTGTGCATACACACTTTTCAACTTTTGCCTGTACGCCATATTTTAGTGTGAATTCTACGCATGGCATTATGCATGAGACCCAGGTCTTCCACAAAATTGAGTGATACTGCAAGATGAAGACTAGTGGGAGAGGCCATTAAGTGAGCTATGAGAACTCTGAAGGAGTTACAAGTTACAGTGATAAGACTACAGCGACTGTACAGACAACAACTGTTGCTGGGGTGCTTTACCAGTCGCAGCTTTATTGGAGAGTAGCCAAGAGAAAAATAAAACAAAAACAAAAAAGAGCATCTTGGCTAGAGTTTGTCAGGAAGTAATTGGGGGGCTCTGAAGTCAGCTGGAAGAAGGTTCTTTTGTCTGATTAGACCACATATGAACTTTTTGCCTATCAAACTAATCACTATGTTTGGTGTAACAAGCAGAACACATTACCATTATTATTTATTTTGTCTAATTTCTATATTTTTGATTTTGTATTTGAATTTCAGTTAGTTTCTGCTTTTGGATTTGTTTTTCTACATCATAGTTTCTTAAATTATGGTTTGCAGTACAAATTGTGTCACCTTTTTTGTTTCAAAGGGTCGTGACTCACTGTTGTACTCAATGGGAAAGGTTTGCATACGGTTTGTGAATTATCTTGTGATGGGTCGTCACGGGAAGTTTAAGCATTAAACATTGTTCCACTATGATTGTCGGCAGCAGATGACAAAGGAGGACCCCACACCCACAAAGAACTGCCTATGACGATTCTCCAAGGAAGCTTCCTGCCTGTTATCATTGTTAACATCTATTGGGACTGACCCACCCGATCTGACACTAAGACACTAAGAAGAGCATAATTGAGTTGTGAGAAAAAAAAAGTTCAAAAAACAATGATTTAGATTATTTGTTATCCTAAAATAACAATTTTAAATTTCTGAGTTCAACATTATGAGTTTGTTTTGTATTTAGTTTGATATTCGTTCATTTAAGCGTTTGGTTTATTTATAGTCTTATATAGTTTTCATGTTAATGACATTGAATTTGGCTTTTCCTGTTTACTTATTTTCTACTTTCAATACCATTACAATTTTTTATGTTTTTAAAGATTAGTAAATACAGTATTTCTTTTAATGGCTTCTTGGTTTCTTTGATAGCCGTGTTTGCACATTGCATACAACATTGGACATGGCCATGTGACAACTGAACTGAGGATCTTTGAATTAAGTCAAGACACAGCATTAAAAAAGTGTTAATTCATTGTCTTGTTCATTTATCATTTTTTGTGCAATTTATTGTAATTAAAAAAAAGAAAGTGACAGCAGACAGGAAATACTGAGTAGGTAACAATAACATTTCAAAAAGAGCTGGACAGCCTTTAAAACTGGGCAAATACTGAAGACACAACTTCATGTAGACAAGTGTGAAGTGTAACACAGAGGTACAAGGAACTTTAGTTATTAACACAAGATGCTGGGAGACACTCCCTTACAAGAAGCAACCTGCGAAAAGAATTCAGAGCTTTTAGTTGATAGAATGTTCTCATTGTCTAAGTAATTTGAAGAAGCATTAAAAAGGCAAATAAAATATTAGACTTAATTATAAATTATATTAGACTAAATTACATAGTATATTAACAACAACATTTATTTATATGGCACATTTTCATACAAATGATGTAGCTCACAGTGCTTTACAAGATGAAGAAAGAAAAGTTTATAAAAAATGAAAATAAGATTAGGCAATACTAAATAACAAGGAATAAAATAAGGTCTGATGGCCGGGGGGACAGAAAAAATGGGAAAAAAAACTACAGAGGGCTTGATCAAAAAAAAAAAAATCTGCAGGGGTTCCATGGCCACCTGCGGTGGGTTGGCACCCTGCCCGGGATTGGATTCCTGCCTTGTGCCCTGTGTTGGCTGGGATTGGCTCCAGCAGACCCCCATGACCCTATGTTCGGATTCAGCGGGTTGGAAAATGGATGGATGGATGGTTCCATGGCCACAAGACCACCCAGTCCCCAATGGGCATCCCACTATATCAGACTGTATAATGCACTAGTAAGACTGCACCTGGGGTATTGTGTGCAGTTCTGGTCACCATGCTACAAGAAAGACATAACAGCATTTGGAGTTGTGCAGAGGAGAACAATCACAGGCCTTCCTGGGACTAAACAGCATGTTGAACATTAATGGGATGATGGGATCATACTACTTCAGTCTTTAGTAAGAAATGCTGTGTATGGACCTAATTCAGGTGTTCGATTATGAGTGCTAATGCCTCTCTCTCTCTTTCAACAGAGGCAAAGAAGAAAATAATAATTTCATACACTTACCTTCAGCACTTCTAGTCCCAAAAAATGGCCACTACACAACAATCCTGTCTACGAATACCATAGATGACGTCACTTTCTGGCTCCTCCATGATGAGGTCACTTCCGGCTCTCCTGTGATGAGGTCACTTCTGGCTCCTAATAATGACGTTGCTTCTGGCTCCTCTGTGA
>JANRMT010062814.1:28579917-28611536 GCA_026402145.1 Polypterus bichir lapradei | reverse complement strand
GTCACTTCTGGCTCCTAATAATGACGTTGCTTCTGGCTCCTCTGTGATGACGTCACTTCTGTCTGCTTGCATTGATGTCATTTCCTGTATTAAATCACTTCCTGCCACCATTTTGTATGTACATCCTCATGTAACCACTGTACAATGTCAAAGGCCCTGGTTTTTTCACTCATTTTTTTGTCTAGTCCAAAGGACATTATACGGGGCAATTCCCAACTCTTTGTGGCGTTTCTTGAAGTGAATTTATTTCATTACATTAGGAAGCACATCTTAATGTACAGTAAGGATTTGTTGGAATCTAAATAAAATAAGAAACAAACAAGTGATACATCATGTAATTGAAATGGAAATGTATACAACATTTAAAATGTATATGGATGAGATATTTCTACAATTTCTTTTGGGTAACCAAACCAGCATGATGTACTGAATGGTTTGCTTTTTTACATATAAGAATATAACAGTAGTTCAGTCCTTTAGAAAGTCCTAAAATAGATTCAACCAACCTCAGATGACAAACAACCAACTGATTTTACGATAGGAACTTAATATTAGAATTTGAGTAACTCTGAATCGCTTTAAAAGGCCCCTGAATCAAATAATATCAGCACTGCATACTTAATGTATGCCTGTATCGTTTCACAAAACATAGCAGTAATTAACTAAAATACTTTTTCAGTTATGAATATATTTATCTGCAGATTTTGTTTTTAATAATGTTGTTTAATGTAAATCTTTATTAGTTCTGAATGTTAAGATATGATAGGGAGTGAGGAGGACAGAACTAAAAGAAACTGCTATTTTATGTGCTGTGAGCTGTTAATGTGTTCTATAGTATATCATCTGGGTGTCGTGATTGCTGCAGATTTGTTGTGTATTGCATTGTGATAGGTCACTGATATAGGTCATATCTGGGGTTGAAAGGGTAAAGCAGGGTTAATAAGGAAAAGGGGGAAAAAGAATAACTTGCAAGCAAATCATAGTTTGTATTAAAAAAGGCATCTTAAAAGTGGTTATTAATGGTCATATTTTGGAAAATATCCCCTTGCTGCCCTTTGGTTGTGGTCCAGTAAAAACTATTGAAAGTGTCCAGAATGCCTTGGAGATTGAAGAGGTGGCTTGTCCAAGTCAAGCGTAAGGTTGTGTATGACTTCACGTGCCACAATGATGGTTCTGACTCTTACTGGATAGAATCGCAAACCAAATAACAGACAAGCAAAGCATTCTTCAAAAAATCCAAAAGGTTGTTTTTTAATGACATCTAATTACCACAGTTGTGGAAATGTTGTGAGATTATGCATAGCTGTTGCGAGATACGACAGATCCACAATATAGTCTTATCCTCAATATTTCATTTCAAATGGCTGCTGTCAAAAAATTCAGAGTCGTGTTTGCTTCCAGCCCATCTTGCTATCACATTGTGGGGATTTTGAGTTATCATCACACACATCTATAGTGCTGACTCTAGGTGGAGAGCTGAAACAGAAAGAGATCAAATGACATCCGCAGGAAGTGCTCCGCTTGCAGTGTTCAGAGATGAGCGCTGCGTGACCGACTAATGGAATCTTCCTATTAGCTCATGGTGCATGGAGCTCGCTTCTCAGCCAAAAGCTGCGGGTTCGAAACAGACTACAATGTAAGTCTTCAACCTAAAACAATATTGTTAGATGAGAGTGACATGAGTCCAAACCCTGTTAAGTAAAGCAAGGTGCACAAGCAACACAGACTGTATATAAAACAACGTGGTTGTCTTACTGAAGGGAGTCATCTGATCACCAGCTACACAGCAGATGTAAATGTTATGCTAGCAAATAAGGACCACCGTCTGTGAAACCTGCAGTACCACCTGCAACCAAAAAGATCTGAGCAAAACGAAGAAGGAGAAGAGCTTCTTAACAAGAAAGAAAAATGTGCTGATTACCCTTCCACATGTGCCAGAGGACTAAGACAAAGCAAAGTACACCTGCTTAGATTCTGAGAACTGCTGACTGTAACGATATAGTTAGGATACAGCCAGCTAATGTGTTATGGTTGTTGGTATCACTGTAACTGACATGCAATAACCTTTGTGAAGGATAATTTTGTAGCTGTTGTAAATTGCTCTTGCTAAATTCAGTAGTAAAGTTTAAAGCAACATCTCTCACACAAATACACACGGGGGTGTAAATCAGTGCAAATTAGCTTTGATGTAATGAATGCTGCCATAATAGTGCAGGTGCTGGAAACTATAAACTAGATAAGAGTGTATCCATCTAACTGACTGAAAGGCCAAAATTCTGATTCGGACATTTTAAAGCACACAGTGAGTGCTGTTTCCATTGTAATTCTTTAGATTAGAATTAAGGAAATAGAATTCATGCATTATGTGCCTTTTTCTGCAGGAGAGAAAAAGTTCAAACTAAGCCAGTATGGATTTATGTTCTGTGTTGTTTTCTATTGTCCTTCAGTTTTGCACATATCCATCTATTATCCCCATGTTATGAATAAATTGTATTATTTAGGTGTGTTTGGAATTTTTGATTAAAAATAACCTATCCCCACATTCGAGCCATAAACAAAGAAAGTGAAAGATATACATTGTACAGATCTCTTCGTAATCTCTCACATTTCACGTTACATTCTCCTGGTTATCGTTTTGGCATTCTGTTTGTTTTTTTTTTATCTAGATTATGTTTCTGCCAGTTCTTTGGAAATCTCCTTTACATGTTTGCTTTTCTCCCTCTCGCAATCAATCACTGATGAGCTTTTGTCATTTGTCTTAGTAGTTCCTTATGAACCTGTCCTGTTTATAAACGTACTACTCTCTTATTGTGAGTGCGTCTTCATGCCCATGTTGTTTTTAACTCCTATTCCTTCTTCTTGGCTTGCATTTTTTACACGCCTTTGCTTAACTTTTTACTTTTACCATTAAATGTGTTTTATGTCTGTCTCTCTTGTTTTATTATTCAAACAATGCGAGCACCTCTCTTGATTTTCCTGACAAAACTTCTCATCTTCCCAGCTGACTGTCTTCCAAAATGGGTTTGCTTTCTAAACTCCATCACAGGTCAACTTTGTCCACTACGTTCACTGAATGTTGTACCTTGAAGAACTTGCAGAAATTCAGTAAGACAGGAGTTCATAGCAAAACCCTGATCCTGTGGACATCTGGAATGGTTGTCTATCATTCTACACAATATTTATGTGTTTCTCATTAAGAGACAGCAATAAAGAGAAACCTCATCATGTCCTAATAAAATAGACAGATTCTGGAGAAAGCACATTAGCCATAAACAGCCCTCTTTTTTTACCTCAGTGAAAGGAGAAACTATAGACCGATACTACTGGCTGCCAAAAAACTCATCTTAATGAAGTATTACATATCCAGAAGCTTTTACCGCTCTTTACAAGAAGCTAAGATAAAATCAGAGTGACACCTTGGACTGCCCCATTTGTACTTTAACTGAGAATGAGAAAGATGTTAGACGAGGCAATTCAAAGAGAAGTAGTGGTTTAGATTAATTTGTTTCTTTCAGAAAGGCTTACATTATTCATTGGTGTCCATTTAAAAAGATCTTTTAAATTAATGTGTTGAAAAATGTATGTAATCTAGAATGTAGAAGAGGGACACGCATGGCTTCATGAACTGGCATCCAGTGTCACTCATCTGTTTAGTACAAGCATAAGAAAAAGATAACAGTCCAGCCGAGTGAGATTCTGGGAGATAGCAAAGTCTATTCCTTGTAACTGCCATACCCAGAAGGTGTCAGATAACGCTGTTGATCAATTATTTATAGTGCTTCATTACACCGGTCCCCTTTTACTTTTCCACATATTTTCTAAGAGAACAGTTTTTACAAATTCTGCAGTGGCAACATAAGAAACAAATGAAAACATTCAGAAAAAAATGCAGCTTCTCTTCATGATGGCGCAAGTGAAAATTATGAATAACCTACTTGATTCACATTTCAAAATCGCAGGAAGAGTAAAAGAGCCCTTGTAAAAATATAGTAATTTGAATTATTATTCTAAACCCGTTTTCTTTTTGCAGGATATTCATCCAAAGTGGCAATGGGTAGAGAGTCCTGAGTAATATCTGCAAATTGGTAATTATGGCAGCATGCCAGTTTAGAAAGGCAGAAGCCATGAGGGAGCAGTAGATTCTCTCATAAATTGTGCCAAGGAGAGCCATACAACAATTAGGGGCATCAACGTAGGAGACATGTAACTTTACCCTGTAGTAAACTCAGCAGGTGCCAGGAATGCCAGGTACTCTACAAAGAGAACAATTGAGGCCAGGGAGGGCTGAGAAGAGACTGTAAGACTCCCCAGCCACTGGGTCACAGCAACAATTTCATCCTTGTAAAAATACAGATCAGTGCCCATATTTATCAAACGTCTCAGAATGACTTCTACAAAATGCAATAAAAGACTGACTATCATAAGAATTTGCCCTACCTCAGAAAAGGATGTGGCAAGTAATTATGAAGTGCCCTACACCCACTACCAGCAAGAAGCAGGAAATTTGACAGTATGAGAATGAATGATGTCTTGATTTTAATGCAGCTTGAGCCACAAACTAATGAAATCTTGGTGACGCTTTGTAGTTTTCTGATACTAACACTAAGACTTCACCAGAAAGAAGGTAACAGTAACAATAATATTAATAGTAATAGTAATAGTAATGGCAGGAGTAGGAGTGGAAGAAGAAGGAAACATAACAATGTAGGATATTCCACTAAATTGTTGCTACTTCACAACATCATCAAGAATAATACTGTAATGAGCACCGATATGGAAAGACCGAGACACACACACACTGAATGAGAGTAAAGCCTGATAATGGGGCTTTAACAATGAAGGATTCACAGCCATAGTTTCAGAAGAACCACCTTCCCACTATTATGGCCACAGGAAACACCTCGTAAAATGACAGTTACTGAATCTAGCCACGGCTTGCATGGATTCTGAACTCATGTTTGCTTTTCGAGTGTTCCCGATCGTCTACTAGATTTCTGTGCTGTATCCCCCTTATCTTCTGAAAGGCTTTATTTATCCAATGTCCCCAGAGTCTCTGCCTGCCTTCTTGAAGCTAACTGCTCTTGTAAAGTGTAACATGAATATTACAGAGGTTTGTGGAAGGCAAAGCTCAGCACCCCTGTGTGACATTTTGCTGTTATCATCCATCCAATCCCACATACTGTATCTTCAGGATAATATACTGGCTACTACAATACAGCTTGTGTCCATGACCACCTGCGTGTTGATACTGTGGTATCATCTGTGATTTATCTCACTCACCCAAGTATTCACCCACACTTGGTGCAATGATCTTTGTGTGTATAGAGGTTTGTATGAATGCAGCTTGCTTTAACCTTATCTCACATGGACTGGCAGGGAAATGTATAAATTTGCATATTGCCTCATACATTGTAAGGGTATTCGCAATGTGGTGCAAAATTGAAGAAATAGTTGGTTTTGATTACCCAAATTATTGCTATTCCAAAGCTACATTTTACCTATGGCCAAAAAGGTAACGTTTCCAATACTTTCATTTTGGCTCGGCTTCTTGCGTAGATGGATCAATCACGTAATGTCCAAAATCTTTTACAAATATTCTGTCAAATTGATATCTTTTTATGAGTTCACTGCAATCAAGCATTTCCAAAACATTCTGTCTTTCCCAAGAATGCCATCTTCTGGCAGCTCCTACCAAGTTATAGAACAGCTCACAAGCTCTTCTAAATCCCAGTGAATTTCCTTAAATTAAGAAATTAATAAAATGCTATTACTTCTATTATAAAGAATATGACCAAATTAGCATCACTTTGAGGTTTTGAGGTAATAGGGACCCTTTTCCAGCATTGAGACATTTCATAAATAAAGACATAGGTTGTCACCTTAGAATGTAGAAAACTGCCATGGTCTTTGAACTGCGTAGAGATGGAAAATAGCAGACCACAAGAGCAGAGACAACTTGGTCAGAGCATGAAATGTAAGTTAGGAAGAAACCTTAGTCAATAACCAAAAAAATCAAGCTTTGTGTTTCACCAAATCCAAAACCTTAACCAAAGTAGTACTCAATAACACAGCTGCTATTTCATAAGCAGTAAATCTGTTATAACAAACACACTTGATGTCTGGGATGCATCCACAAACTTGAAACAATGAGTTCTTTGCAGTGTGGCTGCTCAAAATGGTGGTGCCCATAAAGAAAACAAAATGGCATCATTTTAAACCCAAAATGTAGTGTTTTGGCTGGAGACTATTTTTTTATGATTGTTTTTTGGTCTTTTACATTTTTTGATTGTTCCACAGTTTCAAAGACCAATGAATCTGTTGCTTATATCTATATTTTTATTGTTAGAAATGTTGAAAATTAATTACATTCTCCTGTGCTATTATGCTGCTAAACTAGCAAATAGACTTTTAATCAGAAAACCGAGAGACAAGGCAAAGTCAAAAATGAAAAAGGTCCAAACCGCAAGATCAACTGCTTTAAATACTAAAAACCAAAATACAAGACAAAATTTGGGTCAAAAAGTCAGGCACGATTAAAAAAAACAGACAGGATAAAGGGTTTTGAAAAGGACTTATTTTAGAAATGAATTTTGAATCTTGGATAGGGAAGTAATCACTAAGACTACATTTTAACCTGTTGTGTCGTAATTTAAACATTACAACTTCCGAGGACAGACCCCTGAAAATGTGGACATTTCTCTGAAGGTGGGAATACAAAATAGAGATCATTGTAAATAAACAAGATCATGGCAAAAACAACACAAAACATTTACCACAATAAAAGTAAGCTTCAAATCAGAAAACTGGTGCTAAGGTTGAATTCTACAGCCAAGAAAACCTTCAAAATGAGTGGTAGAACTTGAATAAAAAAGGAGAAAAGAGTATAAAAAAAATGAAATAAATTAATCTACTCAACACGAGGGGCTGTATTGTTTTCTTAGTGGATCTGACATTGTTGTAGCCATTTGCCAAGCAGTTACCACATAAAAAGATCAAGAGTGTGCCTCACGTATTGTCATCAACACAACTGGCTGGCGTGCATATTACCCCAATTGTTAATGTTTTCCGTTTTCAATAAAAATAAAAAAAACACTTAGTGATCATTCTTATTAGTATATTCTGCTTATGATGCCATATAATATCTGCTCATTTAGGCTGCGGTTATGTGTGTCTTTTTGTTTACAAAATTCCACACTGTAGACCGACTTTGATCTTTGATTCCCGTCCTAAGTTTGATTTTGACTTTGTGACTTCCCTCAGTTTTCTTTTCATTTAAAACTGCTACTATCCAGTGCAGGCAATACACGCAACAAATGATCATTTCTATAATGCTAAAACAACAATTCTCAATAATAATACATATTTAGATTCCTGTTATTCAAAAGCATGAAAAACAGACCCTAAATGTCAACAATAAAAATTTCTGAAGACTGAAAAGAAAATGTAGTAAAAATTCCTGCAATCATACACACTTAAAAATACAGTTTCTTTAATGGCAAGTTATGGTTCTTTACTGAGTTGTGTGGTCCCTCATAGAGCCATTGAAGCACCTTTTAATTCTGGGATGGGTTCTTTGCACTTTGAAAAACTTCCTAACATGTAGAAAAAAAATGAAATCCTTAATTTGTGATAGGCTAGTTCCTAGCAGGACAATAATAGATTAAAAAACTTATTGTAAGAAAGAGTCCTTTTCAAATCATGACTTATTGGAACTGAGCTCCACAATGGATGGATTCCCTGCTTATTATATAGCTCTTTGAGGTGGCTCTCTATCCTTAAAAGGACTGCTCACCTTTTGCCACTCTATTTGGAAAAGCATTCAACTTTGCAGGCTTGCCATTTATATAGGCGCCTCTGCCACTGGTGATGTAATGCCAACTCATACTTGGATGACTCATCCCTGGCTGATGTAACTTGTCATTGCCATTACACAGGCCTCCTGCTAAAGTTGCTGTCCCAGTGACCACTTCCAATTCCTAGCAACGACATACATACTCATTAAAACAGCTCTGTGGTCTTCTGTCTCACTTAGGTCATGCAGCTGATAACGAGGGCACATCAGCAGGGATCGTAAGCACTGTGTTGTCAAATGGCACAGTTGTGATGTTGAGTGCTGCACTGTCACACAGATGAGCTGTGGGGAATCAGGCAAACCTCCTTGCGTGGAGATGTAGATGTAACAATCTCTTGGGATTGTTTCCTTCACTGAAGTGGAGCTGCATAACGCATTCCAGGTCTGGATCTCAGCTTTGAGACTCTCCCTCTGCCACTGCTTCACAATGCCTCTATGATCTGTCTTGTCCTTTGCTTGTACATTTTTACCACCAGTTTGACTTCTGACAGCTCACATGGATTCAGTGGCAACTCAATCTGCCACACTTTTCCCCAGCTCCATGAACCTGAAGCACCGCCAGTATCCGCACACTCAAGGTAATGGACCTTGGCAGATGGAGAAGCAGTGGTAAAGCTGCGGAGATGTCAGTCTCTCAGCTGTTTTCCCCCCTGTACTGATGTTACAAATGATACTTCAGATTATGGATTTGAGCCTAGAGACTCTCCAGAGCCAAGCAGGTCTACCTTAAGTCTCTGAAACACTCGACGCTCTGCTAAATTGGACTATAGGTTCTCTTCCCACTTCTGACACCAATGTAGCATTGGCAATAAGCGCCACAATGAATGGATTCTCTTCTATTTACATGGCTCTTTGAGGTGGCTCTGTACTGCTCACCTTTTTCTGCAGTAGTTGGGAAAGCGTGTGACTTTGCAGGCTTACATTTATATAGGTACCCTTGCCACTGGTGATGTAATGCCAGCTCATACTTGAGTGACTCATCCCTGGCTAATATAAATTGACAGTGCCATTACAGTATTTTCCAATTGTGTTACCATCTACAGTGATCCCTCGCTATATCGAGCTTCGACTTTCGCGGCTTCACTCCATCGCGGATTTTAAATGTAAGCATATCTAAATATATATCACGGATTTTTCGCTGGTTCGCGGATTTCTGCGGACAATGGGTCTTTTAATTTAAAGTACATGCTTCCTCAGTTTGTTTGCCCAGTTGATTTTATACAAGGGACGCTATTGGCGGATGGATTAGAAGCTACCCAATCAGAGCATGTGTTACATATTAACTAAAACTCCTCAATGATATACGATGTGCTTCCCGAGCGGTGCTTGATTGTTTGCTTTTCTCATTCTCTCTCACTCTCTCTGACATGCTCTGCGCCTGACGGAGGGGGTGTGAGCAGAGGGGCTGTTTGCACAGAGGCTGTTTGCCTAGAGGATACGGAGGCTACTCTAAAAAATGCTGAAAGACTACCTTCACATTGCTCTCTTCTTTGCGGCTGCTTTATCGCGGTGCGCATACTTAAAAGCCCAACAGCCCTATTGATTTTTTGATTGTTTGCTTTTCTGTCGCACGCGCTCTCTCTCACTGACATTCTCTGCTCCTGACAGCGCTCCTTTGAAGAGAAGATATGTTTGCATTCTTTTAATTGTGAGAAAGAACTGTCATCTCTGTCTTGTCATGGAGCACAGTTTAAACTTTTGACTAAAGGGTGTTACTTCATGTCTAGAGGGCTCTAATAATGTTAACAGTGTGGGACTGTTTATAAGGGCTTAAAATATATAAAAATAACCATACAAACATATGGTTTCTACTTCGCGGATTTTCACCTATCACGGGGGGGTCTGGAACGCAACCCCCGCGATCGAGGAGGGATTACTGTATTTATGGTTATTTTCTACCAGTAAACCCCTGATTCTCTAAAGAATCGCAAATCCAAGAATGGCAATCACTTTCTGTTCCCTCCGATCTTTGGAGGGATGAAAAATGATGGAGGGTGGGAGCGTCCTGGGAAAGTTTTCATTTAATTAAATAAATATATTTGTACTAAAATTAACCAATTTATTAAAACTAAAATTGAAATTTAATTGTTATATTATTTATGTCAAAAATGTCATTGAGTTGCTGCACTTATAAGTAAAAAAATATTGGAGTGCAAAGGTTTAAATGAAGTAAATTGGAAACAAAAAAATCATGAAATGGTAAATTCAAAATAGTTAATCAAAAATTTCTGTATAAACAACATTTTTGGTAAAGATGGTGTCCTGTCCTTGAATTAGCTGTCCCTGGTATGGAGTAGTTAAAACCTTCACTTTAACGTCACACGAACGCCGGACTCTTGAAAAGGCAACATAAAGTTGTCCATGTCGTTGATAAACTGTGTCTTCTAGATCTAACACGTAAATTTGGGCAAATTTGCGGTCGTGATTTGGCTCAGGGTGCAATGTTCCAATCCAATGCAACACGCAAAAGCAGTATGGGCCATTCCCAAGGTGGTGGCTTGATATTTACTCCGGTAGATGCAAAAGCAAATGAACTATTGTAGCATCTAATGCACTCCATAAAGCTTTTACTTTTGGGTACATCGTTAGTCAAAAGCTTTCGTAAATATTCAGGATATTCATCTAAAGGAGGCAGCTTAACTTGACCCTTTTGAGAACAACGTGTAAACTCGTCAGTTGTGTTGCCAGTTTTTTCTTCAAGGAAGTTAAGTGAATGACAATGACTGCAAATGACACTCATTAATCCCAATGCATTTTCATGAACAGTGGACTCATTATAGAATGCGTTCTCAGCTAACTGGCGGAATTGTTCAGCGGCTGTCCGTCGTTCCTCCCTTTGGCTTTTTCTTTGTTGGAATACTGAATTTCTTAAACCTTCTAAACGACTTTCTAGCCTTTCTGCAGTTTCCTCTGATATTCTTTGTGATGAACAATTGTGCAAGCCTTCCAAACGCTTCTCCCGTTGTTCTGTTGTCTCATTTGCACGCCTATCCGATACCTGAGCTCTTTCTTTTTGGAGCCGTGACTCCTTTGCTTCTGCTGTTTCAGAAGCACGTTGTAGGCGACTTCGTTCATTGTTTTTAAACATACGGGCTTGTTTTTGTATTTCCGATCATTGAGCTCTTTCTTTTTGGAGCCGTGACTCCTTTGCTTCTGGTGTTTCAGAAGCGCGTTGTAGGCGCCTTCGTTTATTGTTTTTATCCATGCGGTCTCGTTTTTGTTTTTCTGTGGCTGTGTCGTTAGCTAGAAGTCATTTGCTGTTAGGAATCATACTTACTTTTAACACTGAATTACCCTAATGTGATTCAAATATGCCACACTGACAGCTGCTACACTGACTGCTGGCACAGTGGATTCGAGCACACTGACTGCTGCCTCTGTTTAGTGTAGTAGCTGCTGCCACTGTGGAGTGGAGTACTGCTGGCACTGTGTAGTGGAGTACTGTTGGCACTGTGGAGTGGAGTACTGCTGGCACTGTTGAGGTACACTGACTGCACACTGACATTGCACGCTTTACCAGAAGTTAATTTTACAGGTTGTATTGTGTTGTTTGGGCGCCACCTACTGACTCTGGGACGCCGCTGGGTTTGACTCTGGGGAGCTGTGCGCGTGTGGTTTTGGCGCCACCTGCTTGTTTTGACTCTGGGGCGCTGAGGGGCGGTTTTTATGGCGCCACCTAGTTCCCTGATGGTGACGCCAGTGCATTCGCGTGCTGAAGTAACCATGGCAGCAGATCCCAGCTTGGAGATCTACATTACTAAACAAAGGTTGTACAGTATATGCGGTGGTGTGCGCGTTCGCGTTCACGTTCGGGCGGCGGTTGTATTGTGACCTGAAGTTTAGTTTACAGGTTGTGTTGTGTTGTTTGGATGCCACCTACTGACTCTGGGAAGCCGCTGGGTTTGACTCTGGGGTGCTGAGGCAATGTGTGCGTGCGCTTTCAGTGCGTCTGGCCTCTGGCATCCGTGCATATATACAACCTTTGTTTAGTAATATAAATGTGGTCTGTTACAGATCCAAATAAAAAAAAGGTTTTTAAAGGTCATGTGGAACACTTTTTAATATTACTCCATCTGCACTTTTTATACTACATTTTCAAGTGCAATTAATCACAAAGAAAATAACAAATGAAACACTTTGCTATTCATCCAGTTGTTTTAGCTGGATTGCCCCCTGGCTGGTATTGTGAGGCTCCACCATGCTGGCATTTATGTTCTTTTTTGATTTTGACATGTCCTGCTATATATGTTTGTTTTTGTATGCTGTGATGTCACTTCCAGCTTCATGGCTTACTGGAGTGCAAGTAGTTTGCAGAATTCTGAACGTGTGTGTTGGTGTTTGTTTTTTCTGTAGTTAACTTTTCTCATTTAAGAACTCAAAATGTGAAAGGAGCTTGTTAGTGTTCCTCATCTTTTTTGACTTGAGTGACATCTTTGTGTAAGTTTTTTTGGAGAGTTTGATGCAAATGTTAGTTTTTTTTCTGTTTAGGTGCCTGATACTTTTTTGACTTTTGACCTCCCCGTAGATTGATCTGTTTGTTATTAATTATTTATGAGTCATTTTTTTTGTTCCAGTCAGTTCAATGTCTGAGGACTTGTGGGCTTCATCATAAGGACTTAATAGTTTCTTTCTTGCTAGGACTACTGGTAGGTTTGTTAGGGCTCTTGTCACATTCTGTCTGCTTCTCCCACCACTTAAGAACTTTTACAGATCAGCAGCATGAATCATCTTTCCTATTTGTGCCTGCTGATTCGTGACAGGTATATCTGTCACGGCACTTTAAAAATTTTAGGTCAACTCATGTACTTTTATTCTTTAAGCTGCTAATTCTTTCTAATGAATGCTTTCACAGGATGACCAGTGGGTCAGAGGGGGCTAATGTCCTAATTTGGGGTTATGAAAGGAACAGTTAGGAAGTGTGTGTGTAATTATTTAGCCTTTATATATTCAACAAATCCTCTTACATTTATGTACAGTGGATTCAGAAAATATTCAGACACCTTCACTGTCTGCATTTAATTTTAAATGAATAAATTTGCTATTTTGCCCATCAATCTACACTCAGTAACCCATTATGACAAAGTGCAGACATGTTTTCACAAAGATTTACAAATTTATTAAAAATCAAAAACTGATCTCTGGCTTTCCCAGAAGTATTCAGAAACTTATTTCAGCAATTACAACTTTGACTCTTCTTCAGTAAGTCTCTACAAGCTTTGGATTTGTGTTGTTTATCTCATTCTTCCTGGTACATCAGTTAGATTGGATGAGAAGCGTCTGTAAACTGTCATCTTCGTGTCTCTCCACAGATGTTCTTTCTATGGGATTTAAGCCTGTACCACTCAAGGCCGAAGCCTTTTCCCAAAGCCAAGCCAGCATTTCCTTGGCTGTATGTTTTGGTTCATTTATGCGCTGGATGGTGAACCATTGCCCCATCCTGAGGTTGTATGCACTCTGGAGAAGGGTCTCATCAAAGACCTCTCTGTATTTGGCTCCATTCATCCTTCCCTCAGTTCTGGCCAGTCTGTCTGTCCCTGCCACCACCATGCTTCACCACAGGGATGTTACTAGGCAGGTGATGAGCAGTGCCTGGTCTTTTCCAAATACTGTGCTTGGAATTCTGCCCTGACGCTTCCTTTTTTCCTTGTGCTTTCATATTCCTTTAAAATATCATATGTCTTTTACTCAAGGGTGTCTTCCTTCTAGCCACTCCACCATAAATTTCTGATTCCTGGTGTGCTGCTGTGATGGTTGTCCTTCCAGCAGGTTCTCCCTTTTTAGTAGAGAACTTCTGAAGCTCTGTTAAAGTGATCATTGGATTCTTGGTCACCTCCCTGATGAAAGCCCTTCTTGCCTAGTTACTCAGTTTGGCCAGAGGGCTAACTCTAGAAAGAACCCTAGTGGTGTCAAATGTCATTCATTTCATAGCTATTCAGTCCACAGTGCTCCCAAGAACACTCAAAACATTAGAAATGGTTTATTACTCCTTGCCTTTGATTGCGGAGGTCTACAGAGAGTTCCTTCATGGCTTGGTTACACCTGACATGCTCTTTGAATTGTGGAACCTTACATGAATCTTACATGAGTAAGAGTAAGTTAAAGCTTTGAGGTAAACCCATATTACCGTTTGCTTAATTTGAATAGAATATAAATTTCTTTCATAGACAATGGTATAGAATTTTCCCCCTGTAAGTTAGTATGAGATAAAACTTTCTTGCTATAACTTAAATATAGTGTGATAACTGAGTCAGTTATTATTTTGAATAGGTCCCAGTGCACAGAGACTTAACAGACCCATTTTCAGCATAGAAATGGGATAGGCATATGGTTTTCTGACCATTTTTAAATGGTTCAGAAATGTTTAGAAGTGATTTTGTAATGATTAGAAATGGAACAAAATTTATAAGCTTTGAAAAAAACTTCTCTTAAACAAAAACGAAGAGGTGAGTTCCAAAACCTGCTAAGTACATTTTTTGGCGAACTTTAGGTGAAGCATGTTTGTGACTCATTAAAGGGTCGGCTGTGTGCTTGGTATTGAAGTGGGCTTCAAAACCTGCTAAGTACCAAAATATAGTGCTATAAATTTTGATGTGAGTTCCAAAACCTGTTAAATACATAACCAGCTTAGTTCCAAAAGCTGCTAAGTACACCAGCCAATCATCTCAATATGCCACACTCAGAGTTTTAGGAAGAGACTGGCAGGTGCTTAACTACAAGTCTGCAAAAAACAGCTCCCATTTCACTTGACAAAAGTTCGAGTGGCGGAAATAACAAGAAGCAATATAAACATAAAGACAACGTATTCGGGCGACTTTTGCAGTCACACTATTGTGAAACGTGGCAGCAAAATAAAAAAACTTGTCAGCTGACCCACTTCCACTGAATTGTTGTGTTAATCCAGCAAAAGCAAAGGATGTCGAAATGTTGCTTAGCAAAATGTGAGTCAATATGGACAATCCGCAATCAGAAAAAGTTAAAGAGTTCTACCTCCCAATCATTGGAACAGCCAACAAAAACACTAAACCAATGGCAGACAGTGATACCGAAATATATGAGGAAGACGATGTAGAATATCGACATTCTAGAGATTGCTTATAATTTGTTTAATTTACTTCTTAAACAATGCTTAACAGGATTTCATGACTTTTAGTATTACTTTTTAGCTAAATAGTTTAGAGACTAAAAGCTCTGTATTTCTTTTGTTATATAATAAAAATATTTTATAGAGCACTTTTGATGAAAGTTTCTACTTATAGCTTTATGGAATAGCATTGATTTAGGGTCAAAACCTGCTAAGTATGTTTTTTTCCTATTTTTTACAAAAATGTAAAATATTCAGATTTCTGAGATGTCCAGCAATTGACCTTCAGTAATGTAACAACCAACATTCTGCAAAAAGAATTTTAAAAATATCATTTCAAATACTTAAAAATTATTTTTCTCCTTTTCACAAAAAGTTGTCTCCTGTACTTAGCTGATTTTGCAACTCAGCTCTTCATTATAACTCTTCTAATTTTTGCTATTTCAGTTTTCTCTTTTATGTCTGAACTGTCTTAATTTGAATTTTTAATAAAGCTTTTAAAAACAAAGATATTTTGTTTGTGGAATCATTTTGACGTGTCAGGATTTTGCTGAATCCCACTTAAGCTAGAGCTGTTGAACTTTGGTAATTTTAGATAAACACAAGTACAACAGGTGTAAGCCTTTCTAAATGATGTCCAATCAATTTCATTTGCCACAGGAGGACACCAATCAAGTTCTAAACGTATCTCAAGGATAATTAAAGCAAACAGGAGGCACCTGACCACAATATGGAAGGTCACAGAAAAGGGGCTGAGTACTTATATAAAAACCAGATTTCAGTTTTAAATGTTTAATACATTTGCAGAGCTTTGTAAAAAAAATAGTTTACTTTGTAATTATGGGTTATTGAGTGTAGATTGATGTCAATAACATATGTGGAGAGCCCTGAAGATGGCAGCTTACATACGACGTACGCTTCCCATTCAGTTTAATTGAGCTTGAGATAGTCTGCCAAGAAGAATGCTATAACTTGGCCAAATCCAGTTATAGAAAGTTTGTAGAGACTTACCCAAGAGGAGTTGAGTCATAATTGATGCCAGAAAGGCTTATACAGCATACTGAAGTAAGGATCTGAATACTTCTATGAAGCAGAGATTTCAGTTTTGGATTTTTAATAAATATTATAACCTTTCTGAAAACATGTTTTCATTATAGGTTATTAAGTGTACATTGATGGGTCAAAAATTGCAAATTTATCCATTTAAAATTAATTCTACAGCACAATAATTAGTGCAGAACATACAGTTCCATAAATATTTGGACAGAGACAACTTTTTTCTAACTTTGGTTCTGTACATTACCACAATGAATTTTTAATGAAACAACTCCGATGTAGTTGAAGTGCAGACTTTCAGCTTTAATTCAGTAGGTTGAACAAAAAGATTGCATAAAAATGTGAGGCAACTAAAGCATTTTTTTAACACAATCCCTTTATTTCACGGGCTTAAAAGTAAATGGACAAATTAAATAACTGGAAATAAAATGTTCATTTCTAATACTTGGTTGAAAACCCTTTGCTGGCAATGACAGCCTGAAGTCTTGAACTCATGGACATCACCAGATGCTGGGTTTCCTCCTTTTTAATGCTCTGCCAGGCCTTTACTGCAGCAGTTGCTGTTTGTTTGTGGGCCTTTCTGTCCGAAGTTTAGTCTTCAACAAGTGAAATGCATGCTCAGTTGGGTTAAGATCAGGTGACTAACTTGGCCATTCAAGAATTTTCCACTTCTTTGCTTTAATAAAACTCCTGGGTTGCTTTGGCTGTATGTTTTGGGTCATTGTCCATCTGTATCATGAAACGCCGCCCAATCATTTTGACTGCATTTAGCTGGATTTGAGCAGACAGTATGTCTCTGAACACCTCAGAATTCATTCGGCTGCTTCTGTCCTGTGTCACATCATCATTAACACTAGTGTCCCAGTGCCACTGGCAGCCATGCACGCCCAAGCCATCACACTGCCTCCACTGTGTTTTACAGATGATGTTGTATGCTTTGGATAATGAGCTGTTCCACGCCTTCTCCATACATTTCTCTTGCCATCATTCTGGTAGAGGTTGATCTTGGTTTCATCTGTCCAAAGAATGTTTTTCCAGAACTGTGCTGGCTTTTTTAGATGTTCTTTAGCAAAGTCCAATCTAGCCTTTCTATTCTTGAGGCTTATGAGTGGCTTGCACCTTGCAGTGCACCCTCTGTATTTACTTTCATGCAGTCTTCTCTTTATGGTAGACTTGGATATTGATACGCCTACCCCTTGGAGAGTGTTGTTCACTTGGTTGGCTGTTGTGAAAGGGTTTCTCTTCACCATGGAAATGATTCTGCGATCATCCACCACTGTTGTCTTCCGTGGACGTCCAGGTCTTTTTGCGTTGGCGAGTTCACCAGTGCTTGCTTTCTTTCTCAGGATGTACCAAACTTTAGATTTTGCCACTCGTAATACTGTAGCAATTTCTCGGATGGGTTTTTTCTGTTTTCGCAGCTTAAGGATGGCTTCCTTCACCTGCATGGAGAGCTCCTTTGACCGCATGTTGTCTTTTCACAGCAAAATCTTCCACATGCAAGCACCACACCTCAAGTCAACTCCAGGCCTTTTATCTGCTTAATTGATAATGACATAACGACGGACTTGCTTACACCTGCTCATGAAACAGCCTTTGAGTCAATTGTCCAATTACTTTTGAGCCCCTGAAATGAAGGGATTGTGTTAAAAAAACGCCCCATTGAATTAAAGCTGAAAGTCTGCCCTTAAACTGCATCTGAGTTGTTTCATTTAAAATTCATTGTGGTAATGAACAGAACCAAAATTAGAAAAAAGTTGTCTCCGTCCAAATATTTATGGACCTAACTGTAATCCTTTTTGAATAGCATGGGTTCATTCTCCTCTGTTTAGGATGTCACAGAAGTCCACAGATTTTTTCACTTTCTCCCAACAATCTGGCAGGTTTAGGTGTCCATTTCATTTGTGGTATTGATATCAATTCACATTCATCCTTTTTAGATCTATTTCTGGAGAAGCCCACGATGTTCCATAATACACTGTCTGGTTTTTTGGGCTGAATAACCTGTACCTTAATAACCCCCCCATATCTCTCTCTCTCTCTCTCTCTCTCTCTCTCTCTCTCTCTCTCTCTCTCTCTCTATATATATATATATATATATATATACAGGTATATATATATATAATCCAACATCTGTCTGTTTTCACGAGAGAACTATTTAGCAGATTTAGATCTTTTTTTTTTCTATAATTTGCTTGAACATTTTGGTTGATTTGTGAATTCTGTCATCGTGCTAAGTATCATAGTTTGGTTCCGGAAGCAATTTATTTGTGTGAATCCGAGACAGTGGCCGGGGCCAAGACGAGGGGGAAGTGTAAAGTCAGGAGTGGGGAGCTGGGGAGGCCCTCCTCAGTCATGTGCTATCCTCTGTTTGAATCAGTCTACCTCTGGCCATTTTTGGTGTGTACCTTGCCTCCGCTTAGCTAGCGATACCAGTTTGTTTATTGGTTTTTAAAGTTTATCCTGTTTCACTACTATGCGAGCAGAACCGCGGGGGACAGCTAGTTATTCATATAATTGTGATCCTTAGGCTTTGAGATACAGATAAAAATAAAGACAGATTATTGGAACTCTGGTTTCTCGTAATTGTTTAAGTAGGGGATTACCTTTGAGCGCCCCCAAAGATCACAAAAGAAACCAAAACTCAACTAACTAACTTATGCCAACTTCCTTGAAGCTCACCAGTTACCCTACGTCAGTCAATGGGTCTCTTGGCACTTCCTCGTATTTACAGCATTACTTGTCAAAAGTGTGTAGCGATCTATATGGGTGAAACCGGGACTGCTTCAGGTAGCACATTCAGCGTGTTAGGATCAAAGACCTTACAAAGCTTTTCTGTTGAACATTTGACATCGCTTGGTCATAACCACATTCACCTCTTGGTTTTTGTCTTTTCACAGGGTTTAAAAGAGGCCTTTTAAAGAAAAACAGAGCTTGCCAAGGTCATTCTCAGTAATGGGTGGTTTGCTCATATAGGATCCTATGTGACCCTGTTTTCCACTTTATACTGTTTATTATGTAGACCTTAACAAAATGTCTTCAATCTTATAATTTTAGAATTTATGTGTTACACAAACGTTTATACCAATGCCATCACACAACAAGGTAGAACAATAGAACAAACAGGAGAGACAATTACACTTTTAATTACATATGTATTATAGATAATATAAAAAAATTAGAAAGCAGAATACAATGAGTGTTAATTACAAACCAGAACGACCTAATAATGGTAGATGTGTAGTTTCAGGTGGCGAAATGACTTGTAGTTACATTTGACTTTTCCTGGTCATATCAACATCTGCCCAGACCCTGTTTTAATGTGGCAGCTGAGACAGAGTTGTCTTATCTTCATGGAGAAATAGTAAGAGAAAGACATGGTCTTCTCGTCATGACAAGATGGAAAGTGAGAGAGGTGGTCATCTCTTCATGGCCAGATGGCGAGAGAGAGAGAGCATGCCTTTGCTGTTCTATCATTTTATTGTCTCTCTGCAGCCCTTGACACACACACTGACAAACATATTAATCCCTGAACAATTCCAGAGGCCATTCACCATTGAAACAACTCATGCACACAACCTCCTTTCCAGTTCAGCTACTTTACACTGTGGGTGTAACATTCATTAATGAAACAACTTATACAAACTCACCCTCCCCACTTTAGCACTTTCTGCAGTTCCAAACAATCAAGAAAGAAAGGAGATAATTCAGTCATAAAAACGGTCAGATACTGCTTTCCTTATTAAAACTCTGGGGGTAGAAAACTGTTTTTTCTAATTTCCTGACGCTTTAACATTACAAATAAAGACATATTAAATACTTATCAAATTAGATGCTAGATATCACTCATTTTACACTCCACTACAGTGGTTTATATAGTTTTTTAGGACTAAATGACCAATTAACATTGGTCATACACGTGTGTATGGGAGACAACTTCAGGGCTCATCTACTGGTAATTACACTCCAAAACAGGGGGTGGTGCTGCTGCTTAATGTCTTTTCTCTTCCTCCCTCTGCAGACAATTGATGGACATTCCACGTCTGACATCACTTTTTGTCTTTTGGTCTCCTGAACCCAACACTTCAGCATCAACATCTTGAAAAGTCCATCTTAGAGTCAGTCATATCAAGGCTGTTGTTTGAAGAATATGTGTCCACAATTATAGCATGTACTTTCAAAAACCTATTACCTATCAATTATATTGGTTCACCAAGTGCCCCAATGACTTACTGTCTCCTTAATTTACACCTTTTAATCTCTTTAAGCTTCTCTATTGGGTACTTTTCACAGCAAGTTTTGACTTTCACTCCTTTCATCCACCCTGTTTAAATTTGGCTGTTCTAGAAGGTATCTGCTCGTAAGAATGTCCTTAGTGGACATATTTTTTCTTTGCCAGATTCTGGTCAATCTCTGAAAATAAAACAGAACAAACTTTTTGTTGTTTCTGGATTTCCTCCAGTGAAAGGCAACAGCATACAGAATATACGGTGTGTATATGTATGTATAATAAATACTGATACATAGGCCAAGGCAGCTAATGTGATATGGTATGGTGGCACTGGCCTTTAAACCCCATGGATGCTGGCTCAGTTCCCTCTTCTATCTCACTGAGCATGACACTTAACTTGCTTGTGTTTCCATTGTGTAAAATACCCATAAATGGTTGTAATGTATCCCAATCATGCAAGTTTCCTTGGGTGAAGGTTTTCGGTATATATAAAGTAACACAATATAAAAAGGTATTCAGTATCCTGTAATGTTTATCCAATAATAAATGATGTCATAACATGTTGCATTTCTAAAGGAGTAAAATGCCAGATGAAAGTCATGCCAGCATTAAAATATTCATAAGTTTTAAAACTCATTAGAAACTTAATAATTGAGAATAGAGACAACCTAATTATTCAGTGTGTATCACGTTCAGAGATTCCTTTCCTTAACATGCAGCCAGCACTGATTGCTTCGTGTCAAGTGTCAATCGAGTGGTGGTCACAACCTAGCAACAAGGTTCAGAGTCTTGCTTAGTTGTAATCAAGCAGTCTACCTGGTGGCATCTACTCATGTTCCAAACCATGTCACTCTGTATCAGTTACTTGATTTACAAGGCAACAGGATTCCCCAGACTGTGGCTCATGTTGTGAATTATCTGGATCAAGGTCTCCATGAATTCTTAACATGCACAAGTAGTCATGCTATGCAATGCAATGCTAGCCATTTAGTTTGATGAAAAATAAACCATAAAATGGAATCATCTCAAAGATGACTGTGTGTTTGACCTATCGTTTGAGTAACTGATTAAAAATACTGTTTCATGTGTCCCAGTTCTTTTTAATTTTCAAGTTTTGTTACCTTTTTGTAGCTCCACATTATCAAGTAATGTTTAATCTCTTCTACCTATTTTCAGAACCTGCTTAATCTTCTGTTACGGTTAGAGATGGCCTAAAGCTGAAAGAGGAGAGAGATGTTGAAGTACATACTAACACTTAATCACACATTGACCATTTATTGTTGATATTTAAAACTCAACGCTTGTCTTTAGGATGTGAGAGGACCACCAAAGCACACATAGATAAGTCCAAGAGAATGGGAAGCTCCACATGGCTGAGCCCAGACTAGATTTGCTTCCTAGCAGAGCACTGTCCCTGCAGTTTATACATAGCTAGTCCGAGAAGGCCCACGTATTCTTTGTCAGAGTGGAACATTTTTTGTACACTGGGTGGTTTCTTTTTTTCTCTTAGGCAAAGAAACATGTAAATATTAAAGGTAGAAGCCAGTAGATGAAGGGGCAATAGGTACCTATTCTCGGGACTGGAGTGATAAGTTGAAAGGAAGATTTCCTGAATAATTCTGTAACTGATTATTGTGATGGCTGTCTACAGGACATAGATAATTGCTTGACTTTAAAATACTGCTTATGGTTTACAAAGCCTTAAATAATCTTGCTTCATCTTATATTTTGGAATGCCTCTCAGCTTATGCTCCAAATCGTAACCTTAGATCTTCAAATGAGTGTCTGCTTATTATTCCAAGAGCTAAACTTGAAAGAAGTGGTGAGGCGGCCTTCTGCTGTTATGCACCTAAAATCTGGAATAGCTTACCGATAGAAATTCACCAGGCTAATACGGTGGAGCACTTTAAAAAAACTGCTAAAAACTCATTATTTGAACACTAGCCATGTGCGCCCAACTACATTGCGCATGTTAAAGTTGCCTGTGAAGGGCTCCCTGTTGAAACGCGGCTGCCAGTTGTGAACTGGGCCCTTCGTCGCACAACATTATGATTTTTAATATGGGAAACAAAATTACAAAAGAAAACCCTTGGACATTGATTCGATAGGGACGGCCTACTTGGAATCACTGTCCAAATAGTAATTATGAGGTGGTGTAGGAACATTTCTGCTTTTGTCTGTTCACAGTCCGTCTCGTTTTCACGACGCTATCGTTTCGTCTCACGATGTCTTCTCAACCTTTCTCCAATTTCGCAGGTTGCTTTGTGGCAATCCAAAGAGTAAGGCAATATACACTGAGCAATGGTTATAAAAGGGGGACACATAGATATCCAGGCTCTTTAAAGCATAAATAGGAATCACTTCACTGACATGTGAGCAAGGCACGGTACAACTGTGAGACGCGCAGCACTCGCCGGCTACAATGTAACAACAATAATAATTTCTGGAACGTGCTGTTACGTTGTCATTCACCCACTGTCTTTCTTTCATTCATATGTTACGTAGGCACGTACCTTTTATCTTCGGCAATCTCATTCTCTAACCAGGCCTCAGGAGCTAACCAGCGTAACACCGTCCACCACCCCTTTCGTTATTCCGGTACATTGTTGACATCCATGAGTAACAACAACGTACTAAACTATAAGGTGGTCTACGCATGCGTGGAATTCGCGGACAAACAAAGATCAAGATCTAAATGAAGATCTCTTTAGTTAATTTAAAGCACAACAATTTGTTTAGTTTGAATGTCTGTGTTTTGAGGTGTGACTGGAGTACTACAGTCTTCAGTAGTATAAGCCTGGAGGAGATTCTTAATGCAATGCCTATGTTTTAGCTGTCTCTCTACTGCCATCTAGTGCTTCTTCTTCTAATTCATTCACGGACAAACAAAGATCATGATCCAAATGAAGATTATATATAGAGATGGCTTTCTCAGAGCTACATTTTTGTGTAACCCTGATATTTTGTATATGGATTTAATTATCTCTTTTTTTCTTGACTCCGAAATCCGTACTAACCCCTGCTTTCTCTGCTCTTCTTTTTCTGGTTTTCTGTGGTGGCGATCTGCTGCCAACATGCAGTCCCTACATTGATGGATTGAAGGCCAGAGGTCCACATAACCATCATCGTCTAATTCTTCCACATGAAGCCTGAAAACCATGAGGAGTGATTGAGATCATTAATGTTAAGTAGAATGCCTAGTTGGGGCTGGGTGGTCTCGTGACCTCTGAACCCCTGCAGATTTTTTTTTTCTCCAGCTGTCTGGAGTTTTTTTTTTTTTTGTTTTTTTCTGTCCTCCCTGGTCTTCGGACCTTACTTTATTCTTTGTTACTTAGTGCTGCCTAATTTTATTTTTACATTTTTTTTTTTTTCATCTTGTAAAGCACTTTGAGCTACATCATTTGTATAAAAAAGTACAATAGAAATAAATGCTGTTGTTGTTGTTTTCTTGCAGAAGAGTCACCTGTTTAAACATACATACAATTCAATATTGTGATAACAAAACTGCCTCCTTCCTTGGAAAATGTTTGTATTTATCTAGCTTGAAATTTAACACGTCTGGGGACATTGGGTTCTAATCCGCTTATGTGTAATAATAATAATAATAATAATAATAATAATAATACATTTTATTTATATAGCACCTTTCCCATGCTCAAGGCGCTTCATAGAGTCTTAGAAAAAACAGCAGGGTATATGTAACATTGGATACAAATGTTTTCCTGAACAGAACAATGAAACAGAAAACAAAGCATTAAATAGAATAAAGGACAATAAACCAGAGTAAAATACTAAATTCAATACTAAAAGAAAAACCTAACAAATTACCTAATTTGTGATATAACAGACACACAGATTATCCTGAGCACCTGGACAGAGAGGTAAACTGAAAGAAAGGGCAGAATGTTAAGTTAAAAGCCTTCCTAAATAAATAAGTTTTAAGTTGTTTTTTAAAAGAATGAATGGAGTCAGCTGATGTAATTAATTTCGGGATGTCATTCCAAAGTCTGAACTTATCATTCGCAGCCTGGCTATGGTGGCGACCTGACCCGAAATATAAAAATTTTGGGCGCTGCACAATACCATTGTCTTTTAGGACATTCCATTCTGATGATTTGCTCTGGACAAATTGTTTAATATGAAGGAGTTTGTCACGAGAGTATTTTAGCATAGTAGAGAGCAATACTTATCTGATAGTAGCAGAGAAGCAGCACAGCACAGCGGAGACGGTGAGATGGGAGAATGGGTGGTGCAGATGAGCAGCAAGCAGCAGAAAAAGCATAGTAGGAGATATTACAAAATGCACATGAAGATTCGGAGGTTGCAACATGCAGCTACATACATATAACGCTGGGTATTACAGGTGGGATCACCCAGAGCCACATCCAGCTGGGCGTAAACCTCAGATCATTTCTTAGCCATTAAGCATGCATAGGAGGAATCGAGAGTAATCCAGTATATAAATTATAATCAAGAAGACAGAGTTTAAACAGAGAGACCTTCCTCAGCTTATAGATCGTCACGGTGCAAAGAAATGTCCATAAGGTTCGTCCAGTGTGCCACAGAAAGATTCGGTTGTCTCCGAGGCTGCAAACCCAGTCAAGGCAAAGTCCATTAAAGTAAATCCAAATCAACACAGTTTGAGTCAATTGCATCCATGAACTATACATACCATAAAAAGAAATTTAACAATTGCAAAAAGTTTAACGCAAATTTTAACGAAAACTGTTAATTGCCCTGGTACTCCTTGATAGTTGGCCACAATACTTTTTATTTAACTTGTGTTTACATTATTTGTCAGGCTCAAGAAATTGATATGTATCATTGTTTAAACCATCATAATGTTGATGTAGGAAGAGACTGAAGGAGATTTATACTTCTGGGCTGTAGATGGAATGGGGTGAGGGACGGTCCACTAAGAACGTTGCAAAGACCACTCACACAGAGCACAGGGGCTTGCAGGCAGACAAGGGTACGTGGCTGGAAAGACGCAAGGCACACAGATGGCAACACCTACCTCCAGGGAGGAAGAGACGGTTCCACCAGAGAGACACCAGTTGTGGGTCCAGTGAGAGAGAGAAGACTCATGAAAGGACCAAGTGAAGATGGCGGACGTGAAGCGAGGCATGCCTAGGTAGTCGTAGCAACCCAAGGAGTCCAGAAGTGAAAAAAAAGAACGCTTACTCCGTGAGGATGAGGCGTTGACAAGGATTTGACAATTTGGCAAGACTTCTGTTAGAAAACGAGTGTCCAGTGAACAGAGTGCATCCGTGGACAGTTAGACGATTACTTGGTGGGATTAACACAGCACTCAGACTGGACTCTGCACCACTAAAGGTTATATCTTCCACTTGATATTTTTAACGGACTTTTAGAGTGTGGACTGTGTGCTTGTCTTTTTAAAAAAGGGTTTTTATTCCTGGTATTGCTAGATTCTTATGTTCTTTTATCTTTTTGGTGTACTTTATATTGTCTTGTGTAATACAAGTTACTGCTGCTTTTCCTGAAATTGCTGCCATGTGTTTACTCACCGCCCAATTTAAAGAAACCTTTGTGCTATTATCTGTAAATCTCAAGAGTTCCCAGTCACTTCATAAAAACTGGGTGGCATAAATAGTTTTATGGTTTCTGGGCTAGATTACCTGTAAGTGTGACCAGACGCCTGTCACATAATTTTCATTGACATTTGAGCCATTGTTTTAACCTTATGATCTTAATCTTACCCATGATTTCAGAGACGACCTCATCCCTCACCCAACCCAACATCATTTCTCCTACCTTTTCAAAATGGTCTTATAGAAGTGGCAGTATACGTATGTCATTGTGGACGCTGACAACTGATTACGTCTCAGGACTTGTGAAGATGTTATATGAAAGACATGGACATTCAGAAGCAAGAAGAAAACTGAAATGAAATGTAAGTCAGGTGTACAACTAATGTAATATTTACATAAAATAACTGTGAAGCAAAGGACACGGCAGGCCAAAAAGGCCTTTACAATAAGATGACCAGGAAATTAAAAAGTTTCTTTAGGGAGCAAGCAACAGAGGAATCTAATTCCAGACTGAGATCAGAACACAGGATCCTAATATATAGCAAGCATAAAAATAAGATCAAAATACTAAAGGTAGAGATTTAACATTCACTACAAATGTCATTTTCCTAAATAAAGTAATATTTATTGTAAATTTGACCTTTTTGTTGCAAAAATCCTAAGATCATAAAACTAATTTACACTTCTGCTTGTGAAACTGCATACTCAAAACCAGCAATTTTGCTCTTATGATTAACTAAGCAACATTCTACACTACCTAAGCCTTCCTAATTGTTTTCAAGCACTGACCCTGCACATACCTGGTCACATTTTACATATTTATAAGTGGAACTCCTAACCCGCAATTGAACCGGGGTCTATAAGCTTTTGGACGACGATGCTTTTTAGAGAACTACTAAACCACCATCTGTTCATTTTATGTAAAAATCCTGTACTCCTTTTTCCACTATCATGTATTCTTGCACAAATCCTAATCCGTCACATATCTGACCAGGTAGAACATCTGAATTATTCAGAAGAACAGCAGCTATTTCTCATTCAGCGCCTTAGGTAGCATTCTCGGTGCTTTCCCCTTGTGTCTACTTGTGTCTGGTATGCTTTCACTATGAATTATTTTATACACACATTGTGATGACGTTGTATCTTTAACATATGTAGCAGTAAACTATAATGTTATTGTTTGGTAGGTGTTTTTAGGAAGACTGCATTATCTAATTCATCTGTTAGGTATGTATAAAGTGGGCCACCTGCCTGAAATGCTTACCACACACATTGTGCGGTGGTAAACAATGCAAACAGAGGTTGTGGAGATGTTTAGCACATTCTAAATTGCTACGTTTCAGCAGAACATTTTACTTTTTGGGACATCTGTACAGCTGTTTTGTCACTTCATTCTGTTAAGTCAAGTGTACATTGGCCCCCAAAGTGAAAGTACCAAAAAAATTAAGAAGTTGACACCTGCAAAATATGAGGGGTGACATCATTAAAAAATGACTCCCACAAAATACAAGCAATAACATTCAAACAATCAGATAAAGATATCTGCATCCATAACCTCTATGGAAGGTCCAAGAATTAGTCAGAGTCACTAAGATTGTTTTCAAGCAGCAGCATGAAGAGGCTGTAAGTTAACTTTAAGATTTTATTGAACAATTGATCTTAAAGCAAGCTGAATCATTTAAATGATACAGAAAGGAGTCTCTAGCCAAAGTAAGATATTTTAACCTTATTTTTACCAATTGTGCATGTATTTATCAAGTGTCTCAAAGCAGGAAATCTCGAGAGAGGAGCAAATTGGGTCCTACTCTTAAGAAAAAGATTAAACACATTTGATCAGTTTTCTTAATTTAAGAAACAACTCCTAACTTCACCAGGATTTAGAAGATCTTGTGAACTGTGCTAACTCGCTAGGAGTTGCCAGATGATGGCGTTTAGGCAGATTCTGTGAAATGTTTTGGAAACGATTGACAATGATTCAACTCACAAAAGATATTGGTTTGATGGAGATGGAATAACATTTATAACAAATCTTAAAAATCACATGATCTCTCCATCTATGCGAAGATGCAATGCATTCTCAGCTGAAATGAGAGTGTGAGTAATGTTATGTTTATGGCCATGGGGAAAAAGCAGTTATGCAATAGTGTGGATTTGGGTATGTGACAGCCACCCATTTCTCGAATTTTTCAGCAAACTTTAAACACTCTTTCTACATGTGAGGTAATATGCTGGTTTATATATTTCCCCACCACTAAATTTGAAGTACTGTTAAAGCAAGCTGCCTTCAAGTAAATCGCCGGTTTTCCTGGAGATGCTGGTGTGATTATGATTAACAGTACACATATAAAGATTATTGCCCTAAATGTAGATGAGAATAGATAGATAGACAGGAGAGATGCTATATAATAGATAAATAGATAGATAGAACTTTATTTGTCACATATGTGAATCTCAGGTAATATCACAGTAGCAACACAAAGGTGGTCATGAACGCAGCCCAGAAAGGTTTAAGAAGGCATGCAGAGACTTACAGAGCACTGGATGAAAGCAGCCTCATAGAAGATAAGTGGTGGAGTGTTGTATCATGAACAGCAGGACAAGGTGTGTGGCAAGTTTTAGTAACTATTATTTTACAAGATGTTTCCCATGGGCATAAACAGAGGGAAGGTGATTCTTCTGGAAGTGTGGTTGGAAATCATTCATTGTTAAATAAACATGCCCATTATTGGGCTTAACTCTTATTTGGTGTGTGTTTTGGTCTTTTCAACTCTCTACTCGTTATAGTATCATTATTGATGTGGTTATGAAGTGGTCCATTTCAACACATGACATTTTCATGTGTGCCATCTTGTAGCTCGGGGGTGCTGTAAAATTGTGACATTATTCATTCTCAAATATGATCTCTTACTCCTAGCCAGGAGTGGGTGTTGGATGCTTCATAGCTACATACCACCTGAACTTCAAAAGAGGTCATCCACCTGAAGCTAAGGATGTTCAGGCCCGGCCAGTACTTGGATGGGAGACCAACCAGGAAAATCTTGGGTTGCTCCTGCAAGAGGTGCTAGTGAGGCCAGCAGGAGGTGCTTACCCTGTGGTCTGAATGTGGATCCCAATGCCCTAGTCCAGTGATGGGGAAACTGTGTTGTACAAATGGTGCCGTCCTTCAGATGAGACATAAAATTGAGGTCCTGAGTCTCTGTGGTCATGAAAGATCCCTGGCCATCCTTTCTAAACAGCAGGGTGTATCCCGATGTCCAGGCTAAATTGCCCATTACAGTCCCATCCATTCTGGCCCCCTAATCATTCCCCTGTTTCTAACTGGCCAACTATCTCTTGCCCCTTCACCATCTAACAGCTCATGTGTGATGAGTGCACTGGCACAAAAGTGGCTGTTGTTGCATCATCCATGTGGGTGTTGCACATTAGTGGTGGTTTAAGTGGTCCCCCACTTACTATGTAAAGCACTTTGAGTAGTGAGAAATGCAATATATAAATGTAATGAATTATTGTTGTTCTCTGCAGGGTAAAGCAGAAGGGATATACCTGACAATTCCAAGTACCACAGCAAAAGTTTGAATTGCTTACACGAAAGGAAAATTTCAGTTTTTGATTTTTGATAAATTTGTAAACCTTTCTGAAAAGAAGATTTCACTTTGTCGTTACTGGTTGTTGAATGTAAATTGATAGGTAAAAATGGCAAATTTAAAAATTCAAATTTAAATCTACAAAACAGTTAAGTGTGCAGAAAGTGAAGGGGTCTGAACACATTCTCAATCAACTGTAACTTCCACTCATGAAAAGAAAAGCCAACCAGGGTACAGTTAGAACCAATATAGTTTTTATTTAAGTTATTATTATTAATCAGTGCAGCAAGTCTATTTCAGCTGATGAAGACAAATTTTCAGTGTGCCTGTTTTTTCCTTTGTCAGATACACTCCATGGTTATGGTGCTTGACTTTGTGGATGGAAACTTGTGAAAGGATTTTATTTGTGAGTGTCATTAACACCTGACATCCTGGCATTCAAAGTCATGAAAAATCAAGTAAAGAACAACTCAGTGACCAGCATTGTGCTAAGCAATATCAGAGAGGTTTCAGTATACTTTACAGACAGTGTCCTCTACAAGACATGCATGAGTGGAGATTGGTGGGCCACTGTAGAATGTGCTTTTTAGGGTCTTCAGCCTTAAAGTGTGAAAGCTTCAACTACTACCAATCAGGAACATATACAATACAATACAATACAGTTTATTTTTGTATAGCCCAAAATCACACAGGAAGTGCCACAATGGGCTTTAACAGGCCCTGCCTCTTGACAGCCCCCCAGCCTTGACTCTCTAAGAAGACAAGGAAAAACTCCCAAAAAAACCTTGTAGGGAAAAATGGAAGAAACCTCGGGAAAGGCAGTTCAAAGAGAAACCCCTTTCCAGGTAGGTTGGGCGTGCAGTAGGTGTCAAAAGAAGGGGTTCAATACAATACAATACAATACAATACACAGAACAGAACAAATCCTTAATAAAGCATAATAATAAAAATTTTAGAAGTACAGAGCAGAATTTAACAGTAGATGATATCATATAATAAGATTTTGATATTTTTAGAGTGCTGGAGACCTCATCCGTCAAGCTGCCTCCCCATTTGGCCATTCCACGGCTGAAACGTTGCTCGGCCAGCCAATCCGATGAAAGGGCCCCTCTTTCCCATGATTCCTGTGATCCTCCACCAGGGATGACTTTACCATAGGCAGGCAAACAACTTGGCAGGTGGGCCGTGGCACCAATTGCCACATTTGAGTACCGAGAACAGAAACAGAATAGGTGAGGGTTAGTATTCAATTATACTTATCATGTTACTTATGTTTTAGTGCTAATGACTAACAACAGAGATGCAGTATGTACAGTTAACAGCAGCTCTAGTCAGGGTGTGCTAAACTGAAGTTGTGAGTTTTCAGCCAGGATTTAAAGGCTGGGACCGAAGGGGCATCTCTTATAGAAGCAGGAAGACCATTCCACAGTTTAGGGGCCCTGTAACTAAAAGCTCGACCTCCCACTGTTATTTTATTAATCCTTGGAATCATAAGCAGACCGGCATCTTGAGATCTTAATGTGCGCTCAGGTTTGTAAGTCATGATAAGTTCAGACAAGTAAGCCGGACCTTGGCCATTTAATGCTTTATATGTTAAAAGGAGGATTTTGAAATCTGCCCTAAACTTAACCGGGAGCCAGTGTAAGGATTTAAGAACTGGAGTTATGTGTCCATATTTTCTTGTTCTTGTAATAATTCTTGCAGCCGCATTTTGGATTAACTGGAGGCTGTATAAAGAACAGTTTGAACAGCCAGTGAACACCGCATTACAGTAGTCAATCCTACTAGAGATAAATGCATGAATTAATTTCTCACAATCCTGTTTATTTAGAAAGCGCCTTAATTTCCTAACATTTTTAAGATGGAAGAAACATGTTTTGGACAACTTTGTAATATGTGCTTTAAATGACATGCTAGAATCAAAGATAACTCCTAGATTGCGGGCTGATTCAGTAAAATTAATTGGGATTCCAACTGAGTTAAATGTCGACAAAATATTGCTGTGATCAGCGTCATTCCCTCCAACAATTAACATCTCTGTTTTATCTGTATTTAAAGACAAGTAGTTCTCATTCATCCATTCCTTTAATTCACTAACACAACTAATTAAAGACAACATCGGAGAAACTTCATTTGATTTAAATGAAAGGTATAACTGGGTGTCATCTGCATACGAGTGAAAATTAACATTATGTTTCCTAATGAGAGATCCCAGTGGAAGCATGTAAAGTGAAAACAGTAAAGGTCCCAGTACTGAGCC
>JANRMT010062814.1:28542573-28579817 GCA_026402145.1 Polypterus bichir lapradei | reverse complement strand
AGCACATTTCTGTACATATTGGAATCGATTTGATAAATAAGAACTGAACCAAGTGAGCACGTGGCCTGTAAGACCAACATCATTTTCTAGCCTGTGCAGTAAAATAGAATGGTCAATGGTGTCAAATGCTGCACTTAAGTCTAATAACATAATAACAGTGGAGTTTCCTTCATCAGAGGATATCAGAATGTCATTTACAACCCGTGTTAGTGCAGTTTCTGTACTATGACCAGTGCGAAAACCAGACTGGAATTTCTCAAATAAATTGTAATGCATAAGGTGTGACTGAAGCTGACTGGCGACTACTTTTTCTAGTATTTTAGAGAGAAATGGTAAATTTGAAATAGGCCTATAATTATTTAGTATGTGTGGGTCTAGGTCTGACTTTTTAAGTAAAGGTTTAATGACTGACACTTTTAGTGCATCAGGTACTGTGCCATGCAGTAATGAACTATTGATAACGGTTAGAATAGGTGCTGCAAGAACATCCATTGCACTTTTTACTAGTTTTGTTGGCACTGGATCTAGGGAACAAGTAGAGGGCTTCATTTTAGTAATTAAAGTTAAGACTTCCTGCTCAGTTACAGGATTAAAATTATTAAAGTGCTGAATGCAATGTGCAGCAGGGTCTGCTAAGCTAGTATTTGGTTTGTACTGTGATGCTGAGATCTGGGATCTTATATTTTTAATTTTCTCATTGAAGAAGTTCATAAAGTCTGTACTGCTAATATCTGTTGGTATTTTGCACTGTTGATCTGAATTGCCATTTGTTAATTTAGCCACTGTTCTAAACAGTACCTGAGGATTTTTATTATTGCTATCTATTAATGTAGAATAGTATTCTGAGCGAGCTTTAAAGAGGGCTTTTTTATATTTATTAACACTCTCTGTCCATGCAATTTGAAAGACATGTAGCTTTGTTGTTCTCCATCTACGCTCCAGTTTTCGACACTCTAATTTAAGAGCTCGAGTATTTTCATTAAACCAGGGAGAGTTTCTATGCGCTTTGATCACTTTTGTTTTAAGGGGAGCCACTGTGTCCAGAGCATCTCTCAAGGTCACATTATAATGTGATATTAGCTGTTCTAAATTGTATTCCACGTTTACATTTGATGTTAACTGATCTAAATGGTTTTCCACAATTACACTCGACTTACTCAAGGTGTCTATAAATTTTGAAGCAGAATTACAATCTAGATGTCGCACTGTCTTTGTTTTAATCTGTGAGTGCGTTGGCATGGGCAGAACTAAATCAAATGTAATTAAGAAGTGATCAGAAATAACTACATTTAATGGAGTAATATTTAAATTTTGTATTTCAACTTTGTAAGTTATAATTAAATCTAATGTGTGGTTATGATTATGAGTTGGACCTTTGACAATCTGACAAAATCCTACTGAATTTAACAAATAAGTAAAACATTTGCTAAAAGTGTCAGTTTCCACATCAATGTGTACATTAAAATCCCCCATCAGAACTACGTGATCATAATTTATAGCCAAATCAGACAGAAGGTTGCTAAATTCAGTCATGAACAATGAATATGGCCCTGGTGGTCTGTAGACTAGCACTATAATTGTGTTGGAATCTGTTTTAATATTTAAAACGAATACCTCGAAGGATGTAAAGTTGCCTAAATTTTTAGAAGTGATTTGCATTTTATTACAATGAATTATTCCAAGGCCTCCTCCTCGACCAGAATCTCTAGACTTATGAAGGAACGAGTATCCATCTGGTGACGCCTCTGCTAGGGGAACAGTGTCATATTTACTAAGCCAGGTTTCAGTAAGAAGACACAGATCAGATTTTGTACTTAATATAATATCATTTACCAAAACAGCTTTAGTGCCAAGAGAGCGAATGTTCAATAAACAGCATTTAAAACTACATGGTTTTTTCTGAACTGGCGATATATTTTTTGTTTTAATTTGAAGTAAATTTCTATTACAGATGCCCCTGGTGGAGGGTCTGGTTTTATCCCTTGGTCTAATTATACACCTTATTTTTTGGTTATCAATTAATTTAAGGTTTGTATCAAGACTAAATTTACTGGATGCCCCACAACAGGGATTATGGATAACAGCTTCAGTAAAATAACAGGTGGGATAAACAACAGCCTGTGATTTAAGATCACACGACTGCAGTCTGGATGGTGCTCTAATCAGTCAACCAGGCAGTTTTGCTGCCATATTTTGGGATAAGACATAAGATCTCCTCCAGTTAGGATGAAGACCATCTCTTCTGAAAAATCCAGGCCTTTCCCAAAAATCATCCCAATTGTTCACAAATGCTATGCTTTTATTTGCACACCAGGTTTCTAGCCAGCAGTGAAAGGAATGCAATCTGCTATAAATCACATCCCCTCTATATAATCTTGGTAAGGGACCAGATACAATTAAATTCCGACATTTTGTTTTAGCTTTGGTGCATAGAGAGATGAAGTTCCGCTTTAATACCTCAGATTGCTGTAAATAAATATCATTAGTGCCGACATGCAGCAATAAGGTAGATACTTCATCGTCGGCAACACGGTCCAATGCGGCCTCTATGCCAGAAATCTTGGCCCCTGCGAGGTACTTAACATTAACTGCTGGTTTAACATAGTTTGGAATTCTAACATTCCGCACTATGGAATCGCCAATTATGAGCACTTTATTATTCTCAGTTTCCACAGGCGCGCTGCGGAGAGCTGAGAACCTGTTCTGGGTCCGAATTGGTGACCTGGGTGCTGGGGGACTACATTTTGGATTCTTAGACCCCCGTCTTACTGTTACCCACTTGCCCTGTGGCTGAATTGGTGCTGCTGCTTTCGGCCGCGCACTGACTACAGTGGGACCTGGAGAGACTAAGGTCGAATCAGAAGTAGCCGAATTGTCTAAACAAACCGAGTCGATCCAATTTTCGGTTTGCCTAATCGCTATCAGATTCCTAACGCGGTCCTCCAATTCGCGTATTTTCCCGACCAACTCTAAATTAACTAAACATTTTTGGCAGGTGAAGCTATCTTTACTGTCGGCCGGAAAACCTGAGCTGTACATACTGCAGGACACACAACATATAAATGCGCCCTCGACGGGCAGAGAGCAGATAGAACTTACATTGAGTATCGAAGTCATCTTTACCGTTTTTATAGGTGCTTCGGCGCTTTCCGTGTTCAGCTGAATCACCGTCGCTTTAAGTTTCCACCACCCGCTGAGCGATCGACTTTAATTTTTCACTGCCGGTTATTTCTACTGGTCAGCTGCCGGCTTTACCTCAGATGAACTTGCTCGGGTGCTTGCGAAGGGCTACGTGCCTGTGGGAGACGCCGCTGCTCTCTGCTTCCGCTCGCTGATCCGCTCTCTGTTTCCGCTCGTAAGTTCAGAAAGTGAATGGTCGATCATATGGAAGAGAAAAAAATTTATATATTAGCATAAATAGCCATAAAAGTAATTAACAGCTTCTGAAGCATTAGATTTAAATTAGAATGTCAAGCAAATAAGATATATCACACAAATAGTTAAATAAAAAATATTAGCCATATTGCATTATTTTTAAGCTTGAAGCAGAACTACTAATGTGGGAAAGGAAGGACAGGATAGGAAAAGAATGATGCACAGAAACTATCGAGGACAGAAGAAGGGGGGACGTGTGCACCTGTGTTTGAAGGTTAGGAAGCAAGAAACATACCAATGAAGAAAAATGGTCATGATAGGCACGTGAGAAGCCAGCTGGAATAGTGAATCAGCAGAAACAGCAAAAGGCATTGCTACTAACAAGGTCAAGATGATGTAATGTATGGAAAATAAAAAATAGTGTATTCATGTACTAACATAAATAAATATAGACAAATATATTAGCATTATCTATAGTGCAGGTATGCCAAGCAATTGATTAAATAAAGGCAGATGCCATAGTTCTTTTTAATTAAAGCTTAGCTAAATATTAAATAGCTTAAGGCCAAGGGAAAGGAAATGATAAAAAAAGTGCCCAAAAATGGAAGAAGGGAACATCTGATCAGCCTAGGCCGATCATAATAAGCAAAACAGAAACTGAAGATGGACAATAGACAGTTAAATACCGGAGGTCAGATGCAGGGGGAAGTCAAGAGATAATAAAGATTCCCATGAGAACTTGAGATATTGGCTGGACAGATGCAGAAGGGAGTCAGAGAGAAACTGCAAATAAGCTAATTGAGCGAGGTTGGACTGATAAGGAATTACTATATAAGTTTTGAGTTCTGAACTGTTCAGGGCTCAATCTCATTTGGCCGAATTAGGTTGAGTCCGTGATGTTGTTTCATTGCAATAAAGCTTTAAACTTTGTTTGCCTACCCTGAGTCCTAATAGCCTTCATTTTCAGGTAAAAAGCCTTTTGGTGACAATTTTTCGCCATGACAAAACATAGCCATAAAAAAGGTATTTTTAGGGGGTGTGTGCTGCCAGGATGAGACCTCTGTCACCAGCCACTTGTCAAGGTAGAAAACCAACTGATAGACTGGGACCGAGGTTCATGGAAGTCAAGAATGATAGCAGATGATACAGCAAGATAATTGATGGTTTATCCAAAACATTCACTAACAGCAAGGTACAGAATGATGTGATCCAAATAGACTGAAAAGAGACAAAAAAAAGGATAAAAATAAAGATTTTCAAAAATCTAAATAATCCTCAGGGTTATAAACCGGGTGGCGCACGAAAAACCAAATTCCAATTCCAAACGATTCCAATGTCAACATGGGTTTCTTAGCCCGTACACAAAACAAAAGATATGCAATCCAAAAATCCAATTGCAATTGTTTGAAGGAGCCACATGCAATAAAATACACGTTTTTCCTTGTCGTCGTCCTTCAGTTCTTGGACACAAGTCATTCTGTACGGCTTCATTTGTAGTGAGTGCAAGACACATTGACAAGACCTGCATGAAACATTCACTTCTTGTGCCAATTTACATGTAAAATTTCCTAGGGCTTCTGGCCATCCGTTCCTGAACATCTGCTATGACCGCAGGTGTACGAACAGATGAGGCCCGATTCTTTTTGCAGTTTGCAACTGACCCAGTCTTACACCATTTCTTCACCAACTTGTGAATGCTGCTCTTTGTCCCACGTTTCCTTTAAAGAACTGGTAGACACATACGCCTCTACTAATCCAGTCCTCTGTTGCAGAGAATACATGTTCCGGATCTCTTTCATGCACATCTGTACCCACTGGCTTACAGTTAATGCACAGTTAGGGCTGCTGACCCCGTCGCGACAACGAGGCTCCACAATCGCGATGGCACCCACCTGTATAATAGCTTGAGCCAGCCGGTCGGAGATGGTTCGGTTTTTCGTGCGCCACCCTGTACATAAATGAAGGAAAACAAAATGAAAATTCAAAGCTCTTACCCACTATTTTGAGTCCGGGATAATTAGCCTTAAAAAAGAAAGAAATAACAAAACAATGGGCTATGCAACAACCCCTTAAAGTGAAAATCAACTCGACTCTTCAAACAAAAACCAGGAGCCTGCACTGGCTTATGGGAATAACTTGGTACTTCCAGACAGCAGCCAACTGCAGGACCACTCATCAGCCTTCCTCTGCTGGAGAGTGTGTGCTCTCTCCTTTGTCCTCTGTCAATGAGTTAACCCGCATCTTCCTAACCATCCTGGTTGGAACTTCAGCCTAATAAAAAACCTGCAATCCCAGGACAGCACTGAGCAGATACCACTATGCATTTAATTCAAGGGGAATTGAGGTGACTCTTCCTAAGAATATTATATGCACAGATCTGTAGCCACAATAAAACTGTTATAGGCAGACTCAATCTGACACCACAACGAAAATTATATAATAGAAATCAACAAAGACGTTAAACTAAACCTGCGATAAATTTACAACGAAAATGCACTCCCACCAAACCCAATGGTTTTTCAGAATCTCCTTTGTCCATGCTTGCGCTTTGCCCTGGTGCTGCTTTCAAAATGCTGGCATACCTCAGTTGTGCTCATAAGGCAACCAATTGGACAGAAGAGAAGACACTTGATGAGTTTTTGGAGGTAAGTACTATTCACTAGTTTTCCCCATGCCGATTATGACAGCACTTTAGCAAAGCTATTTAGCACAGCACATCACTTGCTAGCAGCGCTACTTCCTCTTGCTGTCCTCTACTCAACACTAGCTTAGCGGTGGAACTAAAAGTGCTACACTACTGTGTCTTCTACTGGTATGTACTTAAGGAAAAATTTTAAACATCTGCACAATATAACAAAAACAACATTTATTTCTATAGCACATTTTCATACAAATGATGAAGCTCAAAGTGAAGAAAGATGAAGAAAGAAAAAAAAAAAGGAAAAATACAAAGATAAAATTAGGCAATACTAAGTAACAAAGAATAAAAGTAAGGTCTGATGGTCAGTGAGGACAGAAAAAAACAAAAAAAAACTCCAGATGGGCATTTATTTATTTATTTATTTATTTATTTATTTATTTATTTATTTATCCATTGATTGACTAATTGGCTGTATTATTTGTACTGTAGGTATGTATCCTTGTTTTTATGTTTCTGTTGCTGTTTGCATCTAAATGTCCCCTTGGGATTAATGACGTTTATCCAGTCTAATCTAATGTAAAATTCCCAATCATTTTATTATTTTTTTAGATCTCAACTAGTGACATTAGGCGGGAAGGAGGATAATCTCTTAGGCACAGCTACAATAAACACTTGTCATCTTTCATACTGTAATAAATAATATATAGTTACAGAGGTGGACTGCTGGTCCTGAAATGTAAATTTCAAATGCTAGGCTGAATGCTTTCTAACAGAACTCCCAAGATGGGGTTCTCCATGACACTTTCCATGTAAGATACAGCTCTTGGATAAAAGGAGATCGGGTGAATAAATGTGTGTACAGAAAAGGCCTTACATTATCTTTTTCACAAGTGGCACTTTAAGACACTTTTAAGAAGAATGCATCACTGAGCTATCGGAAGCTTCATGCTATAATGGCCATGGCCAAGAAAAAATTATGCACAGTGTCACACACGTGCACTTAGGGGGCAGACAAAGGTCCTAAATAAGCGTGAAAGAACAAAAGGTAGAGGATTGGAATGGACTGCTAACGCCTTTCTTTTTTTTCAACAGAAAAACAGGAGATTAACAAACACAATCCTACCTTAAAATACATGTAATAGTATCGCTTGCTGCTTCCCTGAAAACTCCACGTCCATCCCTGCTTGATGACTTCACTTCCGGCTCCATATCAATGACGCAACTTCTGGCTGCTGACAAAGAGGTCATTTCCTTCCCTAACACACCAACATCATTTCCTCCCCGACTCAATACCATTTCCTGTATTGCTGCAGTTTCCTGTCATTTGTACATAAAGGACCTGTGGACTATCATCGCAATGTCAAATGTCTGTTTATACCAATTTTGACCATTGTTTCAGTCTTTCACGATGAATCTCAGGATCAACGTCATTATATGGGGAATTCCCCGAACACTTGATCTGTTGTTCCTTCCATTTATTTCGTTACAACAGATGGAGATGACAAAACAGCATATGAAATTGCATGTTTTATTGTCAAAGGGTCCAACGGTGACCCTATCCTCACCTAAAGAGTTTCTGTGTAGACTTTAGTATCAGCAAACCTTTGACTTTTGCTCTATGATAGTCAAACTTAGCCAGCCTGTCACAGAGCACTTGTGGTCACCATCAGGATTAACCAGGCTGACTGTATCTATCGCTCAAGTACATCTTCTCTTCACTTACCTTTAGACTTCGGGAGATTTATTAGAAAAAAGTTTGAGGTGAGTAGAGAAACTGATTCAAACTTTTATGTACTATGCAATATAGAACAGTGTTCTCCAAGTTAAGGGTCTTAATGTGCCTAAAGCAGAAACAAAGTGAAACAGAGTGTGGAAACTCAAAACATTGCAAGTTTGAGGATAAATCAAAGCAAAAAAAAAAAAACTCTTATATTATGGGGTAAGAGAGAAAACACAAATCTGTTCAATAAATGTTGGGCTACCAACCCGGTGGTCCCCGTTTACCTTGAGGTAAAAATCAAACAAAGGTACAAGCGCTGTATGGCACAGTGGCAGCGAAAGCAAACAGAGAAGTAAAGATAGCCAAATACGGGCTAAGGTTAAGGTTCCTTCTGGAAGATAAGGCATACCGGAGCTCCATCTTATGGTAAGCTCAGCTCAGAGTGACGCCTCCTTCTCTGGACCCTGTGATTTAAAATTGAAAGTCTATAAGGGGCGGAGTCAGATGCCTTCACTGGCCATCTTCTCAGTGACCCCCACTTATCTCAGGGTGATTCAACAAATGCTTAGAGGAGCCCTGAGGGTGATCCCCCGATGCACATCCATGACAATTATTATTACTCTGATTACACATTCTTTTCTGTTATTTGCATTTTGGCTTAGGCTACATGAAATATTCCAGTTGTTGACTCTCTCATTATGTTTTAAATTCTACTCTTTTCTCTCACATCCTAACATTTATTTATTTAACTACTGCCCTTCTGCGTATGACCTTGGCTTGTTATTATAATTGTGATCCATCTGCTGACTTCATCGTACTTTAAAATGCTGCCTCCCTGTGCAAAAAACTTTAGGCCAGTTAACGTGGAATCCCACTTTGGATCAGTTAAATTATTTCCTTAGAATCCAAAAGAAAAGCAAAAACAGTAAAACTTCCTTCAGGCATTAACTTCACCTTATTTAATCAAGTTGTTTTCTTGTCTGTGAGGATTCAGGCGCTTAGAGAAACAAAAAAGGGGTTAGCATTAAAAAGAAAAATACAAACACTGAAAAGAATAAAAAAAAATGGCACAGTGCAAAAGTAGCATCTTCCAAATCAATCTGAAAAAATGATCGGACCATTTCATGCCTTGACCCCTAAAACTATAGTGGGTATAGAAAAGAGTCACCCTTCCTTGAAAATATTCACATTTTGTTGTTTCAGAGCCTAAAACGAAAACACACAAAACATTCTTTTTCTCAGATTTATTTACTTGATGCAGCCTATAACATCCAGTTCTTTTCTATACCCATTGTGTTTTGCTTGGCAGAAAAATTTCGTACTCCATTGTGTTTCACTTCTATCAAAACCTGTGTCATTCCCACAAGAAGGCAGTTAGTTCCTGTTTGGAAGTATTTTCGTGCATTAATTCTGCATGTGGCTGCAAGTAATTTAGTATTTAAATAAAGGTTTATTGTGAAAAAAAACTAATTACTATAAGTGCACGTATCCTCAACTTGAATAAGGCGTTTGCTAGTGAAAGCCCTGACTTGTATGCTGTCACTCATGTGCTCATGGGAGGCAGATAAAGGGCTCAAATGAGGGTTATTCCATGCCGGACCAGGGGGTGGCAGAGTACACTAACACTTTCTTCTGCAGACCAGTTACAGGAAATTCTGCCTGGCCCCAGTGACGTCACTTCCAGTTCCGGGCCCGATGACCTCAATTCCTCTGCCTGACTTTAAAACTGACATCTTGTTTCATGTAATTGAGTTCTGTCTTGAACTTAATGAGGAAAAATGATTTCTATATTTTTCCTGAAACCAACTTACATTATATACCCCAAACCTTTTTGTGGCGTTTGTCCTTTCTTTTGACAATGCGATGGTGTTTTTTAGTGTGTCTTCGTGTGGCAGATATGCAGCATGTCATATTTTTAAAAAACGCTTTCCTCCATGGTTATGTGAGTGAAACACGTAAATAAGATTGATTTTACTGGTGAGGTGCAGATTACATGATTTACACTGCTGAAGAAAAGAACACAGGAAAACATGGAAGTGTGTACGAGGATTTAAAAAGGAGTATTCTTTGCTTCCACCCAACAAAAGCTTAAAAATTGGCAGAAAATGTTTAGTGAGTTCTATGTTCAGCAAATCCAGAATTGCCTGTGAAATGCATTTTAAGATCAGTGTCTCAAAACTGTATGCGAATCAGAACTTGCCTGTTTCAATAATCAATACTTATTGTATTGTGTCCAGCAGCTACAGTTACAGCAAGCTTGCTTCCAGGTAACCCCAATTTTGTTGAGAGGGCTTTCAAGGAAAGAAGCTTTCAACTGAGCACTCTGATAAAATTGTCAAGCATGTTTGAGCAGTCCATGATGTCAAATATGGATCAAGACGAGAAAAAGCGCTGCAGAGTATGGGAAAAGGCACTGCAGAAAAAGTGTGTCAGACTCAACAAAATAAATCGCTTAAACGGCGAAATATTAGAAAGAGATGCTGCAACAAGAACAAAAGTAACCGAATTAAGAAGAATGACAATGAGATTAAATGAAATTACGTTCTGTAAATGACCCTAAAGAAGCAAGAATTCCTAGACAAACAGCATAAGAAAAACAATGAAAGACCCAAGGAAACTTTGCATTTGAGTACAAAATGTTTGCAATTACCATCAATTACAAACACAGATTTCATCCCACAAATATCAGAAGGATTGCATTAGTGAATGAAATGATGAGTGTTACTGCGGTGCTGTGGCATGATAACGCAGTGGCATTGCCTCGCAGGGAGGTGACCAGGGCTCACATCCTGGGCCCTCCCAGAGTGGAGTTTTCATGTTCTTCCCAGGTCTCCATGTGTTTCCTCCAGGTTTCCTTCCATGGTGGATTGTTGATACCGATTTGGCTCTAATGTATTGTGGTGTGCGTGTGAGTGTGTTCACCCTGCAACGGACTGGCACCTTGTCCAGGGGATTGTTCCTGCCTTACGCATTATGTTTGGTGAGACAGGCCTCAGCCCCCATTACAAAGCTCAGGGTTAAACTGATTTTTTGAATGTTGTCAATCCCGCGTACAGCATGGAGAATCCACTGCATCCACTGAACAGGATCATCTCCAGGAAGTGGAGCAGTTTCAGCGACAGACTGCTGTCACCGTCCTGCTCCACTGACAGACTGAGGAGAACATTCCTCCTCCACACTATGCGACTCTTCAATTCCACCCGGGGGGGGGGGTAAACGTTAACATTATACAAGATTATAGACTGTTATACCTCCATTTTTATCACTCTTAAATTAATATTGTTTTTATCAGTATGCTGCTGCTGGAGTATGTGAATTTCCCCTTGGGATTAATAAAGTATCTATCTATCTATCTATCTATCTATCTATCTATCTATCTATCTATCTATCTATCTATCTATCTAAATCAGAAGCCTCCTGTTTTTCTGCAGTTAGATGTAAATGAATTTTAGTGGACTGAGCAAGCTAATAATAATAAATTTGGGAGCGGGCATACATTTAAAAATGAATGTTACAACAATTCATTTAATAGTCTTAAAATACATTACTTCTGCACTGCTGTGTCTCTCCTGATTCACTTCTGAGGTGTGGCTTTGTTAGTGGCTATTTGTGTATGGCTATGCTGCCATCTGTTGTCCGTTTAGTATAAAATAAAATTACTTCTGTAAAATCTACTGCTTTATGCAATAATGGGCAACACAAACAGAGTAAGATATCATTAAAAAATATATGATGCTTGGTTTGAAAAGTTTACAGTGGTTAGTTTAAGCTATAAGCACAGGAGAGGCCACATCTTTAACAATGTACAGTATGTATGCAGTGTGCAGCTCCGCAGTAAGAAGAAGTCAGGAGAGGAGCAATCGGACCTGCACCAGGAGTTTAAGTCACGTAGAAGGACTGAAACTGTTGATTTTCTACTACATATTTAAACTGAGGGGGCCTGTTTCAAAGAATGATGAGAATAAATGTGTCAATCACATGTGCGTCTTTAAAATAAGATCATTAAAGAGGACAAACTAGCAGCTAAGTAACGTAAATCTCACTTAAGACGATCATGTGCACAGAGCCAGTTACCTAGCATGGAGGCTGAAAGTTCTCGGGAAGGTTATTTAAATCTCAAGTGCATATGGTTTTTTATTATTACTATTATTATTTATCAGCTTCTTTTACCAAAGATGACATAAAAAATATTTATATACAATTAGGTCAGTTAAATTAGCCAAAAATGAATTTTCCAATATTCATATTCAAAAGTATAAGTATATATTCAAACATAGGTTACATATTCAAGATGCTTTATGTGTATTTGTACTTTACGTGCCTTACATGTTTACATTATTATTTATATTGTTACTTTTTATTGTGGTGCATTTGTTAATCAAAAAGTGTTTAAGACTTATGGACTGTTGCTTAAAAGACGCTTGTGAAAACTTGAAAATGCCCATCTTCACTAAAATTGATTCCCTACGCCCTATTTGTACTGCACATAAGAAACCTGGTAAGAACTGAGAAATCAATCATTGCTGAAACATGTTAAATGCAAGATTTTCTAGATAGAAAGTAGAAAACACAATGTTGTCTAGCCTCTAGAACAAAAGATTAATGGACATAAGAACATCTGAAATTTGATAAATGAGAGGAAGCCATTCAGTCCATCAAGCCCTTTTGTTTAGCTAATAGCAAAATCGTCTCCATATCTCTCTTGGTTCTTCTTAAAGAAGAATTAGGTACACCTGTTCAACTGCTTATTAACACAAATATCTAATCATCCAATCACATGGTAGCAAATCAATGCATTTAGGCATGTAGACATTGTCAAGATGACCTGCTGATGTTTAAACTGAGCTTCAGAATGGTGAAGAAAGGCGATTGAAGTGACTTTGAACGTGGCATGGTTGTTGGTGCCAGATGGGCCGGCCTGAGTATTTCAGAAACTGCTGATCTGCTGGGATTTTCACACAAAACCATCTCTAGGGTTTACAGAGAATGGTCTGAAAAAAGGAAAACATCCTGTAAGTGGCAGTTGTCTGGGTGAAAATGCCTTGTTGATGTCAGGTTCGAGCTGATAGAAAGGCAACAGTAACTCAAATAACCATTCATCACAACCGAGCAATGGAGAAGAGCATCTCTGAGCACACAACACGTTGAACCTTGCAGTGTATGGGCTACAGCAGTGGGGGAACATACTGGGTGCCACTCCTGTCAGCTAAGAACAGGCAACTGAGGCTACAATTCACACAGGCTCACCAAAATTGGACAATTAAAGATTAGAAAGACGTTGCCTGGTCTTATGAGTCTCAATTTCTACTGTGATGTTCAGGTGATAAGGTAAGAATTTGCCTTCAGCAACATGAAACCACGGATCCATCCTGTCTTGTATCAATGGTTCAGGCTAGTGGCGGTGGTGGAGTAATGATGTGGGGGATATTTACTTGACATACTTTGGGTCCCTTTGTATAAACTGAGCATTATTTAAGTGCCACAGCCTACCAGAGTATTGTTGCTGACCATATCCATCCCTTTATGACCGCAGTGTACCCACCTCCTGATGGCTACCTGCAGCAGGATAACATGCTATGTCTCAAAGCTCAGACAATCTCAAACTGGTTTCTTGAACATGGCAATGAGTTCACTTTACTCAAATGGTCCCCACAGTCACCAGATCTCAATCCAATGGAACAGCTTTGGGATGTGGTGGAACAAGATATTCACATCATGGATATTCAGCCGGCAAATGCGTGATGCTATCATGTCAATATGGATCAAAATCCCTGAGGAATGTTTCTGAATCTATTCCACAAAGAATTACTGCAGTTCTGAAGAAGGCAAAAAGGGGGTCCAACCTGGTACTAGTAATGTGGGCCGGGGAGTGTAGTTTGACAGTTTGTTCCAGAGTCCCACAACTCATTGCATAAAGAAGTTCTTCCTGGCTGAGTCCTAAATGCACTTCCCCTTAATTTACACTGATGTCCTCGAGTTTGTGATTCACTGTTAAGTGGAAAGAATTCTCCTTGACCGCCTTTATCAGTGCCTTTCAGGATTTTGAAGACCTGGATTAGATTCCCACACAGTCTCCTCTGCTTGAAATTAAACAGGTTTGATTCAATAAATCTGACAGAGTAGGACATGGAAACTTATGTCCAGGGGGTACATTGGTTCTTCTCCCATATCTCCCATCTCTTTTTTATATACATTGAACAAAACGAACAAAACCTCAGGTATAAAGTACCTTAGGACTTCATACTCAACTAGCGACATACTCAGTTACAAAGACCTCAGTAACTGCTGGGTTTTTAAGGTTAAACTGCCTGTAGATATGCATTGTTCTACCAACGTCATGAATATTATTTTTAAAACATTTTCATTAGATTAAATATGCAGGAATTATTTCTATTGTTTGTACGAGGGGGAGTCTAGCTAAAGTAAGAAAACAAGATTATCAGAAAATGGAATGAACCTTAACAAAACTCAATGTCGTCTCCACCATTCTCAATGCACTTGCACCACCTGCCTGGCAGTGCCTGGATTCCAGTAGAATAAAAGGGTTTGTCTTGTTCCCGCCACCACTAGTACTCCGCTTTCTTCATGTCCTCATCTGTCTAGAATCAACGACCACCCAGATGTTTTTTGAGTGGTCTAAAAAGGTGAAAATCACAAGGTGCCAAATCTGGCAAATGAGGAGGATGTGGCAATACCTCAAACTTCAGTTTCTCCAGACAAACCTTGGTGTTCTTAGCAGTGTGTGGGCAAGCGGGCGGGCATTGTCTTGCAACAAAAGGACTCCTTGAGATAGCCGTCCCCGACGTTTGGATCAAATAGCAGTCTTCACATTGGTCTCCAACAAGTCACAGTAACTTGCACTAATGACTGGAGTACCCCTCGCTCAGCATGTAGTGTTCGACTATAACTCGGGGGCACAAGTGGCTGTGACGACAAGACAAAACCTGCAATCGAGGCAGGTGACGAAAGTGCATTTAGAAGGGTGGAGACTACACTGAGAAATGACAGCATCATGTTTGTTAAGGTTCATTCCATTTTCTGATAAATCTCATTTTCTAACTTTTGCTTGACTCCCCCTCGTATTTTAGTGGACACAACCATATGGCAACTCATTGTTATGTGGGTTCTCATCCTTGATATTCAAAGGTACTGCTGTCGATAGTAGTACACACTGTTCATAATCTTAATCATTGGACTGAAGAAACATCAAAATGCTTTCTTCTTATAACAAAAATCTGTTAGGGAATCTTTTCTTAGTGTTTTCAAGCTGTATTGTTTATTCTGACTTCGACTTTGCTAAACTCCATAAAATTATTGATTTACAAGTTCTTACTTTACAGATCGTAACCTTAACCTGTAATTCTCACTACATATTTTTGCTTGTACCCTAAAAGAATTTAAACTCCTCCTCAATAAATATTTTCTTTTTAAGTTAGCACGCTATATGCTGTCATGCATGCGCGTCTGAGGATCACTTTCCACGCTTAGTCTAAGGTAAGCAGTGCCATTCCTGGAAAACAGGGGGCAATGTTGCTAACAGTATCACCTACTTTTTCTGCCACTGAAGGCAAGTGAATACCTCCCACAAGGTCCTGAGAAGCACTGCCTCTTCCAGTCAGGACCCTTATAAAGCCAGACAGCTCTGGAAGGTGGCACCTCATTTTGGACTTGAGCCACCGCATGACAGAGCTTCCCAAACCTAACTCACTCAAGAGAGCCACTTTAATTTGTGACGCGTGAGTCAGTGTCTTGCAGCCCAAAGATGAGGCTGAGTCTCAGTACTTTAGCACATCCAGCTTTATTCAACTCGAAACAGGAACAGCAAGGTTCTTTATTGTAGCGGGATCTACCATTCTTTTGTACACAGACACAGCAATCAGGCAGGGTTGGGGCCATGTCACTGGCCAAGATTTAATATTCCCTGTATCACCCATCGGGCGACCAGCGCTTAGCTTGTGGCAGTGGTCAGCTTGTAGTCGTTTCTGACGGACAACCAACCCTCAACAGATGCAGCAGTCGCACTTCTGTGTGTTGTCCCGTAAAGGAGAGTCTCAAAAGAGTTCAGAAGTCTCACAAACTAAACAGCCAGCTTGGCTGTTGAGACAGTCAAGGTACCCCAACCATTCTTTGGGAGTTCTCCACTTATTACAACACAATACAACCTATTTTCTTATTTTGCTCTTCAATGAGTGTAGACACTGAGTGCTGTGAACAATTCTTATTTAAAATACAAGTATAGATTATGCTAATTGCTAAATGCAGAACTGCTACACATATAAATGCAGATTTGATAAAACACACAGAGAACAAGGTAGAAGGTGAGTAAACAAAAATGGAAACCAACAATATCTGTCCATTACAGAATTGATGAACTATGGCCAGTTGACAATGCAGGAGATTACAATTGTAAAAGAGAAAGTCAGAGATCTTGGAGACTCATGCCAACTGGCCACCTACCCACTCCTGAGTTTTCTATAATGGAGTCTGTGCTGTTTGTCCAATCTGATAAAAGAATCTTTTCATCCAACGATTCCAACGCTCCTTTATCTGAGATGACTTCCATGTGCAGGAGAGCTGCCTGGCTGTAGAGCAGTCGCACCAAGTGTCACATCCAAATGCCGTGAAGAGAAACAGAGTAGTGGAGGGTTAGTAATACAGTAGTTTAAAAATACTGTATTACAGTGGACCCTTGACTTACGCACTCAATTCGTTTGCGAGGGCTGGTTGCAACTCAAGTTGATTGTAAGTCAAGACTATTTTTCCCATAAGAAATAATGGAAATACCCATAATGCGTTCCAAACCTCCCACAGCAACACTTACTTAACCTTTTCAATAATAAAAAATGTTGTATAAAGTGCATAATTTACCAAAAACACCAATAATTTTTCTAATGTATTAACCAAAAAGTTATAAAAAGTGCCTAGCCTACCAGAAACAACAATTTCATACTGTACTCACCATTTAAGTTGACATCTTTGGCTTGCAGGAAGAGAGGAGGAGGAGAATGAAATGGAAAGTGGTTATTGTTTCACCACTATCACTTGTTGATGGCTTATCCTTTAACAGATCTGCATTTATAGCCGTAGCTTTTTCACAAATTATAGACTCAGATAGGCTATCACCTGCCGTCTGCCTTTTGTTTATCCACACTAATAATAGCTTTTCTATCTCCTCTAACACTGTTGATCGTGACTTACTAATTTGAGTAACACCTATAGCAACACTAGCTTCCTTATGCAAATGTTTTCTTTGTAAAATTGTCGAGATGGTGGTGTTCGACATGCTGTACATATTAGCGAGATCGGTCACACGAACACCACTCTCATATTTCCGCACAATTTCCATCTTCGTTTCGATTGTGATCACTTTCTTTACCTTCGTTACCTTCTCTTCCTTCCTTAGCTTCTTTGCTAGCTTTTTGGGGCCATTTTTATAGCAATTATCGAAATAAATTATATAAATCACTGCACTGACCGAAATTACATTCACAAACACACGTATCTGGGGTCCGACTGACGCTTACGAACGCTCTCGGCTGTTTGTTTACAATCGCACAAGTGGATACACGTGACCGCATTTGGGTCGTAGCTCAAGATGCTGGTCATAATTCATAACAAAAATTTTTGTCGTAAACCAAATTGTTTGCATACCAGGCCGGTCATACAGTATATCGAGGGTCGACTGTACTTATATTATTCAACCCTTCACAGTGTATGTCAAAGGAATCATTAGTTGAACAGCTATTGAGCGATTAAAACACTCACTTCCTTTTGTAATCTTGGTATCGGTGAGTGTAACAATGAAGAGAGGATTAGAATCTTTAGAGCAGAGTTCAGGACAGCATGTACAACAACAAATGTTCAGAGTGCTTTGGGCACAGATAGTCAATAATCATTCAGAAGTGAATTGAAATGTCAAATTCAGTGCTGATTTTAACATCATACTTCTCACCTCTAATGGCACAAATGGTTTAGCATCACCCTTAACTTGCAGGACTCATTAGTGTCAGCACTCCCGGGCGTACATTGTGATCATGAGATGCAGGTTTCTTAAAAATTCTGAAGATAACAAAATGAGTGTTGGAGAAAAAACCTAAAGATAAAACCAATATTAGAGAAGCCCCATCAGTCTCAGTATTTAATTCAAGGTTGAATCCTCGTTATCTTAGCAAAACCTACTAATTTTCTTTCTCTTGGTGTTGGCACCTTGGTCTGTCTTCACCTTATACAATTTCTTGTATTAGGAATTTTGTTAGTTTATGCATACCCCTTGGAGTCAGAGCGCAGGGTCAGCCATTGTACAGCACCCCTGGAGCAACTGAAAGGTTAAGGGCCTTTCTCAAGGGCCCAGCAGAGTAGGATCTCATTTGGTAGTGACGGGGATTCAAACCGGCAACCTTCAGGATACCAGTGCAGATCCTTAGCCTCAGTGCCACCACTCCACCCTAAATATATGTGTATACATGTAGAATTCTGTAAATATCACATCATGTTTCTAAATTTATGTTTCAGAATTATAATTTATGTTTATTTTTTTACTTGTTTTTTTTATATTATATTCATAATTATTGTATATATGTTAGGCTCATAATTTGAAATGTATTTACTACAAATAAATTAAAGTGAATAACATTACACACTTTTTCTATTTGTTTCATTAAAGGTATTCTTTTACATTCATATGTAAAACCCTTAATGATCCAACAAACTGTGCTACCATTGAGACCAGTAAGGGGGTGTAACAGCACCCCACATCCCAAACACAATCTCATAAACACAGTACCAGGTTCAAACACAAACATTTACTTTATAAATTACCTTTGAGAGGTCTCTCTCTTTATAAAATAAATAAAGGTACCACAATGTATCTTCTCTCTTCTCTCTCACTCTCCACTTCTCCCTGGCGAGTGTTGTCCAGAGTGTTGTCCTGCTCCTCTCTTGACTCCGACTCAAATGGCTGAAGCAGAGCTGCTTCCTTTATCTAGGACCCGCGAGTACTTCTGGTACTTCCATGACACTGTCCCACAGAAGCACTTCCGGGTTAGACAGAAGTCCCATGAATTCTTCTTCTTCTTCTTTTGGCTGCTCCTGTTAGGGGTCGCCACAGCAAATCATCTTCTTCCATACCTTTCTGTCCTCTGCATCTTGTTCTGTTACCATTAATCTGTGCAGCACCCTTTGGAGGCACTCATGGAACCCAACAGGATTGCTCCACTGGACTACAGTTCCCAGCATGCCCTGTGGAATCTGTAGAGGTATCTGTAAGAAAGATGCTGTTGACTAGCATTTTGGGGGAGTAAATAACCCAGGTAAGTTGCCTTCCCCTGTCCCTCCAATGTACTGGCATCCCGGCTGGTTAAGGATCCTTTATCAAGTCCTTCCAGGATGGCTGCAGCAGGGACCACCCTGCTTATTTGGTGGTTCGGCCTCCCGGCCAGGTAAGGAATCTTGAACCTGACTAGCTGGGATGCCAACCCATGCCTGCCATCCATTACACCATCCAAGATGGGTTGAAATCTAAGTAATCAATGCAGGCCTCACTTTTAACATTTGCAGTGAATCATATATTGGAATGTATTTTGTAATGCATGTATTAATAAGATGCATTGTCTTTGCCGTTGCAACAGGTGGCACATCTCAAATGCATTACTAAAAATGCCTCTGTTAAATCCTATTTGGTATGGGATTCATAAAAGCAGTGTTAATGTTTGTGATCCACAATCCATTGAAATGACAAATGCAATGCATTTTATTTCTACAAATGCTTGTGATGTGCCATCTGTTGGAATGACAATGATAGAAACTGGCAGAAAGGTACAATGAGCAGGAGGATCTGCCTGCTGCTGCCAGTAACATTATGCACGTGTGTGGTTCAGTCATATGGTGACAGCTGTTGAGTGAGAGATTCAGCAGGCACGTAGCAAGAAATCAAGTGACAGCAGCTGAAAAAACTTTGTTTTGTTTTAATCAGGTAAATGTTTAATACGTTTAGTTCAGACTAGCTGTGCTACATATCTGAGACAGGTTGAAATCTAAATAATCAATGTCGACCTCAATGTTACTGTTTGTATCTGATATATGCGATTTGGTATGGGATTCATAAAAGTAGTGCTAATATTTGTGGCGCACCATCTGTTGAAATGACAAATACAATGCATTTTATTACTACAAATACAGCATTTGTGATGCACCATCTGTTGGAATGACAGAAAAATAACAACCGGATACACATACACTATCCTTTTATTAGGGTGAATGAAATACTTATATATATATATATACTGTATAACTCTGAAAAAATGCACAATTTATCACTATAGTAGGCAAATAAACATCCCTGATAATATACAGACTTTTCTGGTTATTCTGTTTTATAGACATGCATCAATCATAATGTTAGATGTCTCCTCTAAAGCTGATGTTACCTTACAGGACCTCTAGTCGGAGGGGATATCAAACTTGATGAATGGTGTTGCTGATCTCATCACCTGAGTATGTCAGATCATATGTCTACAAATCAGATGGTATGTTAGATTAGACAAATGCACATCTTTCCAGCACAGTTTCACAAATTTTCCAAATTTTTGCAAGCTCACCCCTTTTTTGACAGTCAATAATTACCTGATGCTACCTCATGGAGTGGGAACCTGTTTGAGCGTTTTACAGGTATGGCAAGTTCAGCTGCACTCTCAGCCCATTTTTCAATATTTTTGTCAATTCTGTTGTGGTACATAAAACATGCAAGTCTCTTGTCTGTTTGTGTGGTCCAAAACACCCATTGTTCCCTTTTCCTCGTAGCTGCATTAGATGTATTATACGTCCACTTGAGTGACTATTGATTGTCAGCTCTACCACGGAAAGAAGCCCACCAATAAAACTTAAAAAAAAATCAAACATGTTTGATGTTGATCGGGTGAGATGCAGACTGGTTGGACTGAGTCACTGAGTATGTCAGACTGCATGACTAGCAGTACACTGCGACTATCCACGACTCGCTAAGAATATGCAAATGAAGTCAGTGACTGAAAAAGCTGTGTAATGTGACTGGGCCTTAGAACAATCCCTGGACAGAAGGAAGCCTTTGTAGAGGGATTGACCAGAGTGTCTGCCCAGCAATGGGGTGTTTTGTCTTCACGGTTGATAAATGGGGTGGATGTGTGGATAAACCAGAGCTGTGATGGATCAGGTTATCTTTTATTATAACATATGACTCCGCTCTGGAGTTATGACCACTTGACATTGTTTGCAGTGTACAGCTTCAGATATGACAGAAAACAGTGCAGCTTGTAACTTTGGCATAATGATAATGGACTACACAAATTTGAATGAGTAATTCTGCAGAGATTACCCTGACCCACAGTTACTTAGTGTCATGACAAAAATAGTAAGGGAAATGCGTACTTTAAAAATTAAAAAGGAATGTAATAGGCTAGAATTAAACCCAGATTCCCAGACTGAAATGCAAGAGTTTTCTCTATCATGCCACCACCACAAACTTCAAGGTGCAGCCAATAGATTCCATTGCAGTACTTTATACCCCACGCCACCATCATTGACCTGGTAGAGAATAACTGAAATTCTATGTCAGAAACCTCAGAACTATCTATGGAACAAATTTCATGTTTTTGGATTGAAAACAAAAGCTGTGCATAAACAACAAACAAACAGAAATTGTCCTTTAAATACTGAAAGATTATACGAGTTGTTATATTATAAAATCTCAGTAATCTTACTATATGTCATGGAGAGAGATCAGCCACTACTTTTCAATTAAAATAAAATCAGAATAATTTGGCATAGTGCATTCTGGAAAAGTTATAAAATATCCAACTCATTATTATTTAAAAAGCTCATAGCCTTTTTGGGTGTACAGACGACAATTCCCTAATTGAGCAGCAGATGCCACTGTAGCCCCATGTAATCGTGTTGAAAGCACAGCACTGGCCTGCATGATGGACTCAGTAAGTAAGACTCAGCATTCATAGACCGAAGATCTCAAGACCCCTTGGATAAATGAAAGAAATAAAACAATGAAGTGCACATCACAGTGCAGAACACAGCTGTAAATTGTTATTATCAAATGACAACCACATAGGGATCAGTAGTATGACAAGCAAAGATGAAAGGAGTTGTGTGTTTTCTGTACACTTGTATTTAGGAACTCTAATAAATAGCGTTTCAGCAGTTGTCAGTGTCAAAGGGAAATTCCTCTATGATTGAGAAAGTGTTAGAAGCAGCCTTCAGTTATTTTCTAAGCTTAACCTGGACTTTAGAAAAACAAATATGAGCCGACTCTTAAATAATGTTTTGTATTAAATATGGATTGGTGTAGAGTTTAGAACTTTTTGGGGTCTTGATCCCATTGCTGGCAGGATAGGTTCAGTCTTCATATCACCATGAAGCTTTTAAATGTTTAAGAAAGGAGGAATGAATGTAAAATGCATATATTCATGTAATACTTCTACTACAGACTCTTTTAACTGAATGGTTAGAAAACTGGGCATCCAACAATCAGAGCATACTCAGAGTTCATCGTTTGATGAGAATACAGTCCTTCCAGCGAACAACATGGTTAGTTAGTTGGAATCTCGAGGAGGGGTAACAGCCACATTGGTTTTAAAAGGCAGCTAGTTAGGGGCACTGGTCCAATTCTTATAAGAACATAAGAACAATTCTAAATAGAACAGGCCATTAAGCCCAGCATGGCTTGACAATTGTTAGTCATCTAACTCTTGCAAAATTTCATCAATTCGAATACTTGTTGGTAACTTATTGGACATATAGTATTTGGATTCTCTCGGGTTGTCTGATCTGTTTCCTTCCTGTTCTGATCCTTTATTTTTTTCTTCTTCTGACTTGTCATTCCTGACGATCCAATGTACGGATGATTCTGAAAAATATGAGAATAACTTTAGGGCTTTACCTTCAGAACTTTATTTACATCAGGAATGGGTACAATTAAGACCAAGTTACTGTCCTTATCTTTTTTGAGAATTGGGTTATTTCTCTTTCTTAGATTCTTTTCACTCGCTTCAAGAACTTTTTAGGGTTCAGCTACCGACATGTTTATGGGATTCGGCCTGTCTTGCCTTGGGATTGGAAACGCTCCTTACTCTAAACATAAATTCTAATTTAATAACTCACAGTTTAGAATTAATTGGGACTATACAGAATCTAACCTAACTCAATACTAAACTTGAAGTTAGTGGAGGTAAGTGTATTAGTCAACGTTTAGGCCTAAACCTAAAATTAGATACTAGTCAGGTAGGCCTCAGCCCTAGTTATTCAAGTGGAATGAGTTCTTTGGAGGTTTTACCTATTAATTATAACAGAGTTAATCTGTTGGCAAGTTTGTTGGAACAAATTCAGTTAGAGGTTGACATCTCGTTTATTACCTTCAGAAAGTCTTCAGGCTCCTTCACTTTTTCACAAATTTATTAGCTTGCAGCCTTGTTCTAAAATCATTTAAATGAATTTTCCCCCTCATCAAACAACTTTCAATAACCCAGAATGTCACAAAGAAAACAGGATTTTAGAATTGTTTGCACATTTTTTAAAAATAAAAAACTGAAATATTACCTTGACACAATTATTCAGACCCCTTGCTCAGGTGTATCCCATTCTATTGATCATCGTTGAGATGTTTCTTCTTCTTTGAAGTCCACCTGTGGACAATATATTTGATTAGACATGTTTAGGAAAGGCACACATCTGTCCATGGAAGGTCCCAAAGTTCCGCGAAATCTAAGCAATGAGGTCAAAGGAATTGTCGGCAGAGCTTAAGGACAGGATTGTATCAAGCTACAGATCCTGGGGAAGGCTACAAAAAATCTGCAGCAATGAAGGTTCCTAAGAGCATCAATGGAGTCCAGCTGCAGTCAGGATAGTTTTAGGCCTCATACAGATTCAGCAACTTGAGACATTCTGAGGCCCGTAAGATGACACCCCAGTCAGCTGGATCTCTTTTGACTCCACCCACTTTCCATGCCCCCAACTCCGTGTTTCCAGTACACTTGTGCTAAATGTACTATTACAGTAATGGTGGCAAACTGAACGTGGGTGCAAAAAATATTTATTATAAATAAAACAAAGTTTCACCAGGATAAACTGTTGTGCTAATGTAATAAACATCTCTTTGTACCTGCTGTGAGATCGCGAGCCATCCTCAATGGGTACACAAAGCCGCTCTGCTAACAGAGAAGGTCTTAGCTGGGCGATGCAAACTACTTTATACCTCTTTGTGCTTCTGAGGGTGAGCGTGACACTCCTCTGGAACATAAAGTCCGCCACAATTAATGTATAGCTAATATAAATATTACAATTTTGTACACCAGTAATAATAGAGTACTAATGATATAACACAGAGAGGACCACAAAGACAGTACTCTAAAGAGCTCCTAAACGTTCAGCACATAGTATTGTATATTTTGACTGTTTACACAAATTATATGATTTATTCAATTCAGAGTCTATAAGAATATGTAGTGTTAATCATAACTGAATGCAGCATATCATTTATTCTTCTTCGTCTTCTTCCTTAGCAGTTCCCATTTTTATATGGGGTCAACCTTCTGATTACCAATGTAGCTCCTTAGCCACAGAGCCACTACTCCGTTAAGTGCAGCATATAACTAACATATTAAAAAGTGAAGTCTCGTGAATGAGACATGGCAAACGCAGATATACTATTACATCTTGCCTGAAGAAGGGGCCTGAGTTGCCTCGAAAGCTTACATATTGTAATCGTTTTAGTTAGCCAATAAAAGGTGTCATTTTGCTTGACTTTACACGGTCACTTAACACGGGACAACACCCTAGTACTACTATAAAATACAAAATGTTAAGATTTTTTGTTAGGGGTCGCCACAGCGGATCACCTTCTCCCATATCTTTCTGTCCTCTGCATCTTGTTCTGTTATACCCATCACCTGCATGTCCTCTCTCAGCACATTCATAAACCTTCTCTTAGGCCTTCCTCTTTTTCTCTCACCTGGCAGCTCTATCCTTAGCATCCTTCTCCCAATATACCCAGCATCTCTCCTCTGTACATGTCCAAACCACCGCAATCTCGCCTCTCTAACTTTGTCTCCCAACCATCCAACTTGAGCTGACCCTCTAATGTCCTCATTTCTAAAATATCCATTCTTGTCACACCCAATAAAAATCATAGCATCTTTAACTCTGCTACCTTCAGCTCTGTCTCCTGCTTTCTGGTCAGTGCCACCATCTCACTTACCGTCCTGTAGACCTTCCCTTTCACTCTTGCTAATACCCGTCTGTCACAAAACACTCCTGACACTCTTCTCCACCTACTCCACCCTGCTAGCACTCTGTTTTTCTCCTCTCTTCCACAATCCCCATTACTCTGTACTGTTGATCCCAAGTATTTAAACTCATCCACCTTCGCCAGCTCTACTCCCTGCATCCTCACCATTCCACTGACCTCCCTCTCATTTACACACATTTAATCTGTCTTGTTCCTACTGACCTTCATTCCTCTCCTCTCTAGAGCATATCTCCACCTCTCCAGGGTCTCCTCAACCTGCTCCCTACTATCCCTATGTAGCCCTAGGCTCATATAATATAATATTCCCCTTAGTAATGTTTACTGGTTGTTTCACTTTGTTTTTTGTTTAAAAAAAAAAAAAAAAAAGTTTTACGTGGTTTGCGGAGGCTTTAGAGCTCCAGGCGGTGTTCACGCGAGATTCGGTTGGACGCGGAAAGAGGTGGTGGTTGGAGTTAAGCGGGAGAGGCAATTCGAGGGGGTCAAGGTTGCGAAGAAGTACAGGAGACTTGGAGATAGCACTCCAGGTGAAAAAAGAAAAAAAAAGAAAGCCTGGCTGCTCCTCAGGCACGGAGGAAAAACAACAAGTTTCACCGCTTTTGGACGGACTAGCTTTGTTTCGTTTGCAGCGTTTTGCCGTGAGCCTGCTTGCAGGGCAACTCCATTATTTTTCCACAGCGTGGAAGTGCTGTGTTTGGACAATGGACACTGGTTTTCACTTCATTTATTTGTGAGTACTGTGACCTTTTATGTTGGCTCGTTAGAGTGAACGAGCAACGTTTTGTTTTTTTTTGGCCACCACGTTCCCAAGCGTCGACCAGGCCTGCAACGAGGGGAGTTTGTGTAAATATTATTTTTTTATTTTTTTTTTGGTGGCCGCTGGCTTGGGTGTGTGTGAGTATGTGTGTGTCTGTGGGCCCCGAAAGTTGTTAAGTTAACGTGAGGTTTTAGTAATTAAGTTTGCTCATATTATAGAGTTGGTTATTGTTTTTTTTTTATTATCAGTGGGATGTTTTAAGTGCTGGTAAAAGTAAATAGCTAAAAGGTACATTTGTAAGGTTATAGTGCACTGCCTGAATTTATAAGGTATTTGGTTGTGAAGGGTAAATATATTGAAACTTGTGTGAATTTTATCATTTCTGTAATCTATGATTGGTGGGAATTTTGATTGGTCTTAACTATAAATGGTTGATTTATTTATTTATTTATTTTTGATATTGTTCCAATTTACTCAATAAATTTTGTTATGGTTTGGGAACATATTTGTATTGTAAATTGTGTTACAAGTTACTAATTGTGAAACAGCTGGCAAATTATTACTGGGAAGTAGGTATTAGTTAAGGGATTCCAATTTATCGTCTAAAACACATATTTAAAATTAAAGGGGTTTTCTATAAATTGGTTTAGAGAAATAGAATTTACGAACTTAGGGCGCTATCCTATGGTTAAAGGGTAAAGAAAGCGTTACACCTATGACACCAAAACAACTGCTTTGGATGCAGAACTGAAAGACCTCGATAGTTTAGAAGTTTAATAAATGCTGAATACACATTTGAGTCCAGGAACTAAAGGGAATTGAAATCGTCATCAGGGGCATGTAATATAGACATCAGTTCACCAGCAAAACAGGGAAATGGCTCCAAAACGGGGCATCAATTTATGGATGTCATACTGTCTGAAGTGCTCAGATCTGTCCAAGGTCTAAAACTGTCCTGACTACAGCTGTACACTTCTTAAGAGCACAGTGGCCACCATCTCTATATATAAAATCCAATGTCTGTCTGTATGTATGTCTGTCTGCTTTTTACGAGAGAACTACTTAATGGATTTAGATTGAGTTTTCTTCCATAATTTGCTTGAACATTCTGGTTGATTTTGAGACTTTTCTCATTGCGCTAAGTATCATAGTTAGCTTGCAGGAGTGATTTATTTGCGTTAATCTGAGACAGAGGCTGCCTGCCGAGGGGAGGGAGAAGTGTAACATCAGGAGTGGGGAGCCACCAGCCTCCGTTTTGGAGCGAACCTTGTCTCCACTTAGCTAGCGGTACTTGTTTGTTTATTGATTTTTAAAGTTTGTTCTGTTTCACTACTACACGGGCGGAGCTGCGGGGGACGGCTAGTAATTCTTAAATGGAAGAAGTGTTGAAGAACCATGAGTCTTCCTAGAGGTGAAGGCCTGACAAAACCCTAGAAATTGGGAGAGAAAGGCCTTGCTAAGGTGGGTGACAAAGTTAACTCAATGGTCATTTTGGCTGAGCTTTCAAGAACCTGTATTAAATAATCGATAATTCACAAGTCAGAATGACCAAGGACCTCTCAGTGAAACAATGGAATATCTACATACACAAACCCAGGAGTGATGAATCAATTGAGTCTTGCGATGGAATCAAGAGTGAGAAATACTGCATTGCATTAAATGTCTCAGTGTCCAAATGCTGCATTGCTAAAAGTATGATCAATTCTCTGTTAAGGAGCTTAGTCACCCATCATGTGGTCCGGCCTTAAGGACAAACATTACTGCAGCACTCCACCAATTTGGGCTTTATGTTGGAGTGGCCAGACAAACACACATAAAAGTTTGTTTGGAGTTTGTAAAAAAAAAACCTAAAGGACTCTCAGACTGTGAGAAGCAAGATTCTTTGTTCTAATGAAACCAAGACTGAACTGTTTGCCTTTAATTTAAAGTGTCTTATCTGGAGGAAACCAGGCAGTTTTCGTCACCTATGCAATACCATTCCATAGGTGAACCCGGGTGGTGGCAGCACCATGCTTTTGGTTTGGGACTGTGAGACTTGTCAGCGTCAAGGAAAAGCTAAAGCTTAATGGAGAAAAGTAGAGAAATCCTTAATGAAAACCTACTATAGAGCACTCTGGGACCCAAGATTGGGACAAATGTTCACCTTCCAAAAGGAAAATGACTCAAAGCACAAGGAAAATACAACATAGGAGTGGCTTAGGGACATCTCTGTTCTTGAGTGGTCCAGTCAGAGGCCAAACTTAAACCCAACCAAATATTTCTAGAATGACCTGATAATAGCTGTCCACTGACGGTCTCCATCCAACCTGACAGAGCTTGAAGAGTTCTGCACAGTAGAATATCTGGCAGAAAATCCCCAAATTCAGGCATGGGAATTCAGAAAACTCAAGTCTGGAACCACTGCTAAAAGGGCTTCAATAAACTACTGAGTAAAAGGTCTGAGTACTTGTGCCAATGTTATATTTCAGTTTTTATTTTTAATATACTTGTAAAAAAACTTAAATCCAGTTTGTACTTTGTCATTGTGGGGTATTGAGTGTTGCTTGAGGAGGGAAAAATTAATAAATAATTTTAGCACAAATCTGTAACATGACAACATGTGAAAAGAGTGAATGGTTCTGAATACTTTCTGAGTAGATAGATAGATAGATAGATAGATAGATAGTGTGAAAAGATCAGACTCGACATACTTAAAAAGGTTTGGTGCAGCCATCTGTGTATTATCCCTGGCTGCAATGGGTTGATTTAGTAGACAGAAGTATCTTGGTTGGAGTCCAGACATGAACTGACTTAGTTTTTGAAGGATTGCGGTTTTAAGAAGGAAGACCGGAAGTGACATAGGGGAAGCAGAAGTGACCTCAGTCTAGGAGTCAGAACTGGAAGTGATGTCGTCTCTGGCATCAGAACCAAAAATTACCTGAGCCTAGGTGCTGGAACCCGAAAGTGACGTTGTCTTAGGCACCAGAACTGGAAGTGATGTCTTCCAGGATGGGTCAGACGGGTTTTCCAGTGGCTGGTCTGCTAAGACAACAGGAGAAGGTTTAGTGCACCCCGCCACCCCCTGGCCCGGTGTGGAATTACCTTCACTTGCTCCATACAACATCCTCCGACTGGCACGTGCGTGACAATAGATAGATAGATAGGAAATGCACTATATGATAGATAGTTAGCCTGGAATATACTGTATGTGTTATTTATTGAGTGAACAAAGGTTTTCTAACATTTGTGCAAATCATCAATGCGATCTTGTTGACTAGATAGATAGATAGATAGATACTTTATTAATCCCAAGGGGAAATTCATATAATCCAGAAGCATCATACTGATACAAAAAACTAAATAAAAAATATTAAAATAAAGAGTAATAAAAATGCATGTTAAAACAGACAATAACTTTGAATAATGTTAACGTTTACTCCCCCGGGGGGAACTGAAGAGTCGCATAGTGTAGGGGAGAAACGATCTCCTCAGTCTGTCAGTGGAGCAGGACAGTGACAGCAGTCAGTCACTGAAGCTACTCCTCTGCCTGGAGATGACACTGTTCGGTGGATGCAGTGGATTCTTCATGATTGACAGGAGTTTGCTTAGTGCCCGTCGCTCATGTCCAGCTTCATTCCTACAATAGAGCCTGCTTTCCTCACAAGTTTGTCCAGGTGTGAGGCGTCCCTCATGTTTGTTTTGCCTCCCCAGCACACCACCGCGTAGAAGAGGGCAGTCACCACAACCATCTGGTAGAGCATCTGCAGCATCTTATTGAAGATGTTGAAGGACGCCAACCTTCTAAGAAAGTATAGTCAGCTCTGACCTTTCTTATACAGAGCATCAGTATTGGCAGTCCAGTCCAATTTGTCATCCAGCTGTACTCCCATGTATTTATAGGTCTGTACCCTCTGCACACAGTCACCTCTGATGATCACGGGGTCCATGAGGGGCCTGGGCCTCCTAAAATCCACCACCAGTTCCTTGGTCTTGCTGGTGTTCAGGTGTAAGTGGTTTGAGTCACACCATTTAACAAAGTCTTTGATTAGCTTCCTGTACTCCTCCTCCTGCCCACTCCTGATGCAGCCCACAATAGCAGTGTCGTCAGCGAACCTTTGCACGTGGCAGGACTCCGAATCGTATTGGAAGTCTGATGTATAAAGGCTGAACAGGACCGGAGAAAGTACAGTCCCCTGCGGCGCTCCTGTGTTGCTGACCACAATGTCAGACCTGCAGTTCCCAAGATGCACATACTGAGGTCTGTCTGTAAGATAGTCCACGATCCATGCCCCCAGGTGTGAGTCTGCTCCCATCTCAGTCAGCTTGTCCCTAAGGAGCAAAGGATGGATGGTGTTGACGGCGCTAGAGAAGTCCAAAAACATAATTCTTACAGCACCACTGCCTCTGTCCAGGTGGGAGAGGGATCGGTGTAGCATATAGATGATGGCATCCTCCGCTCCCACCTTCTCCTGGTATGCGAACTGCAGAGGGTCGAGGGCGTGGCGGACACATGTGACATCAGAGCAACAAGCCGGAAGTCATTCAGCTCACTAGGATGTGATACCTTTGGGACTGGGGTGATACAAGATGTTTTCCAAAGCCTCGGGACTCTCCCCTGTTCCAGGCTCAGGTTGAAGATGCGCTGTAGAGGACTCCCCAATTCCAATGCACAGGCCTTCAGCAGTCGAGGCGATACACCATCTGGATCTGCTGCTTTGCTGGCACGAAGTCTCCTCAGCTCTCTGCTCACCTGTGCTGCTCTAATTGTAGGTGGGGATGTCTCACCTATGCTGGTATCAGCAGAAGGATGGTTGGAGGATGAAGTACTCCTAGGTGAGAGTGGGTTAGGGTGGTCAAACCTGTTAAAGAATTTAACTAAATCAAGTTTGACTAAATCATTTTAAAGTAACAGCTGCAATCCCCCTTACTGATACCTTTAATAAATTTGACCACTTTAGTCATGTCTCCTCTTAATCTTTATGTAAATATTTCTGAAACAGACATTAGATTCTCAAATACATTTATTCTAGTACAAGATCACTGGGGGTCTTAGCCTATCCCACCAGCACATGGCATGTCACAACATCGTAAACCATTCCATTGCATGTCACATTTTCAACATGTGGCCAGTTCCAAATTAACAATTAATTTAAGTAACATTTCTGTTGGAATGTGGGAAGTAAACCTACTTAAAATAGTGACAACATGTAAACTCCATACATTCAGTAGTAGAGTAAAGACGTTGAAACCTGGATACTGGATCATTGAGGCACAGCCATGCTGCATACATTTCTATAAGAGATTTTTTATTTATTTATATTCAAAAATTGATTGTGTGACTAGGCCAGATCTTCAGGTCAGCACCCTGACTAAGTACAGAAGCTGTAGAGTTTGGATGACCCATCTCTTTCCCTGCTGCCCCTTTACCAGTTTACTTGCAGGGTGGGAAATCCTTGTGTTTGGTGTCCAGTTGGTAATTCAGCTTCATTATACTCACAGGAGTCAGTGTGTTAAATGTGTTGAGCCTAAAAAGGAGCCATCAGTATGGTAGGCAAAAGAAGAGCCAATGTGAGAGGAAATGGGCAGGAACAGAGGTAGCAAGAGTCCTATAAAAAATGGATGAACAGGACACATTACATTCTTCTGGGTCAGGGTCATTGGCATGCAGGTGTGTTCACTGAACCCTCAACTTATTTTTTTAAAGCTATGCACTAACATCTTTGCTTTGGCTATTATTTGTAAGAACTGTCACAGTGGCCCCAAGAAAACAATGTGTTTCTCTGCAGTTAATCAATATGTCTCAATCATTCACTGTAATATCAATAATTAGGAAATCTTGGATTTAAATATGGTTTAAAAATGGTAGGGTGGGCTCTAATGTTACAGGAACAAGTTGAGATAAAAGAGGAGCCAGATCTGGTGATGGACTAACTGAGGTTGAGTTAAAACCCACAAATGTCTTTGCAAAAACTGACCTGAAAAGAAGAAGTCACATGAATATGCTTGCCCTGAGAATAAAATCAAATACCTGCACATTTATATTTAAAAAGTCAAAATAAAGAATTCAAAGCAATATTAAAAAAAATAATAATTCAGCATGTCTCGAGATTTTATGATGACACCCCCTTGCTGGGTTCTTTTATGTCTTTATTAAAATAGTAATATCTTTCTATTACCTGAATATGCAAGTGAGGCTAAAATAGGAGAAAATACACTGTATGGCCAAAGGTAAGTGGACTCCCCTCCAAATGACTGAGTTCAGTGTTGAGTTCTTCACTGTTAGCAGGTGCTTCAAATCAAGCAACATAGCCATGCAATCTCCATTGACAAGCCCTGGAAGTAGAATGGGTCATACTGAAGAGGTCAGTGACTTTAAGCATAGCACTGTCCTACGCCGGCCACCTTTGTCTCTAGTTGGTTTGTCTGCTCTGCTAGATCATTCCCAGTCACCTGCAAGTGCTATTATAGTGAAGTCAAAGGAATCAGTAGCGAAAGCAGCTCAGCCACAAAATGGTAGGTCATGCAAAATCACAGAGCAGGGCCACCAAGTGCTGAAGCACATAGGTAGAAGTTACAAATTCTGCAGAGAAAAACACTGACTCCATGAGGCAGCAGTTGTGCAAAATTTACCACCATCAGAAAGGCAGTGTTAAGAAAGTCCTGAGCAAAGCAGAATCGAAGCATCCCAGGTTGTAACTATTCTGAAAATTATTTCATAATAAAAGGACAGAACGGGATTATGGATTAAAAATTATTAGTCCCTTAGGTCAGAAGATGGCAGCTGGTGTTGTGACTTCAGTACTATTTATTTTTTCCTCTTTTGTATAATTTTTTCTACACATTTCCATTAGTGTAAACATATATTTTAAATATGAAAAAATTCAAAGATAATAGTATTTGCTTAATTTAAAATAATTCTCTCTTAAGAATTTTGTACTGTGTTGTTATTTTTCTTGTGATATTATTTTGATTTTACAGACGTTGCCATTTTTATGTCCCGTTGCTACGACTTGAATTGGATTTGCCACCCATTGCAATGGGCAATGTTTGATCGCTCTTAAGTAAGGTGGATGAACTGTCTGCTCTCATAATGGGTCACAATCAATACAGGCACTGTACCATTTTGTGTGTTATGGAGAACTGTCTGAAACACAGAATGCAGACAGACCCAGTGCAGTATGCAAAAAAGGAGAATGTGAATGATGAATGTAAAAGGGAGCCTATTATAGATAAAACTAAAATGTGTAGTCAGCATTGAGATTCATTCATGTTATTTGTTACATTATCCTTATTATTGTTTATATTTCTCCTATTACAAATGGGGACTCAGCAACAGAAATGATTCACTCCATTACTACCACTCTAATGATGAATCATTCTGACTCTGCAGTTATAATATGTGGTCAACCATATGACTTTGGAAGGAAAATGACAAACTTTAACCAATATGTGTTAGGTTCTACATGTGGACACAATAAGCTGGGCCTGTTCTATTCAAATTTTAAAAATGCCTTAAAATGTAAACCTGTCACACAACTGGGCAGATTTGACATCTCACATTCACCCACAAGCCTGCTATTGTACAGCAATCTGTTAATACCAGGATTAGAGAATCCATTCGCGGACGGGTTTATCCATTCCCGGTAATTCGGGAATCCTGCATGTCATTCCTGGGAATCCCGGGCTCCTGGGGATGACACAGTGCATGGGCATCTCACATGTGAACGGTTTTAGAACGACCGACACTTATTTTTAATAAAACTACTGCAATATGTTGACACCAATAAAAGACTAAGACTTATCTACAAGCATTTCATGCTGTCATATACCGTAGATCCCAGAATACAAGCCGAGAATTTCGTCCTAGATTTTTGGCTTGGAGTTTGGGGGTCGGTTTATACAATTAAATGGTGAGTACAGTATGAAATTGTTTCTAGAATAGAATGCCTTTTACTGTCACTATACGCATCTACAATGAGATTAAAAGCAGCTCCTTCAGTGCAGAAAAAAGTTCTGTATAGGGCTTGTATGGTTGTTTTTTAGCCTTAGCATAACGCCGTATCTGCGGCCCCGCTTCTGCTTTCTTTCCCTCCTCCATCTGTGTCGTCTCCTAGACCCGACAACAAACCACGGAGAGCCCGCTGGTCTCGCTATGTTGTCTGGGATGTTGTGCGTGTGATGAAAAACACTCGAAACAGATGTCTGGCTCTGGACACCGATGTCTATAAGGTTCTGAATGGTGTAGCGGATGTTCGCCGAACCGATCGTGCACAAACAAGGACAAAAAAAAAGTACAAAAACAACAAAAAAGTGCACTGAAAAGGAGAGCCCTGAGCCGCTGCGCGCCGTCGTGCTCCTAGCCTAATCGAAGTAGGCTAGGCACTTTTTATAACTTTTTGGTTAGTACATTAGAAAAAATATTGGTGTTTTTTATTATGAAAAGGTTAAGTAAGTGTTGTAGTGGCAGGTTTGGAACGCATTATGGGTTAGCCTTTGCGAACGAATTAAGTTCGTAAGTCAAGGGTCCACTGTATTGCGTATTTAAGTTAAATCAAATTTATAACAAGTCTCCGGAAATCCACCCGCCGATGTACCGTATTTGCGTATCACTTCCTAGTTTCCATCAAAAATGCCGGCAGTCTCAAATTCTTGCCGATAAACATTATAAATATACCCGAAGAGACACTTTTAAGGAAATTTAGAAAATTTTGCTTGGAGAAGGGGGTCGGCTTAAATACCGGTCATCGGCAAATACATGTAATTTAGTCGGTAGAGAAGGGGATCGGCTAATATACCGGGTCGGCTTGTATTCCGGGATCTACGGTAAGTACATGTATCTAGTTCAGGGGTGCCCACACTTTTTCAGCTTGTAAGCTACTTTTAAATGACCAGGTCGAAATGATCTACCTACATTAAAAATGCTATATATATTATACTAGCAAAATACCCGCGCTTTGCAGCGGTGAAGTATTGTGTTAAAGAAGTTATGAAAAAGTAAAGGAAACATTTTAAAAATAACATAACATGATTGTCAATGTAATCATTTTGTGACTGTTATGAGTGTTGCTGTCATCAAGGATTTGATTATCATTATTTCTTTCAATCAGGTTCGTATTTGGAGGATGTGTTGTGTTCAAGTTACATTCCATGTTTATCAACCGTTGTAAAGATAACAGGGTTCATTCATCAAAGTGTTCACTACCCAAATCGGTACTCGTGAATCTAAGATGTTTAAGAGGCATTCCCGGTATTAAGTTGTAGATTTGCCTGCGAATATTTAGCGGCAGCGTGTCTATGAACTTAATTTAAACTTAAGCTTTACACCTTGCTTTCCTATTGATATGTCTACAAAGGCTTGTTCAAATTCAGAGGGTTGTTCCTTTCCTACTGCATGAATAAGCAGCTCGTCTTCCTTTTTATGTGCAACATCACACACTGCATGCACAGGTTTACCTTTCCCAGTCCTGCAAACTTTAGCAAAGTGGTTCAATTTACCACATTTTTTACACTGTCTTCCTTTAGCTGGACATTGACTTTTTCCACCGTGTGCTTTGTTTCTGCACTAGCTGCACTTATGAATATGCTTGTATGTGTCACTTGCTTCATATTCTTTTGCTACCGTCTCAATTGTGTAATGCGTTTTTTGTTCAGCGCTCTTTGGAACTCTTGATTGTTGTCTGAGTACTGCCAAACACTATTCTATCCCTGACCATCTCATCTTCGTTTGCATAAGCACAGTCCTTCACCAGCAATTTTAACTCCGTTTATACCCTGCGTCTTGTCATTAAACTTGTATCTCACGAATATCGTATTCGTCTTAGGCATGACAAACGCCTCAAAACAGTCATAGTAAGTTTTTAGTACCTTGGCTTCCTCCTGGGTGAGAGTCCATGTATTAAAAATGTCTCTTCCTTTTTTCCCAGTCCACAGGAGCAGGTAGCTGCATTTCTCACTCTCGTCTTTGGCTTTTAGCGGGTCAGAAAACATCAGCTCCACGTGCTGTCTGAACTTTTTCCATTCTCCCGGCAGGTTAAGAGAATCCCAGTCAATTTGTGGCGAGGGAACTCCAACAAAATCCATGACTTATATTCCTTTGCACATCTCCATTAGGGTCTTTTGTTTTGTAAATGTGTTGATCAGCATAAGCTGCTTTCTATTCCATCCCCCACCAACCCCCCGCAAACTGCCACAGCTTAACTTGGGCAAAAAGTTCTCCCAGCTCAAGTCGTTTATCTGGGGGTGAGGTGCCAGGAGTGGTTTAGGGTAAATAACATATCGTTATTTGGAAATACATGCATTTCATGTGTGTTCTGTGTCTACAACAATCCGGGAAATGCAGGAAATGCAAGGCAAGAAATGTTGAACACATAGCTAAACCAGAAACTTTTTTCATGTTATAGTACTAATAACAAGATTTTGATATGAAGTGTTTAATGTGTGAAGTCTGAAGTCCAAATATCAAATAAACACTTTCACAAAAGATACAAGTATAACAAAAGAAGTGTGCTTTTATTCAAGAGTATAACATAAAAAAGAAGCAAGAGGTTGCAGATTCAATGCAGGGTCCTCCCTAGATTTATCATTTTGAGTAGTAACCTGCTCTTATTGAGGTGTAAACGAATTTAAGGTGGCCCAGGATTATGATTTTTTTGTAAGCTTCAGGGATTCTAGTGTTAAACACCCCAGAGCACTAATGAGGAAATCGGCTGAACTGCATGTGTCTGCATTGGAATGAGGTCTCTGCTACTGTGCCCATCTAAGCCCACACCAAACTTGCCACAGCCACAGATCCCAAATGTGTTTTACCACAGAGGTTCACATCAGTGATAGTAACATTACTGCAAAAGTGCCGCTAGAGGGTGCTGTAGGGACGGCGGAGCCCCGCTTTGTCTGGCTTCCACCTCACCCGGAAATTCTTCCAGACGATGTTAACGGGCCCCTGGAAATACTCCTGGGTGCAGGATAAAAGGAGCCCACTGCCACTGCTCCAAGAGCCAGAGTCAGAATGGGGAGAATGAAGCTTGTCAGGTGGAGTGGAGGTAGAAGGACAGAAAGAGAAAGAAGAGAAGAAAAGTCATGTGCTCTGTGTATTTGACAGTGTTTGTGTACTGAACTGTTTCGTAGGTAAACAACTGGGAAGAGTTTCCACTGGCCAATTAAAAACTGGTGGCAGTCGTTGTTAACCCAGGACTCAACCGATCTGGTATGGAAATCTGTATTGTTGTCCGCATGTTGATCTGCCAAAATTTTACACCGGATGCCCTTCCTGAAGTAACCCACCCTATTTATCCGGGCTTGGGACCGGCATGAAGAAACACACTGGTTTGTGCATCCCCTGTGGCTGGGTTGGAGTTCATATTTGATAAATTCTTTAAACTAATTTCAAGGACTTAATCAGGATAAATGCATTATTTAGATAGATAGATAGATAGATAGATAGATAGATAGATAGATAGATAGATAGATAGATAGATAGATAGATAGATAG